>CM053400.1:154265308-154314957 GCA_028644305.1 Xerus rutilus
TTTTGAGCTCTTTATATATCCTGGAGATCAGTGCTCTGTCTGATGTGCGTGTGGCAAAAATTTGCTCCCAGAATGTAGGATCTCTGTTCACTTCATTGATAGTTTCTCTTGCTGAGAAGAAGCTTTTTAGTTTAAGTCCATCCCATTTATTGATTCTTGCTTTTATTTCTCGTGCTATAGGTGTCTTGTTAAGGAATTCAGGGCCTAATCCCACGTGATGAAGATCTGGACTTCCTCTATTCTTAAACTCCTTTCTCAGTGACTGGCTTGCCCCAGAAAGGGCCTTTGTTCTCCTTTCAGTCTCGTCTCTTCTAAAGCTTCTATTTCTTGGCCTGAAAATACATGCAAGGGCCTCTCATCCTAAAACTATCAACACCCTTATTCTTGACTCTCCAGTTCCCTTATTTTACTTCCATTCTCTGTCATCTTCTTAAAAACATAATTTAAGCCAAAGCTTCTCAAATTTTAATGCATGCCTATTACGTCACCTGAGGATCTTATTAGAATGAATTATATTAGTCTCTGATGGGACACAAGATTTTGCATTTCCATTAAGTTCCCAGTCTATTCTGCTATCCTAGAAATCATTCTAAATAACAAAGTCAAAAACTTAGGTCTCATCATGTCCATGCCTCTCTCAATTCTCTATGTCCATGTGCTACTTAGAATGTTTTGTTTCATCAAGTTTCACTTTTAACAATGCATGAGATGTAATGACTGGTTCATGTCAGTTTTACCTAAGAATCTCTGTATTATGTTCCCTAACATAAACTCAATGACTGACATATGAAGATCTGATAAAATTAATGATCAAAGGAAAATAGGAGAAAATACTGACTTGGGTTTAGAAGAAGCTATTTTTATTAAGGGTAAAATCAGCTAGAAAAGGCTTTGGTGGAAGTCTATTTTCTTTTTATTTTTTTAGTTTGGGGGATCAGGGATTGAACCCAGTGGTGCTTAACTACTGAGCAACATTCTCAGCCCTTCTTGCTTAGGGCTTCCCTAAGTTGCTGAAGCTGGCCTTGAACTTGCAACCCTCCTGCCTCAGACTCCCAAGTTGCTGGGATTGTGGGCATGTGCCACCATGCCTGACAACTGTATTTTGGGGGGTTTAACAAATTTTTCTTTTTATTTATTTTTATTAGTGCCTTATAATTACACATAATCATAGGGTTCATTATGCTACATTTGTACATGCACATAGCATAATATGATGAACCTCATTCCCAGTGCCTTCTCTTTTCCTTCTCTCCTCCTTCCCTAATCCACTTTCTCTACTCTACTGATCTCCCTTCTATTTGTACATGGACGTCACAAAATTTGGTAGACTTCATTCCCCAATACTTTCCTATGCCTTCCTGCCACCCTCCGTCTCAATGTCCTTCTTCTACTCTATTGGTCTCCCTTCTTTTGGTGGAACTTTAAATCCCAAAATTGCCCAAATGTGTGTGTGTGTGTGTGTGTGTGTGTGTGTGTGTGTAATAACAATAATAAACATGTAAAGAAAAAATTAATAATTACCATTCAATAGTCCACGTTACACAACATGAACTGCAGAGCAATGCTTTAATCCACAATGGACCATAAATACTGACATTAAGATGACATCATCACTTAGTTGTGTCATAGCTACCTTAGTGCATGTAGGTAAGTCTACAATGTCTGCACAAATGCAAAATTGCCTAATGACACATTTCTCAGAATGTGTCTCCATCAATAAGCAAAGCATGACTATATTAGTTTTAAAATTAAAAGAAACATATAGGTTTTCTTCAATTTATGAAAAATATCTATATTCCATAAAAGTGGGCAATAAAATAGGTTTATGAGACAACTAAATTATGAATTTGGACATATTTTTCTAGAGGAAAATGGACAAAATTTAATGACAAAATAAACCACTTAAGATAGTGGTCAGATTTAAGAGTTGGGTTTTATATAGATAGGACAGTCTCAGTCTTTCATAGTAATTTAATTTCATTCAACAAATTACAAGGCTCTTGTAAGTACCAGGGGAATTAAAAAATGAAAGAGAAACAGACTCTCACAAAGCAGGAGGGATTATAAGATAATACTAAAAATGTGTTAAGAGCTGTAAGACTGTGTATAGACAGTGACAATAGAACACATCAGAAAAGGGGTCATGAAGAAAGGGCTCCCCTATCTTTTGATGCTTCTTAAAGGATTGTTAGAGGATTGTCTCGCATATTTGAACTGCAGAAAGAGAAGATTCTGCATAGTGGCTTTGAAAGCTTAGGATGCATAAAAATCATGTGTGGGTGGGGTGGGTGGAGTCCCTAGTGTTCTCTAGCAGCTATTGCCACAATCATGATACTTAGCAAAACACTCCAAAATGTCAAGACTTACAACAAGGACTTATCTCTTTGTGCATGATTATGCAAATTAACTGGGGAATTCTGCTGATGTGAGCCCTGCTCAGTTGAACTCAGTTGAGATGATTCGTGTATCTGGAATTTTCAGCAAAGCAGTGTCTGGTCTAGGGTGGCCTCTGTTGATAAACTAATTCTTGCTCTATGTGGTCTTGAAACCTCTGTTAGACCACCCTGGGCTTTTTCTCATGGCAGAGGTAGAATGCTGCTGATGGGTTCTTGAGACTCATGCTCAAAATTGGCACACAGTCATTTTTGCTGTGTCTTACTGGCTACAAGTCCCAAGTCAGCCATTAAATGGTGCGGAAATAACCTCTACCTCTCTCTTTTTTTTTTCCTGTGAAGTCAGATTGCAAGGGGCATGGATATATGGGGGAAAATAGAAGTCATTTTGCAAAGCGTCATCATTTTGATTAGAATACTGAATAGATGGAAGTGTGGGGTGACATGGGTTGAGGTTGACCTGACCTTTATTTTAAATTCAGGTAGTAGTGAGGAAACACTGAAGGCTTCAAGCAGGGAAGAAATAGCATGTTGGGAAGCCTGGCTTGAGAAAGAATAAGCTTGCATGGTTATGGGGAGAGCAGAGAGAGGTAAGAAAAATTTTATCTGTTCTGAATTTTTAGGTAGAAATTAAGGAAGGTTTGAATCGATGTGGTGGCAATGGGAGCAGAATCAAGAGCAAAGGAAACTTCTTTACAGTGATTAACTGGTAAGGCCACCAATGGCATCAAGGTATGAAGGGCACTTAGCATCTGCTGTATGCTCTTTCCCTTTGACCCTTTGTGCCAAACTCAGACGTTCAACACTTATCCTCTGAACCCACATACAAATTTCTCAGGACATATTGTGTATCATCACATAATAATACACCATTTAGCAACTGGCAGGATATAGAATCCTAGAGTAAGTATGTGAGACTCAGACCCATTACCTGGGTATACCATTGTAATAGGGCTAAGCTTTCTATCCCATTCCAAACTGGAAGTTTTTCAAAGATTGAGGCTTTAGTTTCATAATTCTTTTTGCGGTGACTCCAAATCTTTATGGATCTCAAATATAAATTCTGTAAAATGTGTTTTTAAAATGAGATGAAGTTGCACAAACTTTATTTCCAATTTTATTTAAATCAAATAACATTGTGATCCACATGAAGAAATTTGCATAGAAACCACATCAATTTTATTGCAACAAAAGTTGAAAGACAAAATTCTAATACCTAATTATCTTTTCTGAAATAATTAAATGCAAAAGATATACATGTTAAGTTGCTAAAAACATGTAGGCATTACATAACACACATAATGGAGTCATAAAACATCTTATACTGCTTTATTATAAATAATTGGAAACAATATTTCATTTTGCAAACCCAGACAACAGTAAATATCATGCTTTCTTTTTTTTTCATTATTTCATTTTATTTTTGTAATATCAGTTGGGAAAATAGTATTCCTTATCCAAAGACTGGTTTAAAAATAATCTTTGGGAGCACAAAGAACAAAATGCTCATTTTATTTCACTTAAAATGAAAACAATAAAGAAGGTTTTGGAAGGGAGAGGCTTTATGATATTATGAAGAAGACACTGATGATAGAAAAACTGTAATACCTGCAAATATCACTTGTAAGGCAAAAAGCTGTTGTATACAGATACATAAATATAAAAAAGATTTAATGGTAAACTTTAAAAATTTTTTTCTTAAAAATGCTAATAGCTTTATTCTCCCAAATGGAGGAAAGCCACTAAGGCATAATGGAACAAGTCTGACATTTTGCTATGATCATCTTCCAGAAAACTTCATTTTCCAAGAAAGGAGATCCAATATCTATTTCAATGTACTCATTTCACAATAGCTCATGTTTTGCAAGTTTTGATAAAACAAACAAACAAAAAAACTATTGTAACGTCAACACTTAACAGGCAGAGAGCATTTCTTGATAAAATACCGTAGTGACCTAAAGTTGCTGCAGAAATCTGCCCTGAAATTCATTTACGATAGATTATCCCATAGGAATATTTTCTTAACGATATTTCTTGCACCTAGCAGTCGTAATTTTCTATTAGGTGATAATTTTCTTTTCTATGTTTCCCTTACATGTCACATAGAGAGTTTTTACCAATTTTCTCCATTAACATTAATTTTTTAAAATTGCCTAAAGAAGTAGAGCCTGGAGGAAAAAAATTATGAAGAATTATTTAATTAGGTAAAAATATATTTCTTTGAACACTTGTATTTATATGCATCAATTAAGGACAGTGTTACAGTGTTGCATATTCCAGATTAAACAGCTATTAGGTTTAACATGGATATAAACATGCTATGTACAATGATATTAATAATTGTTTTTTTTAATTTTGTGGATTTCAAAGTGTACCTTTAATAGAAACTGGAACAGGATGAATCTAGTAAGCATGTTTCAGTTAGTTAGCAAAAAATTAAATTAGCAGGAAACAACAGGTTGACCATTGAAGATCTCAAAACATTCTTAAGATAATTAAGTCACAGTCATGTAGACACATTTAAGAAAATACTGTAAAATGAACTGCTACAGTTTACTTGGTTTTATTTCAACTTTACGCACTCCAATACTGCTTTCCCATTTAATAGCAAAGGAAATATTAAATGCATGTTTATTATTTTAAGAGCAAAGTGATACATTTCACATTCTTTAAATTTTCCTCAGGTTATAAATACATTTGTTTATCAGTCCATCCATTTTTAAGGTCAATGTAAACTGTAGCACATATGTCATATCCATATTTTATCCATCTTTTTTTGAAAACTATTTTAAAAAATCAGAGTAATGGATAGTGTTTCTACCCTCCACTCTTATCTTCCATGCACTAAAATTTATTATGCCTTAGAAAAATGGAATTTACAATTGCAGACAGGTTAACTCAAATCAACTAGTAAGTATGATATTGGAACTGTTTTTCTGAAATCCATTAACATTGAACTCAGAGGACAATGCTGCTCCTTTTGAACTGTATCAAAATTGTACAACAGTATAAACTTACTTATTGGTAGGTTTGCATAGAGATAACACCATTTTACAGATGTAATGTTTATTTTCCAAAAGATTATGGCAGGTCTGTTTCTATCTTCATGTGTGTTCATTTTATTAATTTGCTCATGCTCTCTCTTTCTCTCTCCTCTTTTTCTTCTTCTTTTTGATTTTACATGAAATAAGCCATATTTATCATCTGGTTATCATAGTTTTAAACTAAGATCCAGTAGTAGTTTGAGCACAGCAAGCTGAGCAGTTCTTCCCTTTTTAAAGCACGACAGTGAGTGGCATTCTCTAGAGTCAAGCCACACAAACACAGTGACCCAAGTAGAGAGTTTTGTGAACTCAAAAGGCTCCAAATCCACAGTCAAGAACCTTGATGACATCACGTAACTACCACTTGCTGCTGGAAGGGAGACAATATTGTTTGTTTCAGAAGCTTTCAGTCTCTCATCTGGTAGCTTCCCCAATTTCTTTGTCATTGTTATAATTACTTCTGGTATTATGCTTTCAAAAGTCCAAAGGTCGAATCATCATGGTTGTGGAACGTAAGGAGTAGCTGGGCCCTTTGAAATAGTGCCACTTTATCCCATTCAGTTTTCCATGATTCTGTCCCGCAGTATAGAACATCCCATTTAGATTGGAGGGGCCACAAGCATCAAACCACCAGCCTGAAAAAGTAGTTAATAATGAAAGAGAGAAAGATAAGCAACAATTACCAATGGAACATTTGGAAATTACTGGTATTAACTGGTGGAGAACTTGTTGATATGTCATGATTATTTGAAAATAGGAGCTATCCAGGGCGTATCTTCTCAGCAGTGCATTGTTTCCAATGACATTGGTTTAGGATGTATATGAACATCTACGAAAGGGATGCTGTCCTGAAAACCGGCTTTCAGTGTGACCCCTTTGGGAGTCACTTCCCACTGTAATTATGCAAAGCCTGAAGATACAGTCTAAGGCCTGGAAGAAAATGTAGAGTGAGTAAAAGGCAAAGGAATTCCACCTTAAGCCTTCATTAAGAATAGAACAATTATTAGTGAAACAAAAGATGTTCTCCATTGACTTCTGATTTTGTCAAGAACTAACCCCCAGCTGCTTCCAAAATTAAAACTGGATACTGTGAAATGACTATGATGCTCAAATTGAATTTTGATTAATCCATCCTCTCAATAGTTTATAGCAACTGGGAAGTTCATCCATAGTATTCAGATAATGCATATATAGCAATATTTTGTTTAAGCTTGATTGTTCAAGCTCTTCCTAAACTTAGCAAAAAGAAAAACAAACAACTTGATGGGGAATATGGAAATCCTGTGCCTGCATAACTCTATAAGCATAACTGGATAACCCAGGTTTATGTTTTTAGTGAAGTAAGGTCTTAGATGTTTTGCAAGTTAGACAAAGCATAGTACTTTTCTCTGTCTCCTGAAGTAACACTACTGAAATCTTTAGGGAGAGATTTATGCCAGAGACATTCTGGCATATTTGTATTTGGATATAGTTGACCTCTCTTTGATTACAGAGTCGTACCTAAGGGACTAATAGCTAAAGAAAGAGAAAACCGTACAGCTGATGTTTGACTGTAACATGAGCATTGTCTTGCAGAAACTTTAGAAAAAGTTAAATGAAGAATAGCTAGTTCCCATTTTTCAATTTTGGAAGATGAATACAGCTGGGTCGTGTTTATAAAGTCACACTAGAGGCATAACAAACAACAGTAATCACCGATTCATCCTGGGGAGCTAGCGGTGAGGTATGTCTTGATGGATTTTGAGAGACACTGTATGCAATGCTGTGTGCAAACAAATATTGATGCCATCAAAACACAAGGGACAAGAGTGTGCCTGTTGGCAAAGGAGGAGGAACTGTAAAATCCTATCCTTACTTCCCTTAAGACTAATTCCTTAATTTTTGATCAGTGCTCCCATTAAAAATGTGTTATTTATACTATAAAAGACATTCTTATATTAGTGAATTTATTTACACAGAAGACTCTAAAGGATTAAAGTGAAACTTCAAAAGGAAATCCAACTTATTGCTTCTGTGTTTTAATTTTCCTGCTCCTTTTCTGTGTCCTTCTTGAGGTACTTTTTCATCGTATCAATGAATCTTTCCTGGTCTTTCAAATATCCATCATGATTTCATGCACTTACTTTTTTAATGAGAATAGTGAAGATTCAAAGAATGATCTGTTGAGTCACATTAAGGTATTCATGCTGAAAATGTGTGTTTCAGTTATTTGTTCTACACAAAGTTATAGGACTTTTGGAGAAGTAGAGAGAAACAGAAAACAGCCTGAAAATAAAGAGCACAGGCTAACAAAGATTATTTATGGGAAAATTTTAAATGAGCTTAGGAAAGAGACAAGAAACTATAGGGACCTATGAGAAAATCAGATAAATTAATTTTGTGATTCTTTTCTGAGTAAAGTGCAATAATGAATTTGTGGTGAGAATAACATTTTGGAGACATCCAAAGAAGGCCATTGTGGCTGGGTCACAGTGTACAAGACAGTTGTTTGATACTAAGAAGGCTTGAAGACCAAATTAACCTAGTTTTGTTCATCATCTTAAGAGCAAAAGAAAACCATGGTTTATACATTGGTTCTCCTTACATTTATAGGGCTACACCCAATTGAGTTTGCTTAGCACAGGACTGGCAAGTAACTACAGGCTTGTTGACTGATTGGCCAACCAGTTCAACATGGGAAGTTGTTTAGTTTACTAAAAAGCTATATTTAATGGACACTCCAATATATAACATCTGTGCTTATTGTATTCATCTTTTCTTTCTTTATTCATTCAAGTGTTACACAATACTCAACAGGACAGACATGGTCCCTGCCCTCAAGGAAATTACTTCCAACATGAGAAACAGATGAAATAAATCTAAGTAAATAAATGAACTACAAATCATGACAAAAGAATGCCATGGAGAATCACAGGGAGCTATGAAGGGGAATAAGATAATGTTTCACATTCATGGGAGAACTTGATGTTTAATGAAACCTGAAGGAAGAGAAGGAGGCAGCCATTTGGAGTCAGGGAAAGACTTTCCTAAGCAGAGTGCAGCACATGTGAATGTCATGTGGAAGAAAGACAACATGGTGTGGTTAGAGACTATAAGAGCATTACTGTAAGAGGTACATAGGGAACAGGGGAGACTTACAAAAAATGAAGGTGAAGAAATAGTCTTGATGGAAAGCTGAACAATGTGGAAAAAATTATAGTTTAGCCAGTCTGCTTGTCTATCATCAGCTGAACAAGTAAAACATTCAATAGGAATGGGAACCCACATTTAACCAGGGGAACCAGATCTGCCAGGTTAAATGTTTAATCAAACAGCATGTGAAGTCCTCACTCTATATGGTCTGTCAAAGCCATCCTGAGTACATGTGTCAGCGTGATGAAGGGGAGAAAACTGAACCTAGAAGCAACACAGACTAACCAGTGGGCAGACAATGGGAAAGAATGAAATAAGTTCCTGACTTCAAGGTATGCACCATTTTTTGTAGGAGACAAATTGTTGAAAAAAAAAATAGATGATAGTTACTAAAAAAAGAGAAAAAGAACATGTTATGGAAATAAAGGGCAGAAGGTTTTGCCTGCCTGAGGGACTGGGAGATTTGTTCATTTACCACCTGAGCTGGGTCTCCAGGGATGATATGAGTTCACTAGACCAAAAGAATTTCCAAGTACACTATGTACTCTAGAAGAGCAGAGCAGAATGTCAGCCAGAGGCTTAATTTGGCCAGAGTGCCAATGGGTAAGGGGTTGGGGAAAAAATGAACAGGAGGAAAAACAGAGAAGTTTTTATTACACTTTTTCTAAATTTTCTTGTGAAGAATGGAGACTCTGGAGAGATAGGAGGGTTAAAGACCTGGACTTTGATGGTGACTTCATCAATTAACAAGCTGTTAATCAGTTAACAAGAGACCCTAGGAAATGCTAACAATGTGTGGTATTTATTGAGTAGTTTATGTTTTAGGGACTGCATGGACATATTTATATGCATCCTCTCATTTCATCCCCTAAACAGCTTTCTGCAGTATGGCAAGTATATAATAACCACACCAAAGCTCAGAGAATTCAAGGAACTTTTCCAAAGTCACATTCATAATATGTGAATTCTAATGTCCAGTCAACCATTTTCACAGCTCAGTTAGGATCAAATAAAATGTCATACTATGATATCTTGTAAAATTCTACCTGATGTAACTTAGGAAACAGGGTGGAGAGTTTTGGGACAAGAACAAAAACGGCAAAAATTTTTTTGCCCCACCATAATGATGTAACAATGGTGACAAAGTCATCAGTGCTATGAATTTTACTTGCTCAGTAGGGTCTGTTAGAAAAACATGAGAACAATTCTCTTGCAAATGAGCACAGTTTACAGTGTTCACATTATAAAAACACTGCATTTAAGAACCTGACCTGGATTTTCTCCTAATGTTCTGCTTTGGTTTTATGAGCAATCAAAATTATTGATCTTGAAGTATTCAACTATCTCTTAAGACCAGTGGGCCATACACACTGTGATCTATCAGAGAGCAATTGATGATAATAAAGATGACAAATTGAGATGTCAGAAAATAAAATGAAAGGACAATTATTTCTCATGAAAATTTCACTTCCGTTATAAAATATTACAAACTACGAGGTAGCAGAAGCAGTTACTTCTGTGTAGGTAAGTAGTGTCTGTTTTTTGTTTTTGCTTTTTCTGACATGCATTTAAAAAAACTACAATAAACACCTTTTTTGTCGCAAATATTTCAAATAGTTTTTCTACTTTCTGCCTTTCTATGAAAAAAATAAGCATAACCAGGTCTGTTAAATATGAATCCTGGTAAGATGTGGTTTAAAATTTATTTATATAAGGCAAGAAAAAGTACAGCACCATCCTGATAATTTCTTGATATCCACAGTTACTCAGTATGTAGGTAAGTTTGCATGAGATGAAGATATTCTGTTTGAACACACTGAGGAACATGGCTGTGTTTGCAATTCCTCTCTGACAAGATACCAAATAGCTGAATTTATATGTGCTGTGCAATTTTGGAAAAATATTGACTTTGTACTTTGTTCTTTGTATGCCTAGGAGTAACTACTAAGAAATATGCTAAAGAAGTTAATCTAGGAAAGACACTTGCAGTTCAAAAGAACTCAGTGATGCAAGAATGGGATAGAAGAAAGCAGCTTTCCTCTGTCTGCTATTGGGACAACTGATAAAATGTCTCAAATGTTTTCAGGTTGGCAACGGCTGAGATGTACTTTGCCAAGCATTTTTCTTTATAACCTGTAACCTCATGTATATTTTAATAAGAAATCTGAGATGCATGTTTCTAATTCATTTACACTTAACTCATTAAAATTTAGTTTTGTAAAACCTATCCCAGCCTTCCCAGGCCTTTAAAAATCACTTGAGTCTTTTATCTTTGAAGTAGAAAATTCACATTTTATCACTAATAAATGAAACTCTGCCCAGAAAATAGGAATTTGATTCTAAACTTTGTACTCAGGAAGTTCAAATTTATTTGAAAGTCAAGAAACCTAACTCTCAAAGTCTTCTGATCCTAAACAAAATATCTCTCAACACTTCTTTTCTAAGGTAAAGAGTACAGCAAAGTGAAAAGATATATCTTTTTCTTTCTTTCATTTATTTTCAGTGCATGCATTCTAATCAGCAATATGTAAAGGATCTTGCACAGAGACTAAGAGTTCATTCTTTCATCACTGAGGCTGAATTGAATTGATGGGTACCATTGTTATCATCGAGATCATAATGAAAAAGTCACTTTATGTGTACAAAGTTGGCCTACCCTCAGCCAGCCTCCAGGAGCAGCTGTGCAGGTCTTGTGGGCATGTGCAGAGTCCAAGAACTTTCAGAGGTCTGCATTCTTTCTGTCATCCCCTACTATACCCGCTTTAGGCCAAGGACTTAGTGTTTTTCATTTATTTAATTTTTTCTTGCTCATCTTTTTGTTCCAAAGATGAAAAGTTGTTTGTCCTGACCAGTAATATTAAATTAATTTAAAACGTCTAGTTATTCTTTTATTGTCCTTCCTCTTGCTCAGGCTTCACATCTAACCATGTCCAAGTGAGGAAATGCTCCTGGAAATACACTGCAAACAGTAAAAGAGAGCTCTACCATTATTGTTGTTGTTGTTGTTGTTGTTGTTATTATTATTGTCATTCCTTGCAAGGAGGCAGTAGAAAGAGTCACAAGGTGACAGCCTCTGGAGGTTGAGTGCCTGCTATCAAATCCTACTTCTAACTAAAATTCTGTGTCCACAGGTAAATTAGCTCACCTTTCGTTATCTCAGTTCTTATGAAAGAAATTATTGTGCTCCTTATTTATCCTATTTCAAAGATTTTTTGGAAACTTCATGTAAGTTATTAAATATAAACAATTTAAGTTAATGCAGAACTGTTAGATAATAAAAGCAGAGACAACTATTTACTGTCTCATTTATGAAGTATAATACAAACAAAATTAATTCTTTGATTATTTCTCATCCATTATCAGTTATTCACCTTGGGT
Organism: Xerus rutilus; assembly: GCA_028644305.1. Lineage (NCBI taxonomy): Eukaryota > Metazoa > Chordata > Mammalia > Rodentia > Sciuridae > Xerus > Xerus rutilus. The sequence continues at coordinate 154,277,256 of CM053400.1, forward strand.
TGTAGCCTACAAATATAGGCATATCAGTTCTAATTCACCTTTTCCTAAATTAATGAAGGGCATTCTCTGATATTCTCTGCTAGTTTTCTAATAACTGGAAAATGTCCTGAAAAAATAAGAATATAATTCTAAATTTTATATGTAGGAAACTCAAATTTATTTAAGCTCAGAATCCTAACACTCAATTTTTTATTATTCTGTAGTTCAATCTTCTGAGGTTCTGTGATTTTTAGAACTTGGTCCCAATTATTGATATACATCGTTTTGTTTCACATTTGTGCAGTGCATGCTGCATAACATAGTGTGCAACAAGAATATGGATATATTTATTTTAAACCTAAGTACAAACAAGAGTATAATTCATACATTATTTTTATGTCTTCTCATTTATGATCATTTATGATTTATGATTTATGATTTATCATTTAGGATCATTTATGATTTTTCAGTGTCCATTCTGAGTTTCCATAACATATTCATTTAACTACCCAATGTTATTGAGTACATACTTAGGCCATACTCTCTATCAGGCCCTGGGGAAGTGGTGGTGGACAGCACAAAGACCGTACATTCAAGGAACATATATTTTTTGAGGAAAAGATGTATGTTCTTATACACTAAATAGAGACCAAATGGAAATAAAAGTAATTCAATGTAGATTTTTAAAAAATAATCTAAATTATTCATATGCATCTTTTATCTTGACATTTTTTCTTAAAACCTAGGGAATAACGGTTACCTCATGATGCTTTGCATGTTCTTTCTAGGTATAAAAAATGCTAATTTTCCAAAGATTTTGTCACTTCTGTGTCATTCACTGGTTGAAGAAGCTGCTAGTTTCTTTCATAGTCTTCATCAAGATTACACAGCAAGCAATGCAAATATTTATCAGTTCCCTGCTGTAGCATCTGGTAAGTTCTGGAGCATACTAAGAAATTTATGTGTATCTTTTATCCTCTCTTTTAGTACTGAACAGAGAAATATCATTTGTTAGCTTTAGAAAGTCTTCTCTGTCAGCTGACATAGTTTATGTGTGGGAAAAGAGATTGGAGTTTCTGCCACAACAGATTCTTTCTGCAGAAGGTTAGGTCACATTTTTACATAGCTTTTATATTATATACTAAATATGGAAATTGCACAGAAAGAAAACTAAAGGAAAGCGATGTAAAACAATACCTTGTTTGTTTTTTGTTGTTAGCAACCTTTAGTGACTATTTTACAGCAAACTTTTAAACATAGTCATTTCTGTAATTCCTTAATAATTAGATAATATAATTATAATAATTGTAGTTCAATAGTTGTAGCTTAAACAGACATTTAAAAATACTTATTTTGAAGAATTTTAATTTAGTGTCAAAGACCATGTCTTAGTTGAATGTGAGTTTCCTTTGAAAGTGATGATCTAGTAATATTTTTCGTTTTTCTAATTTTGCAATAAGAAGGATTTTTGCATATCTATTTTATATATAATAAATCAACCGAGCACAATGGCGCACGCCTGTAATCCCAAGTGGCTTGGGAGGCTGAGGCAGGAGGATCACAAGTTCAAAGCCAGCCTCAGCAAAGGCAAAGCGCTAAGCAACTCAATGAGACCTTGTCTCTAAATGAAGTACAAAATAGGGCTGGGGATGTGGCTAGTGGTCAAGTGCCCCTGAGTTCAATCCCTGCTACATATAAAAATAAGTAAATAAATAAATCTATACAAACAAAAGCATTACATACACTAAATGAAATTACATTTAATTTTCTTAATGTTAAATAGTAGAAAAAACTGTTAAGTTTTTAGTGAAATTGATTACTTTCTTTGGATTGGGGGGAAGTGCACAATAGGAACTTTTCCAAGGAACTTAAAGAAATATTTCCTACAATTACCTTGTAAATGTATTTCTCCCACCACAGAAATATACAGATTTGCAGTAACATACTTTGTAAATGGAGAAATTAAAGGAGAAACTTTATGAGTTTTCCTGAGGTCAGCAGCAATCACATGGCACAGACATTTCTGGCTTATAAATTTATGCTGACAAATCATCTCTATTTAATGGTTAGTTAAAAGGTCATTTCCATAGAAAATGTGTGTGGTGATTTTGACCTTGAAATATATGCTCTAGTACAATAAGAAATGTGTAATGAGACATAAAAGTTTTTTTCAGTATTTAAATTGGATAGAGAAATTGCTGGCTTGCTAGTTAGGTGGGGATAAGTACACACACTTCTGGGAAAGGGGGTGTAAAACATTGTGGCATCTATTTCTATTGATGCAAATGTAGGATGCTTTCTCAGCCCACTGTGTCTCCTTTCAAATCAATAATCTTGAGTAATATGGATTACTGCCTAGGTACTAAAAATAATATCCTTTTTCCCCCACTGACAGCATCAGTGAGTACATGGAATAACGGTATTTAGAACCAGACCAAAATCTTGGGGGCTATTTTTACTAGACTCACAATTACAGGAAAATGTGTATATAAATTCTGTCAAATAAATAGCTATTTTCTTATTACAGATGCCCATCACTACCAAGGCATAACTTTCCCTACTTCTCATTCCAGCTTTGGACCCCTGAACACTCCACCTAAAGGCTCCTCCCTCTTCCCCAAATAATTCTACCACATGGTATATTTTTTTCTACAGAACTTGTTATGATTTGAAATTGAGTCATCTATTATTAACTTTTTTGTTGACAATCTCTCTCAAAAGATTAGCTCTAATCTGTCCTGTTCCTTCCTCTAATAGTAGTTGATCTCCTTAATAGAACTTATTAAAAAGACATCAAATTGGTAGAAAGAAGACATTTGGATGTTAGAAAAGAAGAAGAAACAAAGATTAAGATGCTCTACCATGTGTCTAGCTGAAATACCTTCTGCTTTTAATTAAGTCTATCTTCTGTTTTCTACTCTTTAACAGATAAGGGTAACAATGATACCATGTGCTCCAACTAAACTCCCTCTTGTACTTGAAAAAAAATTCTGGAAGATAATGTGAAATAAACCTTACTGTACCCTCAGTTCCTTTTAAAAGGAAGAAATACAAATAAATAAGATAAAACAAAACTTGGGTGACGACAAAACATTGAGTTATGGGTCTCCAACAGTCTGAAGTCTATGGCTTAAAAGAGACTATTTTAAATAAGACACATTCTTTTTTAAAAAAAAAATAAAGGAATAGTCATTAGACAATGAGAATGGTTGTAAGGGAAAATTTGACAGTGGATAAATAATGGTGGCGGGGAGAAGCTAAGACATAAGTTCCAGGCAAAGCTCCAGGTACTTGGACTGTCACTGACATTCATCCTTACGTTTTCCAGTTCTCAGCTATCTAAATTCCCCATTTTAGCTTTTCAGAGTGTATGGTTTTGCAAGACCTGGAGTCTTTCAGAAGGATATTTGATAGGGTAATGGCATTTATTACAAAAACACATTTACTTAGACTATTCCAGCCCAAGCCATAAGTGGAAATTTTCTCTCCCCAACATATGTGTTTATTGGTGGCTAAGAAGCAGGTCCAAGAATGATTATGGATGAAAGAACATGACAAAGTTCTATCATGTGAAGCAGAAATAAAATCATAAATCTGAGCAATGAAGTGTTCTCGACAACCAAGAGATGCATTCTCCCCTTTGTTTTGCTCCGTATTTTCATTATTATGACAGGAATATGAACGTACTGGAATGCTCTTCTAAGGACACATTTGAAAGATTTTACTGTTGGTCTTTCATCTGCTTTATTTATTTGGAAGAAAAATTATCTGTAAAAATAGAGTGGTGAAAATGAAGTGTATTTCAATATTAAAATGGGCAGGAAAATGAAAAATCCAAGTCCTTTTGTCTTTGAATAAAGCTGCTGACAATTTCATTTGGGGGATCAGGAAGGTAATGAAAAGAAATACTTCTTTTGAAAAAATGTTCAAGACCTAACCTATGGGTATATTTAAAAGAAAATTCCTAGATTTGCAGTAACTTTTTTATTTGGTGGGGGGGTTTAAATATTTGATGGAGTTGAATGTGATCTCCAAATGACATGCCTGAAGCTTAAGTAGAAGGATGTTGTAGAGGCAGAATCATAACAGCTTGTCTTTGATAATACAGAGGCTGCTTTCATAATGAAAAGATGTCAACATAGGTGGAATGGACAGAGGTTGATAGGTTGAGATTTGGTTGTGGTTCTAATGAAGGAGTTGGGGATGGAGAGGAAGATGGAAATATTATTCCAAAATCTTCCTTCCATAGCTTTCCATGCTCTATTATCTGATGAGTGAAAATGTTAATCTAATGAATCAATTCATTGAATTTAAAATTGGAAAGTTACTTTGAGGGTTACAAGATGTTTACTCATTCATTCATGCACTATATTTTCTCTTAAGTTCCTGTGTATCACATCCACTGTGTAGATGCTAAGGATAGAAGGCTGGAACTTGATTGACTTTCATTTTCCTTTTGTACAAACTAGAGATGAGAATTTCCCTGCTGGTCTCAGAGTTGGACTGGAGTTTAAGGAAAACAGAACAACATTTGCAATAACATATAATAATATGTAACTAAAAGAGCAGAAAGAGAATGTTTGGGGAAGAAAATAGTAGATTTCAATTTTTATCCTCACTAGCATGAAAATGTTTTGTTCTATAAAGACCCAGAAAGAGTATCAGAATAATAGAAGGTGGAATTGCTTGATATTCCATTAAGAGATAGAAGCAACACAAAAATTGTGAGAAAAGAAACACTAAAACAGGGTTTTCCTTTACAATATTATTTGCTGCCAATCCCTTCCCAGAGCTTATACCATTCATTTGCCAGTGGGTTTTAGATTAGTGTTTCCTACACTGTGATCCACCATATATCAACTTCACAGATTTTTCCATATCCATTTATACCTAGAACTAATATTTAACTAATACTTTTTCTTGAACTCAATTATTTATTAAGTATGCAATATTGTGAATGCATTTTAAAATGCAAAATTTATAGCATTCCTTTAAAAAGAAACCAGTAATAACACTTGCTATAATAGATGCTAGATATAAAATACAATAAAATTAAAACAAAATAGCATTATTTGATTCTAGGTAGGTGCTATTGCCCACCCAAGGCTCTGAGAACAAGGACAAGCCATAGACCTCAGACTGTTAGAGACCTATAACTCAATGTTTTGTCATCACCCAAGTTTTCTTTTATCTTATTTATTTGTATATCTTCCTTCTAAAAGGAACTGAGGGTAAAGTAAGGTTTATTTCACACTACCTTACAGAATTTTTTTTCAAGTACAGGAGGGAGTTCAGTTGGAGCAAATGGTATCATTGTTACCCTGCTCTTTCTTGGTTAAGACGAGTGTTTAGTAAGTACTAGAGAAATGTTACAGATATTCTAGCACCAGATTGAGAATTTTTCTTTGGCACAGTGAGAAGACTGAAAAAATGTTGAAAAGGTACAAAAAGTATTAACGTTCTTATTCAAAGAAACAATATGATTTCATAGCATACCCTATACTAGCTAAATTATTTTGTAAAGGACATACCACATAATGCAGAACTTTGGTATAGCTTCTCTGAATCTTATAAGTTTAGGTTTAATCATGCTTCTTTTTTTGAAATGGTTCTATTTCAACAAAATATTCAATGAACTCTACAACACAATTGTACAGCAATTGGTAGAAGCAATTGCTCTATATGCTGTCTCCCTAAATTGGTTTTTCCACTATAGGTATCATAAAGACTCTTTAGAAGGTAGAATAACTGTGATTTCAAGATGCTAAAGAAGGTATTAAGAACCAGTCTTAGCACACTCCCACTATAGATGTTGTAGGAGGAAGAAAACCTCTAAATATGCTACCAATGTCTTGCATAAGAACCCAGGACAAATAAGGTGGCAGAACAAAACAATCTCTAGGGACTCACTCTTAAGTTTCCTGACCAGAAGATCAAACCCTTTTCTCACAGATAAGAAACCTCAAGCCTCTAACTAGTGAAACACAGCTTAGAGCATGGCCCCATAGGACTCACCTCCTGTTAGCATGAGGGCACATTTGCACATACAGTTGTCATTATCAGCATCTTTAGTGCTGAAATCAGCACCGTGCAAGATCAGGCTGCTCTGTTTTCCTGCTGTCCCAGTGTGACCCTTTAAATATAACCTGAAGTTTAAAAAAAAAAAAGAAAGAGAGAGAAAAGAAGGATCAGCCATTCTACAGAATAACAGAGCCCAGAAGAGTGACTCATTTTGTTATAACTTTTTCATTATTTTCTTCCTTCTTTGCAATCAACCTTTCCAACACATCACTCTTGAAAACCAAAAATCAAAAGACAAAACAAGAAAGAAAAGGAAGAAAAGGGAGAGAGGGGACACACACACACATACACACACACACACACACACACACACACACTCCACACACATGCAGAGAGACAGAGAAAAGCAGAAAGATTCTAAATTACAAATAGGTAAAATTCTCTATGGCTTATTTATTTCACTATACACAAAAATTCTCATATCGTTCTCTAATAATTGAGAATTCATGAAAAGATTATGGGTTTATTTTATTATTACAGGTATTAATTTAAAAAGATGTCTTTTAAGGGTGTCAATAAGCAGGTCATTCCATTAATATCTAGTATCACTATTGTGCTAAAGAGTGGTAAGTCTCATTGATAGAAGGCTTGCTTTGGCTAGGCACTCTGCTAAATTATTTTCATCTGTTAATTTAATTTTTATAGTTTTGTGGGGGGTTGGGCAGAGGGATATCACATTTTTGTATTTGGAGGTGTGGTATAAACTAAAGAACTTCAGTGGATGTTTGGTACATCTTATGGAAAAGGTAAACACAGTCCCAATCTACATGCAATGCTTGGTGACCAGGGAAGTGACTCAAGCCTTGAGGAGAAGTTGGCCTAAGGCTGGGTTCTCCTTATCACTGTCTCCTAGAGTGTGCCTATCAAAATAATATTCTGCCATGCCAGTCCAGGGCCTCCATGTTACTCAAGTCAGACACATGTGGCCCAATTCTTTGATGGATTTCATCTGCTCATCAGGTCATGCACCTCCATGAAGTCACAGGTGTGAGCCATTTTTGTCAGTGGCCAGTTTGTCCACGTCTGGAGGTGACGAACTGAGATTCTCCAAGAATGAAACACAGTCTGTCGCCTCTACCCTGCTCTCCCACTCTTCAGGGTCTCGTCCTTTGATATCCTGAAGGAGGACCTGGCCAGTCCCTCAGTCCTGTGACTCCCTTAGCTTCTCAGCATATTCCCTCTCCTCCTGACCTACTGATGAAAGCATTTGGTGCAAATCGTCAAAGCCACATGTAGTAGGACAAGGATAGGTAGAGGTAGAAGGTAGAGAGCTCCAGCTTATCAGGCAGTGGTTTGAGAGTCCCAGGAAAGGCTGGCTATGGTCCTGGTGGCCAGAGAGATGTGCAGCACTGGGACAGGGGTCCTTGGGGTGATTGGAGGTGATGGCTTGGCTTGGAGAGGTTACCAGTGTGAGAGTCTAACATGAGTTCCTTCCAAGCAAAAGTGAAGCAGGATACCATGGGACACAGCGAGATTTGTGTCACTAATATACCCATTTTGCAAGGGTTTAGAGAACCTAAGCCAGCTGGATGGTATTCAGTTGTGCTTGACTGTAAACCCAAACTCTTCATCATTCAACTTCCCCTACACAACTGTTTGCTGAGCTCATACCATGTACCCCACATTGTTCTAAGCAGTTAAGATGTATCAGCAAACAAGCAAACAAAAACAAAATAATTTATGCCTTTAAGAGACTGGTACTCTAGTGGTATCCCTAAAATTAATTTCAAAATCCCAACTGTTAATCTTAAATGTGCCATTCTTCAGAGAAACTTACTCTCTCTGGAAACATTTCTTATATAAAGTTTGTAGTAACCTAGATCAGTAGCCCTCCAACAGTTGTATATATAGCAAATCACCTGATCTTTTATGTAAAAGTGTATTCACTAAGCCCAGAAACTTGTGTTTTCAATGAGCATCTTGGATTGCTCTTTACAGAATAAGGATTACATTTTCAAGGATATTGTCCTAGAAATTGAACTAATGGACAAATCACTGTAATTGCTTAATGTAAGTCCCTGACTGATGTCTGCTCATTTCCTGTTGATCCTACATGTTACTTCCTGTCCTGGGCAATGTAGTATTTTGAGCAAATTTAAACTTGCCCATGTCCTTCAATGATTTCTCAGAGTTCAGAGCAACTAAGCTGCCATTGTCAACATTGACAGTTTGATACAGTCTTTTCTGTGTGAGACTATCCCCTCTCTAACCCTACATAAACTTCTCTTCCGCACCAACACAGGGTTCTCACCAAAATCATCCAGCAATATTCCCTTCAAGTCCATGCACATCTCCACTTCTGTGCCTGAGACTTTTAAAGAATCTTATCCCTCCACAGGTAAAGGGTGATTAATATTGCTGTATGAGTGAGAAACTTCTAGAATGTAGGCCAGCTCTGAGCAAAGTATTACATTATTATTGAACAAGAATAACAAATATCAATTACTGTTTGGAGATACACATTTATTTGATCTGTGTTTGCATGCAGGTATATGTCCCATTATTTTAGGTTTGATATTTTTAACAAAAATATTTAGTGCTTTTGTACACTAAATATTTTTGTGCATTTCTGCAAAGTATCTTACAAATATTCTGCAGAGATTTTTGAGCCTGAGCAAAATACATAATTAAATCCCAATCAAGTTTTGTTGGTGTCGGTGATTTATAGAACAGTAGTACAAACAACAGTAACAGTAGTATAAATAACTTCTAATGCTGAACTTCTAATGAATTATCACATAGAGGCCTCTATACTAAAACTCCAGAGGCAAGCTAAAAGTCACAGATTGTGTTTGTGTGTGTGTGTGTGTGCGTGTGCATGTGTGTGTATACACACTTCAGACTATAATTAACTCTGGCAGGGGTAGGCTTCACTGGAGGAAAGTAAGATCCAGGTCACCATTAAGATTCCTGGAAAAGGTTACCTGGATGAAATTTCTACTTTCCAGATCTGGTCTGAAGTTAAATTTGCTCAATTTAACTTAGAGTTCCTAAGCCCCCCAGACACAGACACATTCAAAAAATCACCAATGACTTTTGTCAGGTCTCCATTTGGAGACAAAGTATGAGTATCATAGGGACCCAGTCTCCTGATCTCCTTAGACTTTTACACACAAAGCCAAATTATAACCAGAAAGTTGCTTATTTGGGGAATACAGAGTTACAGTCATAGGACTCTGAATGAATCTAAAATTAAGTAACTGAGTCTCAGATGACCTGAAATCTCCTGCTGCCTTGGGACTGGCTGAATTTAGTGCTCAGGTGTTCTTCCAAGAACCATGCTAACCCTAGCTCTGATTTTGACTCCCTATGGTTTATGATGGCCTTCCTTCCTTATTAAGTCACTAGCATTTCCCCTGTAGAGCTTAAAGCTTAATAATAATGGGGAGAGACTTTATGGGAAAGAATGATGTAGTGTAGTACCTTTTGCAGGTAATTCAGCAAAGGTAGTTCTGCTGATTCTAATTGGATGGCTACTATATGCTGGATATTTTTATATTTTTATCCTTTCTCATGAAGCATATAGCATAAGTATCATAATTTATAATTTTTTCTTTGTGTAACCAAGGCAATACAAATATGTAATTGGATAAATTTGAGAAGCAAAGCAAAGATAAAAAAGAATAGAAAAGAAAATCACAGAAGTAGAATTGCTGGATCTACAATAATTCTTTTTTTATTTTTTTGAGGAACCTCTATACTACTTTCCAAAATGAGTGCACTAATTTATATTGCCACTGACAGTGTACAAGGTTTCCCTGAAATCAGTATGCCAAAGAGATATCTGTACTCTCACGTTAATTTCAAAATTATTCATAATAACCAAGATATGGAAGTAACCTAAGTATCCATCGACTTTTGAATGGATAAAGAAAAAGGTGGTGTAGAGACACAATAGAATATTATAAAGCCTTTAAAAGGAAGAAAATTCTGTCATTTGCAACAAGTTTGATAGAATTGTAGGTCATTATAATAAGTAATATAAATTAGGCACAGAAGGACAAATACTATTATGAACTCATTTACATATGGACTCTATAAAAGTTAATTTTATAGAAACAGTGGAAAGGTGGTTACTAAAGATTGGAGGGAGGAATTAAGATAGGATAAAGGGAGATGTTCATCAAAGGATACAAAGTTTCAACTAGACTGAAGGAATAAATTTAGGTAATCTATACACTAAAGATCACAAAGATTTTAATGAACTTGCACCCGATGTTAACTAATAACAAAATTAGTCAAAATTGCTAAAACAAGATTTTTTTTAACATTCTCAACACACACACAATAACAGTTGGTGAGGTAATGGATATGTTAATTAATTTGATTTTAAATCTTTCCATAATGTGTACATAGATCAAAACATCACACTGTACCTCATAAATATGTACAATTATTATTTGTCAGTTAATAAAATAAGTAAAAGGCAAACTGTGAAAATAAAAAAGAAAAGCATACTTCAGGGAGAATAAATCAACCCAAAATCTCATTGAGTATAACTATTCTGGACATATATATTTTTAGTCTTTTCCTTGATTTTCCTCTCCACATATAAAGTAATATTTCTTTTAAGTATGCATATAATGCTTAAATACATTCTTCTAAAAATTTCAGCCCTGCGAATACAATTTTACTCACAGCCTCACCTTATCTCTCTCTGGGGATAATCACTGATGTCAATTTTGTTCCCTTCAAAGTAATTTGCCCTCTTGTATAAAACCAAATTGAAATAGAATTATATTGTACATGCTTCCTTACAAGGTTATTTACATATGTAATTGTGTGACTGTTTTTTCAGGTCATCACCTGTTCTCCCAAATCCTTCGGAAGCTGTCATACGAATATAGCATCAATTGCCATACATTTAAGAGTGCTTCATGCATCTCTAATTACATATGCTGGTGTATATGTCAAGTTTTACAATAAAACCTACCACATATGCATCTTATCAATGCTGTATATTAGAATCCATAAGCAAAGAGATCTTTTTCCATATGCATTTGATTAAGAGTTGAAGGTAAGTCTTCTCATCCTCACAGCTTTTCTGGGTGACTGCAGAAGTCTTTCCACTGGTGTGCCTGCCTGGAGTCTCACTCCTTATTTTTCTTACCCTTAAAACCCATGCTCCATGTGGCTCCATTCTCCTCATCATTCCTCTGCTCTGGTTAAAATCCCTCTGTTGCTCCCTGAACACTCAAAGGCAAGAGACTAAAGTCCTTATTGTGGTATACAAGGCCTTGGTAGTCTAGCCCTTGTCTAATGTCTACTTTCACCCATGTCCTCACCAATGGCATCTCTTATTTGCTGCATACACATAGAGAGCCCTGGCCTTACCCAAGCACTCACTCCCTCAAAGCAACAAACACTTCAGTTTCTCTGCACATTTCCATGTTATATCTTCTTTTCCTGAAAGGTCCTTGACGGCTTTGAGTCGTTGTTGAACTCCTATTCATCCTTTAAGATTAATTTTACATATAGTCTCAAAGAGCATCATAGTTTATCCTTTTACTTATACGTATCCCATAATAAATTGTGAGCTACTTTAGGCCTAAACTGTGTCTTACCATCTTTGAATCACCAAAATATAGAACAGTGCCTGAAATAAAGATCTCAATATTCATTAAATAAATAAATGAATGATGGGTTTTCTCACTAATTAATTTTCAGTAGGTTCATTATAGCAAGTAAGAATAAACTTAAATATCAATAACCCTTATAACCAAAAAACATCTAAGCCATGTTTTCAAAAGGAAAGTTTTTCTCTTTCAACTGAGTTCATCTCTTTTAGCTGAGTACTCAAGATTAGTAGTTAGGCTTTTGTTTGTGTTCTCGTTATCTTGTAAACTCCAGAACATAAAAGCATGCTTGATATATTACACATATAGAATTAAGATGTCTTCTCTTTAGTTCTTACATTTTATCAAATGCTTTATTTGTATTGTGTGCATACCCAGCTGACATGAAGAAACAAATTCAAAATAAAACCATAGAAAAGATAACTGCTTCAGCTAAAATCATTTTGAGAAAGAAAAGGAAAAAATCTGGTAAAATATAAAAATACTTCCTGAAGGTCCGGTTCAGATTACAAATCACTAAAACAAGAAGCAGAGGTACAGAAGAGTCCCTAGGTGTGTAACGTAAACACTGGAACCAACTGGTTGGAATGAGTTAAAAGTGGCAGACATCTATGTCTTAAGGAATAGTGGCTACTTCACTGTGTAAGACTGAGGATGATTAGTAATTTACTTAAAGGAGCATCTATTCTTAGCATGTTATGGAGCAATGGCTTTTTTTCTTCTAAGGAAGACACACCCCTTGGATAGTCATTCTTTTGCACCGTGAGATAGAGATGGAAATTCATAAAACTAATTTCTCCTCAACACTATTCTAAGAAATGTATGAGTGAGGACAACCACAAGGATACTGGGAATCACTGTAGTCAAGGAGAGTCCCTCTGCCCAGTGAAGGACCTATTCTTTTTTTTTTTTTTTTTTTTTTTGGTACTGGAGATTGAACTCAGGGGATCAAATAGCCAGCTAAGGGTGTTGGCTTTCTTAACAGACCTTTCTTAACAGTCATCTACCCAGCACAGAGTCACAACTACTGACCCAAAGCCAACACCCTTAGCTGGCTATTTGATAATGTACACTAAGGGCTGGTTGTGAAGCCAGAATTAGACAGGCAGTCAGTCTAGATAGGTAAATCTAGTCAGGTCACATCAAGGAGGCCAATTTGGGTCTGGGAAGTTGGAAAGGTATTGAAATGCTAATGCCTTCAGAACTCTTCCTCCACCCTTATCAAGATAACATCCCCCTGCTCCAACCTGTTGCTAAGGTAACCTGTCCCAAGGATTGTACCTCCCTACAGGGAGTTGTTAATTACAACCCCTTCCTGCCCAAATCACTCTACCTAGGCCCTTCTCCTTGTCCATCTGTTTTTTACCTTTTGACCATTCCACTGAGCATCTCCTGGACCTAGTCAAGTAGGCAGAAAGGAGAGAGATAAGAGGAAGAGAGCAGGAGAACAAAGGAAGCCTAGGACATTTAAAAAGGCAGAACACCTGTACTTCTTGGGATACCAGGATACCAGCTATGGCCCCTTTCTCCCTCCCAGGAGAAGCCAATGTTACCGCTTTTTAGATAAACCCTGCTTGCTTTGGTGTGTTTCTTTAATGTTCAAACTTCAATATGTGAAGAAGCAGAACTTGTCGCCAGTAACTGGCAGTATCGGTTCCTCATTAATGCCATTTTTGTAATTAGATAAGAAAACTTCTTTGAATTGAGGTTCACAGAAATGTTTCTTTTTAATAGTGGTTTTGGCTGATTTCTTTTTTTTTTTTTTTTTTTTTTTTGGTACTGGAGATTGAACTCAGGGGCACTCGACCACTGAGCCACATCCCCAGCCCTATTTTGTGTTTTATGTACAGACAGGGTCTCACTGAGTTGCTTAGCACCTCGCCCTTGCTGAGGCTGGCTTTGAACTCTCAATTCTCCTGTCTCAGCCTCCCTAAGTGCTGGGATTACAGACATGAGCCACCGCACCCGGCTCTGGCTAATTTCTTAAATCCCTATATATAACTAATTATTCGTAGCTTTCTCTATCCAGCTAATAGTTTTTCCAAATGGACCTTCACTTTCCATAAGAAAGTCAATATACAGAAATTGGCTTTGCATCTGACTATGGTGAAAGGAGACTTGAAGTGCAAATCATTAGAGTGAATACTTCCTCCAAAATAACATCATGAGAATCCTGGACATTTATTTCTGCATTCAGCCAGTGTAGATGTGTTCAGCATGAAAGATGATGTGTTAGGCAATTAAACAAAACGTTCCTCCAGAACAAAACATTTGACTTAGAAACAAAAATAAGGAAGCTGTGGGGGTAAAAACTCAACAACAAAAATAAAGACACAAAAATACTCCAAGAATACAATTAGATGTGACCGAAAGGCAGCTGGGGCAGAATCATGGCATTTATCTTCTTCAATGTGTTTTTTTCCTAATTAACACAAAAAAATGAGTGCTTTTGGGCCAATGACTATAAAGAATGTTAGTGTTTTGATTTTTTCAATTAGTATCTGATGGAAAATGAGCCAAATGGATGCCTAGTGAAATTGGTCATGGTTTTCTAGTCATCCTGATGAAAGATGCAGTCACTCTTTTCCTTCTCCTTCAAAATGCCCATAACTGAGACACTAACTCATCTTTCCTAATGAATGTCAAACCAGAGTGCCTTCTATTATGGAAGGTCAGGCTTCAATATATTCCAGCATGTCATATGAGAGTTTCTAGAACATTCCATCCCAATCTCAGGAATATAGTTTTCACTAATTTTGTCTACCTAAGAGACTGCCCCTCTCCTCACATTTTTTACATCTCCACTGTATTAAGGGAGGCAAGAGTCTCTTTCATTAGCCAAAGCAGAGGGAGTTCTATGTATGACAATTTGAAGTGTAGCCGACTCTTAAACAGTAGACACAATCTTGGATATTTGAACTTTAAGGTCTTAGGGACTCACAAGCCCAGTAGATTTTTATTTTGGCTCTGTGCTCTCTTCTCTCCGCCACCATATGGAACTAGTTTGTCTTTCTCACAATTACTTGAAAAAAAATGCAAAACGACCCCCATGGTTCTCTTTCAGAGCCTGGTAGCAATGACTCAATCTGACAGAGTTTTGTGACATGGCTTTGACTCCTGTGGCTGTTCCAGGACTGTCTTTGTTTTAACCACCCTCCCCCACCACACCCCATGGAAAGGGCTGCAGGGCATCATCAGCAAAAAGGGCTGTCAGAGCCTGTCTGTTAGAAAGGAGTTTAAATGACACAGGTGGCGTCTTTTGCTGAAAACAGAGATGGCATTTCTCTTGTCAATTACAGAGAGCAAACAGTGTTTGTCTTACAGTACACTTCTGGGAGAAAAAGCATTTGGCATTATGAAGACACCTTTGGGAGGTATTCAAATGCTTAGAATTGTAGGGGAAAAGGTAAAGCAAAAATCCAGCAGATTCTAAACTGTTCAAATGTTTGGGGGAAGAAATTGATTTGGAAGCTGTGGAGGGTGTAAACTTTCAGAGAAGGATGAGAAGGACTTTTGCAACAAAGAATTGTGAAATTCAGAACACAGCTAAGTTTTGAGGTTATCTAACAACAAGAAAAGGTAAGGAAAAAAAGAGATTCCATCAGTTTTTTGAAGGTGTTCACAGCACCAAGTGAAAAGTAAATTTTTTTAAAAAAGCACTTATTTAGTTTCTAACAATCTAAGTATATTTTCTTCCTTTTTTCCCCATTAGTATTTGAGGCTAAAATTCATTAGTTTTTACAAAAAGCAGTTTTGAGATATACAGCGTTCAAATAATTGAATTTGTTACTAATACTGGAAGCTTTGAGATAAAGGGAAGAATATAAATTCATTTTAGCATAAAGGGTGATAAGTCCCATATAAGACTAATATAGTAAAATTATATCTAGCTAAAGAGTATTTTCTATTTTTTTTCACAATAACATCTGCATGGTGACATTTTATCTTCTCATGCAGTATTATTCAAGTATATCCTGTGCTTGTAAACCAGAGATACTGAGTCATCCTTTGTCCCTGTCTACCCAAATTCAAAATTGACCATCCTTGAAGGCCAACCCAGCTGCTACACTGAATAGCTTCTCTCTCCTTTTCCTTTAAACTATCACTGTATAGACACATTGCTTCTTTTGTGGCACATCTCATTTTGCCTACTGTAGTTTTATTATGTATGCAAGTGTCCAATCTTCCTCACCAGACCGTAACCTCCTGACAGAAATATTCATATATTAGCCATCTTTGTAAACTTTGTATGCTATATATGCAGCAAGTGTTCTATAAATATTTATTGAATCAATTATGAACTAAGAGTACAAAGAGTTAAAGAGATGATTTCTATGCAGAAACATGTTAACATTAATGATGCAATTTTCTTTTAGAATTCAAGTCCCACGGGCATTATTTTTCCTGATTTGAGATTTGTCCAATGCGAATGAAACATGGTCTGTTCTAATCATATTGAGGCTCTGCTATAATGAATATGGAATTAGTCTGTGGCTGCCAATAGACAAAAGCTTGATAAAACAATTCATAAAACAACGTACCAAAATTAGCAAATGAGAAATGGGACCATCATGTTTTACAAAGGGACCTAGAACTACAGTAGTGTCCATTCTATTGGATAACTTCTTCTGGAGCAGAGGCATTCCATTTTAGAATCTGTTTCAAAAATCTGTTTTATATTCTTTGTTGGAGAACAGAAGGTTCATTTTCCAATGTTGAATCTGGGACTGTCATCTCTGGTGGAAGAGGCTCTACTCAGCATGTCATACACTTTTTCACATGTTAAAGATATATTACATAACTTAGTTGTCTATAATTAAGCAGAATTATTTAACTGTTTGCAAGAGCCCATTAATGTATATGTCAGAAATGATAGGAAAATACATGAAGCAAAGTCAGTGTACTTGAAAAGGTGCATGAATACAATTTCAATACAGATTGTTGCCTGACCATCATCCACATGTACCATTACAAATCTATAAGGAGAAGCAAAAGCTAAAAAAAGGAACTGGTAAGGTATAGCTTGACTAAGAATTAAAGATATGATGGAGATGTAAAAATAAAAATCCAGCCAATGAAGGAGTGTCAGTACAAAATAAGTATGAATGAAAGAAATAATTGACAGTATAATCACTGACTAAAGTTCTTGCTTCTTTCCTTCATCTAACCCACACCCACTAAATAAACAAACCATTAACTTACAAAGGGCAGCACTGTGCCTTATACCCCTATATCTCCAACAATAATAGGACGTAGTAGAGTTTGCAGTTCAACAATCTGAGTTTGCAACCTAGCTCTCATCCTTTCTAACTCTCAGTTACCTCATCTGTAAAATGCCTCTAACAACAATAATGTCCTCCTGTATAATTATGGATATGTTATGAGATAATACATATAAAGTTCTCAAAAAGACTGCTGCATGTAGGCAGAGTAAGTACTTGAATATTAATAAAAAAAAATCAAACAACTGAAATTTCCCTAATCAATAAGGGAATTGTGGCTCAGTACACATGAGTTCTGTGAGTGACTGAGTCTAAATTAAACAAGTACAAACTAATGACCTTGATAGTCATTCGTGTGTACTGACAGTGATGGAAACGATGAGATAGGTGCACAGCTAATTAAAGCCTGCATATAGGCAACACACTGGAGAAACTAAAGATGAAAAGCACCAATTTCCTCAAATCCATAAGGTGCCATATCATTCAAAATTTCTTATTTTATACAGAGCAAACAGAATATTAAATTCAAAAGAGCAGGAATCAAAAGTTGCTTGTTTGCTGACTGACTACCTAGTTCAAGGTCAATAATAAACCTCTAATTCAAATATTTAACCCTTAATAAATTGAAATTCCAATCTTTTGAGATCACTAGGTAGGTGTCTCTTGCTAAGAGGGAGTTTGGCAGGCTGAATATAGCACATGTGTATTTTCTTTCTTACTCTTAACTGATATTAGGGAAAATTCCTAGAAAGATCATCAATGACAACCTATCCTTTAATTCTCAGGTCTATTTCCTGAAAATTTTCTTTATCATATTCAATCTTCTTTGATTATTTCTATTTTTTCTCATAAGGAATTGGGTTATTGAGGAATCATCAGAATTTCAGCACATTAATCCTCCCATTATGCTAAGAAGAAGGGCATTATCTGTCTTGTTTTATAAGCCTCTGATACCCTGAGGTAGTATGCTACTTATCTTTAAATATGTGTAGCAGATGTGAAAGTGTGATAAAAAAATGTTTGTGATAATCATGGTCCTGAATCCACACTGTGATTACAAAGAAATCTTCCAGAGTTAGAGAAAACCTCACTCCAAGTAATATGATGCTTTGGAAAATCCAATGTCATTTATTCTCTGCTTCTAATATGATTCTTTTAGGTAACTTTCATTATACATGTACAAACTGTACACTGATTTTTCATCTAAGTTTTTATGACAGACACTTTTAATATCTCTCCCTTCACTTACAAACTTTGACCAAATGAGCTTATTAACTATTCAGACTTTCTCAAACTCTTGATACTGTTTCAAGGGACTCCTGTTTCAAAATGCCAGCAAAATACATTTCTTAGTATTTTTCAATGCAGACATGATGCTTCTTCCTCCAAGGAAAATAGTGAACCCAAACACTGTTATCTCTGGTTGTCTTTGCACAGTCCCAAGGGAGCACACTCATTTTATATATCAAAATATATTTTTTCATGAGATTTGTGCCAATGGAGTTAAATTTTCCAAAGTTCAGGAATACACACTGTAGTAATTATCTCTTTTCAGTTAAAAATAAAATAGTCTTCAGCCCCCTACCTTTTCTAAGAATATATTTAAAAAATTGAGTGCTAAAATGAATGATGTGGCACTAAGACTCCTATAAAGAATACAAACAGTCCCTTAAACGTTTCAATCCCCTTGGGGTCATATGTGACTGATAGCATCAGCTCTGAGTGGGTGGCTCACTGGATGGATTCTCCTTTAGTGCCTAAAAGAGCAGGCCAACAACTATTTCAGAGATTTCAGTTGGTTTTCTTCTTCTACCAAAAATTAAGTCATTGTCTTGTAAAATGTGTACTTGAAATTGGTACTTTTCAGTACAAACAAGTTCAAGGGTGATAGGTTCGTTCTAATTTTTATTTCTGTTTAAAGAAGTTTTCTTTCCAGCATGCCTTGGGGAAGACAGAGAAGAAAGGTTGCTTATAATGCTGAAAATCATTGAGACATTATCTGAGGTTTTTTTTGCAAAGAGAAAACACTTTCTCTTGTTGTATTTGGACAATGTGTTACAATGAGGATTGAGGAAGGTAAATAAGGCTCCAGGGTGCCTAAGTCGATTCCTATGTTGACCAGGAATCACCAGGGTGCTTATTTCTCTTCACAATTAGAATGAGCCCAAACTCCTTATCATGGATTAAGGTCCTTTGTTATCTGCAACACAATATTCTTCTGCTTAGCAGGATATCTGCTGCTCTCTCCATAGGGCAGGCTCCCTCCCACCTCTGTTATTACTTGTTCTAGCTAGAAACCCAAGCCCCTTCCTCCTCTGCCATCATCTTTCATACTTGCCTCATAAATACTTGGTTATATTTCACAAATCACAGGGGTTTCCTCTGTGGAGCCTTTCTTGATTCCCTTCATTCTCCTTTGATATGCCTCATCCATCCTCCACCCCAGTAGAATTGATCAACATTCTTTAGTATCCAACTATAGCCTAATTTCAAGGGTTCTTATCAGGTACTATGAGTATGGAGCTGAATCACACATAAATGTAAGCAAAATTTTTTTGTCTCTTCATTATTTTGGGGAGAAGGTCCACAGCTACATTGATTTTTTTTTAAGACCATGATTCCTTGATCAAAGAATACAGAAAAATAAGTAAATAATCAAGCAGACATGCGAAAACATACTGCAGCTGAAACTTTTAAGTCAACTCCCACGTTTACTTCCTTCTTCTTAATGATTAGCCCCCAAGAGTAGCAAGCATGGTGTCTCCGTTTAGCGTTACTAAAGTGCTATTTCCGCATCAGCATCAGCATCACTACATTTCTGCATCAGCATCACTCAAGAGATTGAGATATCTAGGTCCTATCCTTGTGTAAGGGGACAGATAGATGAGATGGAGGAACACAAGGTTAAGAGAATAATTCTATAAAATGTACTGACTGACCTTTCCCCCTCCCCCCAACATGCTTTCTTTGCCAAAAGAGAAATTTGCCTGCAGCCTCACCTGGTCTTAGGGGTCAGGCTATGTGTCACATTCCTCAGCAAATTGAGACAGGAGGCAAAGGTCTGGCAGTCAGTGTAGACAATGAATGATGGGGATTGAGAGAGGATGATGACTAGTTATCAAACCAAGAACAATGGATTGCTAACAGCTAACTTGGGGGAAGAGATTGCACTTCCTGGCACAGTGGGTTGCTAGATTACCCACTGAGCTCCTTCTTCTTCTTGCCCTTAGACATGTAAATGGAGAAGAAAGAGAAGGTAGGGGGTTCTAAGATCTATAAAGGAGCAAGACACAGCCACACCCACAGACACCCAGCTCTGCATCCCCTTCCCTTCAGAAAAGTCTGTTGCCTTTTTCTTAAATAAAACTTGCTTTCTATGCTTGCCTCAGCATTTCTTGGGTGCTTAATTTTCAACACCAAGGAACAAGGACCAGTTATTTTCTTTTATTAATAGCTTTTTAGTTGTAGATGAACACAATACCTTTATTTCTCTTTTTATATGTGGTGCTGAGGATTGAACACAGTGCCTCACACATGCTAGGCAAATGCTCTACCACTGAGCACAACGCCAGCTGCAAGGACCCGTTCTTGATCTCCAAGACCAGTATTACCAGGGATAACGATCTCTAGATGTGGAATTTAAAAATATTTATTTCAAACAAGCATCATAGCTGACTGTATCACACTCAAGTTTGGAAATCACTGATACAGTGCCAGGGAGATACTGGCAGCATCATAAATGTTTGGCAGTTGCCTGGCTGGATATGTGAATGAATGCAGGCTCAGATTTCAAATGAACGAGATAGAACATCCTTAATCAAGTTGCATATTAGTAACTTTTAGTAAAGGTTTTAGGAAAGTTATATATTCAGTTAAAAGAGAAATGAACAAGTTATGCTGTGTGTCCATTTTATGAATATTTTATTTGTCTGGCCTCATGCAATACAGGAATCCTTGCATATCACTTGAAAATAAAGATAAAAGAAACAGAAACACCAGAAGGTGAATAGATCAGGGAAGTGAACAGACCATTCCAGCAACAGACCAAGGAACTAAAGGACATAGTACTTTATTGTAAATCTTACATGAATATTGTCATATGCTTTCATCAGATACCATAAGCCTGAGAAAGCAGAAACTTTGACTTGTTAGTCTCTGAATTTCTGTCATCTGAATTAATAAATTCAATATTCTAGTCTAATTTGTTGAGTGTACGTATAAATATTCCTTGTTGATATGCTTTTCTACATTTATTAGAAGTGCTTCCTTTGCAGGCACATGCCAAGCATTGTGAAGAAGTCCCTGTCCTTCTAAAGGTGACAGACTAATAACAGGAAACAGCCAATTATCATACAGTGTGATAAGGACTGGACAAAGATATACATAGAACACAGCGGTAGCTCACAGAGAGGCTCCTGCCCCAGTCTAAAACGAAGAGCTCTACAGACTGAACTGAGACTTCCAGAATAAAGAAAGTCGATTCAGGCAGAGATTAAGCTCTTGAAGACAGGGGCTGAGTGCTTTGGGAGCTATCCTTTACATTGTTACCATTCCTATTTAATGAATAGTGTTTTCAGAATATTGCAGGGGAAATCAATGCAAGGAAAGGCCATTTCTGAGGGGCCCCTGAAGAGCCCCATCGCTCCTTACTAGTCCTAAGTCTTCCACGTGTTGCTGGTCATCTGGCCTCCTTCACTGTTAGCCTCATGATTGATTGGTCATTGCCCCCTTCCACCTTTGCTTAAGCAACTCCTAACTGCCTAAGGCATGCTGTGTCTCACTTCTGAGCCTCCACATGTGCTATTCCTTCCTCTCTTCTACCCACACCTTTGAACTATTCCCCGGCTAATTCCAATGTGTCTAATTTTCCATCAATTTAGGCCACTCCTTGTGAGTCTTCCTAACCTCCTCAAATTGATCAGTGTTCCTTATTCATGCCATACTCATCTTTAGTATATGCTGACTGTTTTTGGCCTTGTAATGGTTTGTTGGCTGTCTACTGTCCATCCCTCACCCTGACTTTAACACACATACATATGTACCCATGGGAATGTTCAGATCAACCACTGTGGTGGTGGACAGAACTAAAGGAATCCAGAGCAGTGGCTCACAGGGCATCTCTTCCACTATTTCCTGGAGGCAGTGTTTGTGTAACATTAGTTTTGGTAACAGCTGATTTTTGCAACAAGGGTCTACCTGCAACTTTCCAGGGTGGCAGTTATCTGAGCCTTAGAACTACTTATTATGTAATAGAAATCCGCTGGGAATCCGTAGACCTAACAAACAGCACTGAGACACCTTTTTTTGTTGTTGTTGGCTTGGAAAAATCCAAGATTCTAGAGACTGATATTAATCTGCATTAAAACCAACAGATTTTTCTGACACTTAGAAGACCTGAAGAAAGTGACTTTGTAAGACTCTGCCTTCTCCAAGTTTCTGAAGACCCTAGAAAGTGTTTTTTTCCTCATAAATGCTTCATCTCAGTTAGGAGGTATAAAGTATAAATTTTGTTAACTAAGGCAATTCCTCCTAGGCTTTAGGAAGTAACCACACTATACAATAATGGTCTAAATAAAAGTATGCACCTACCAAATTGAAGAAATTATTTGTAAATTCAAGTAAAACTTTGAGTTTGAAAACCTATGCCAGAGATTTAAGAAGGTTGAAGCTGCCAAGAGAGTCTCCATATATATTTCTACTGTGTTCATTCTATAACTACCGCAAAAACATAATGTCCTGCATTTCAATACATCTGCTACTGGTTTCTGCCAGGACCATGTAGCCCTGAGGATCAGAGAAATGAGAAACATTTTACTAAAATAAATGAAACAAGTTTTCCAATACCTACAAAAATGCAGGGCTCAAATTTACATGGGTGGCTTAAGAGAATTTTTCTCAGTCCACATGAAATTGTTTTGTCCTTGAAATACACACAAGACAAAATCACTTTAATGATTTTTTTTTAAATGGGTTGTGAAACTGGAAAGAACCTTAGCCTTACCTCCTCATTTTACTCCTGAGGATCTAAGGCTTGGAAAAGCAAAGCAGATTGTCCAAGGTCATGCAGAAAAGCAACTGCAGATCCAAGTCTAGAGTTTGTGTTTCTGAATTCCCAGTACAATGTTTTATACATTACATAAAACTACTTCCCAATAAAGATGCAGGCCAAAAATATACTTAATAGCCAAATTATTTTCAAATAATTTTTTTCACAATTTTTGCTCAGATATCTATTTACATCCTTATGTTGAATCTTCCAGAACAAAACTTTCTGCAAGCTATCAATTAGTCAGTTCTAACCTGGAAGTATCATTCATCCCCAACAAATAGTATAAGAATAATAAAATATGAATATCCACAAATGTGCACTATCAATATTATAGCCATATTTTTCATTATAAAATGGGCATTATGAATTTTTGTGATTACCATTCCGATTTAATTAATTCAAATTTTTTACTGGTTTTTAATTCAAGGACTAAGGGATTCATTTTTCTTTGATATAGGATTTGCTAATTAAGTTAACACCTACCAATATAACAAAGGAACAAACTTTAGGGGGAAAAATGTGCCTAAGATTTGAGGAAAAGTACATATACATTCTAATGAAATATATTCATTAAAACTATGCTTTTATTACATTAAAGATGGAGGATTTTTACTTAGTTTTCTTTTTCTTTACTGAAAATAATACAATTAATTTTATTTCTGATTGGAAAATTGTTTTTAGTTATAAAAATGTAATGAATCATTTTTAAACTGCTCTGCTTGAGATACTAACAAGAAAAGGTTCAGAGTGACATACAGGTTCCCACAAATACTTCAAAACTGATCACCTTTATGTGTTTTATATGTTACAATCCTTTGTAAGTTTTTTTTTTGAAAGAGAGTATGTATGCCATTGGGTAAACAGAACCAAAACCTTGAAAAATGAAGGAAATTTAGCCCAAAATGGAACAATTGGTCTTCTATGACTTTGGATATAAGAGAATAGGAAGTTATATAGTATCACTTACATTCTTGTCAAAAAGATTTCATTTGAATTTAATCAGGAAGAAACAATCATATAAATCCAGAAATTTTGAGGTCATAAAAATAGAAAACAAATGCATACTAAAGGTGGTTCTGTTCAGAAAAATAATTTTGAGCTACAAGAAGCTTTACAAATATTTTAATTACTGAGGACAGAACATTGAGAGCCAGAGACATGAGTTAATGAGTCTATAGACATTGAAATCATTAAAGAAAAAAATGGGCTTAGAAGAAATATATATTATATATTAGAATAGGTGCTTAGAAATTTAATTTAATTCCCCAAAGTAGCTACTGGATTTCCCTTTGTTGGGGAATGGCCATATGTAGGGTGGGTAGTTACGAGATTAAAATTCTAACTCAACATCAGATTAGCACCTGTGACTGTGCAAAATACTATGCTTCAGGTTTCTTGAAAACAAGATTATCTGGTACATGCAGTATGTATGCACCTTATATTAGTCATTGATTCTTAATAATTTAGCTAACTGGTATAGGTCTTGAATTATGATAAAGATGATTTCTATATTCTAGAAGTTTAGAACAGAGAGAGAGAAAGTTACTTAGTAAATACTTGTTAATGACATCATAGTATGTGGATACAAGATACTTAGCCACAGAGTGTTATGGATATTTTAATGGGAGCACAAAATCTAAACTGGCTGGAGACAAGAGTGACATGCTTCTCTGGAAACTCGATATAGGGGCCTTTTAGAGGGGAGTGCTGTTAGGATCTGTGGCAGAGCAAAGGAAGCAAGACTGAGCAAATGAAGGAGTAGTACTCACACACAGCCACAGTGAGTAAAGACCTCAGCTGATCTCAAGTGAAATTGTAGACCTTTGACAGCCATTCAAAATTGTCTCAAACTGGGGCAAGAAGGCTTTTATACTCCTGTATTCATCACTCCTTGGATGGGATGTGATCTGTCGGCAGAAAGGAGCAGTGTCCTTGCGTGATGTGACTCTTCTCAGCCACAAGTAATACCTAGAGAGGGGACCCCAGCTGGAAGCTGTTCATCAACAGCATTCCTGGGAGTTGGGAGTAGGAGTGCTTTGGCCCTGAAGGGAGGGAGTGGATTGACACATCACAGCATCTGCCATAGTAGGTATCAGAGAAGAGGTGCTGGCATAAGAGAGAATCTGTAAGATTTAAGACATATCTTCATGATAAAGTTAGATTTATGTGTATAGAGAAAGGAGATAGTCTAAACAAAGGCATGAAGGGCTTAGGGAAATTGCAAGTTGCAAGTTACTAGAACATAATCATAATGAAGAGGAAATCTAGTTGATAAGGCTGGAGGGTGTACACAGCAACAAGAAACAGGAGAAGCTGGTAGTGGCCAGGTCATGAAGAGTTTTAGTGGTAGACTTTAACTTGCAGATATTTGAATGTAATCCAAATCTATGATGGAGATGAAGAATCATGTCTGATTGTTAGAAAAATCATCCCAGCAATAGTGTGGAAGAAATTTTCAAGAATATCAAGACTAGAGGCAGAAAGGCTCCATAATGGTTTGGGTGTTAGATGACAAGGCTCTGGGTAATGCTGCCTCTCCAGGGGAGGTATTTAATAACTTCACATTGATTGTGTGCTATTTCACATGATATGTTTATCATGACACTCTTACATTATTATCTTTTCTCATTCGTATTCTCTTGGGTTCTATAAATTTTATTTTCTATCTGAGAAAATCATTTGAAGTTTCCTCAGAGGACAAAAGGAAAACATGTGTATTGCACACCCATTTGTAAGCCTATCTATCCATTCACAATCCTTACTCTTAATATATTAAGAATATGAGAAAAGTTTTTCTTTTTAAATTCAGTTTGTTTATTATGACTACAACTGATAGAATTTTCAAGATAAAAATTCCAAGATAGGATATTTTTAAACAAGCAAACTTGAAAAGTTTCTAAGTCAAATTCAAAAGAAGAAAAATGTGAAAAATGGAAATATATAAAAGAAAAATCTGGCATGCATTCCATAGTTTTGAATTGTAGTTGAATTTGAGCTAAATAGATCAAAAATTCAGTTATTTATTTATTTATTTAGTGATATTGGGGTTGAACTCAGGGTCTCATGCATGCAAAGCAAGCACTTGACCATTGAGCTATATCCCCAGTCCTTTCTATTTTTTATTTTGAGACAGAGTCCCTTAAATTACCCGGGCTGACCTCTAACTTGCAATCCTACTGACTTGGCTTTTGTGGTAGCTGGGATTATAGGTACCTCCAGTGCCATATCTTTAAAATGGGTCTAATAATACCTACCTCAAAAAGTCACTATGAGGATTAACTAACTGAAGTGTCAAAATCATTTCACTAAACATAAAATACTGTCTGACCCTTAGTATTAATAGTTTGAATGATTTATCACAAAGGGGTATCCTAGTTCAGACCAACGAGAGAGGAGAATGGAAGAAGAGTACCTCCAAGCAAGGATGGACAGCTGGAGTTGCAACTTGGGGCCACAGGTGGTGTCACTGGCCCTGGAGAAGCAGTGGTGGCCTAGGGAGGGAGAAAATCTCCAGGGTTAGCTTCACTTTTTAAGCTCACCTTCCATTTTCTTTGAAAGAATGAATGACAGCATTCTGTGGTATGTTTCCTTTAACCCTCCACCAGAAAAAGCATTATGTTTTAATGAGTTCTGATTTCTCACTAGATGCCTGTATGGATCCTAGGCTCAACTGCATGAAAAAGTAATGGTTTCAGATCTGCCATCTGTTAGGTCACCACAAGAATGTGACAGCAGAAACTACGCTGCACTAGGCGGGAAGCAAAAGTCTTTTTCCCTCCTCAGGAAAAATATTGTCTATTTTCTGGACTTCAGCTTTCTTTCCCCTAAAACCAGAGAGAGATTGGGAAATAAATTGTTAAGTTCCTTTTAGCTTTATGATCCTGATTCTCAAGGTTCACAAATCTCTCAGGAAAGGTAAGTGGGAATCCCAGAGTTTATGCCTCACTGTAGCTGGCAAAACTTCCTTTCTGATCATAGATCCATATCATATAGGTGAAGAAATGGAATCATAGAGGCTGAGAGAATGAGAAATACTCAGGAGGGCAGCAGGGGCTGGGGGAGGGGAGACTCCAAGAGGAGGCCAGTGCTCCTTTCTCATGCAGATGGCAAAACAGTGTTCACACCAGGCATCCAAACCCTACAACAGATGCCAGCTCTCCTAAACCTGCCTAGACACTCCTTGTACCCCTAACACTACCCCAACCACACATGCATGTATGCACACATACATATCCCCCCACCCCACCCCTCTCACCACCTATAGAGAACTGAAAGATGTTCTGGAAATGAACCAAAGCAAATTCTTCAGGAGCCTAGAAAAAGACCAAACTAATTATTTGCAAGTCCTATTGTCAAGCTGTCTGACATTAGCCAAGTTTCATTTAGTTTCAAGTTTCAGGTCAAAACATTTACATAAGAGTACCCCTGATGTTTTACAGTGGTTTTTCTTGTTATAAAACTCTCAAAATATTGACCTCCTTGGAAACATTTCTTCTTCCACCCCATTGCATTTTATAAATGTCTCATCTTTGGTTTCTCAAGTTGCCATTAAGTAGACCCTTGCTCTCCCATGAGACTGTCCACCCTTTAGATCTATTTCTCACCCTCCGTTGTGGTGACATCATCACTATTTGTTAAGAAAATGATTATTATGTCTCCAGGGATCCCATCCTATATGTAATCTATTGAAAGAAAATGAATTGAGCCATGAAGGAGATGCAGATTTAAATTCCTGAAGAATACTATATCTTAAAAAGACAAGAAATAGAAACAGTCCAAACACAAGGAGATAGCTATGCTGGTTGGAAAAAAGCACAAGGCTTTGGTTGCTATCATTGCAATTTGCTTGAAGCAATGTTCCTTTTAATGTATACAGTCATGATTCTAAGACACACATGGAGTAGTCACAATATTGAGTTAAATATCCCCAGTACCAAATTAAAAAATTATATATTGTATTTCCAACTTACTAATTATGACAGTGAGGCACACATAATGGAAGACCTGCTATATGTCAAGTATTGTATTATTAGATAGCAGCATAAGAGTATCTAAAATACTCTCCTTGTTCTCCAGGAATAGCAGCCAGGTGTTTATGACTACTTTGCAATACAGCTTGACTGTGAGGTCTTTAAGATTAGAGACTATCAAATGCCCAGTGCCTAATAGAATTCCTGGAACTTAGAAATGTACACAATAAGTATACAAGGAATAAATTTACAACATCATGTTGTTTTCATAGCCATAGTTTTAATTTTTTTTTCTTCTAGTGTGAAAGATGCTCATTGAAAAGAAAATCAGAAACATTTAAAATTAAGTGTGTAGTTTGGCTACTTTTATATCTCCATGATGTATTGTGTATATTGATATTATAATCTGGATTTATTTTCACACTATAAATTATTTACAAACAAAAAAACCTCTTAGTTATACCTCATCTCTTCTTTTATGCAAATAATGTAAAAATATTTAAATTGTCCTCTTGTTACCTTCAAGATAATTTGAAACACAGTAATTTAAGGAAGATAAAGAAAGTAGAACCAAAAAATGTTTTGGTAGAGGGAAGAAAATGGTTATTTCAAGCCACTGAGTTTTAGTCATTTTTGTTATGAATCTTACCTGTGTGAACCCAGTATACTTCATTGCAATAACTAAAACAACGACAATATTATACTTCTGATTTAATTTACCATTGACTAGAATTCAAGCCAAAGTTAAAGGCAGTCAATCTATGAAAAGTAAGATGTAAGAAGTCTTTACTGGATTTTTTGTCTCTTTGTCATAGGCCTGGTTTTCAGTTTGAAGGACGATTTTCGTCATTTTCTTTCATACTTTTTCACGAACATTCCTAAATGGCTAGATCAAATGTAGTCAAGTACTGCACTGAAACACAACTTACCTATAGTTTTGCTTTTCGTTTCCTATGTGGAATCTGTCATACTGTGAGTAGGCTCGGTTCCCTTCCCAGTCCATTAACTCAATCCTTAGCGTGTACTGCCTCTGACTGGTTATGGCAAAAATAAACTCATTTCCCAGCCAATATTCACCAGAGGGATTTCCAAAACCCTGGGAAAGAAGACAGACATGAACTTGTTACTCCAGAAGGAAACTTTCACGTTCAGCCTTTAACTGTTTTCTAAATAATAATAAAAAATTATTATCGTTGAAAGTCAAGATATTTCTTTCAGACTTTTATATACTGCTTTTTTGTATTATTGACTTATTTCAATAGTCTTCTGTCATATTTGCTTCCATGGAGGCTTGTGTCTAATTCTTATTATAGGAAAATCTGTGTTAATTAAATATGTATGGATAAAGTATTTTTAGATTAAATGAATTTGTTCAATAGGTTTTACCAGAAAATACTTCTTGATTAAGTTTGCTTTCGAATGTTTTTAAAATTCTAGTTATTATTTTGAATATAATGTGAGCATTTTTCATTGCATACCATCAGGACAGTATCAGACAAGTTCTTTAATAATACTGTTTTGTTCTTATTCGGGAGTCCTATTATGCAACCATAGCTTTATGGATTAATAGAACTTCAATTTTGGCAGTTTTACATTCTCATTTTTTAATATTAATAAGAAAACCTGTATGTCTGCAACCATAATCATTTATATAGCTTCACTGTCATGAATGTAGGTTTTAAAGGCTGACTGGTAAAAACCAAGTGAGTACACAGGGCTGACCACTCTACCTCTCAATCTCAATATGGCTCTGTTCTTCTCTCTGGGACAAGCCCAGTCACGGCTTTTAAATACTCAAAATAGTTTCTCTGTGGGAAGAAAAAGAAGTGGTCCCTAAATGTGAGCCAACTCTTAATCTGAGAGATGTTGGTGACAGGGAAATAAAGAACCCTAAGAAATGGCTGGCATTCTAGGTTTGGTGTATTCACAATTGCTTCAGAAAGTATTCTCTAATAATACTTGAAGATCAGTTCAATTCTTGATCTACAGGTTTGTCTTACTGACCCAAAAGTGAGCTCCATGATAATAATAGCTGTGTTATATGGAGGAGGGAGAGAGGGAGACAAAATATTATAGCACTTTGTATTCACATTCAACGAAGTAACCTGAAACACATTTTTTGTTGTTGTTGTTGTTGTAGACAATACAGTTGAGTCTCAGCTGCCCCACTGAATCATCATCATTGGAATTCTGGTTAAAAACAAAAATACTGGGGCTGGGATTGTAGCTCAGTGGCAGAGCGCTCGCCTCACATGCGTGAGGCACTGGGTTCGATCCTCAGCACCACATAAAAATAAATAAATAAAGATATTGTATCCATCTACAATTAAAAAAAAAATACCTAGCTCTCCATTGAGTCAAATATCTGAGAACCAGCCACATCAATCTGCATCTGAATCAAGTCCTCAATTTGTCATGCACACATTTAAAAGACCAACCAGTAACTAGAGGACACACTCCAATGTTTCACAAAGAAACAAATTCTGGTTAGCTGAGGCATTTATTAATAAAGGTCTAATCCATAATAAAAGGCATGAGGGAAGTACTAAAATAATTACTCCAGCAATTCTTATTTTCTCAGTACAGATGACACAATTTAGAAAACCTCTTCTTCCTTTCACACGTAATGTGTATCAGTTTTATAGAGTCTAATTATAAGAGAAGTTTTCATAATGGCTTTCTCCTTTAACAAAACAAAGCAATCAATGTTTTCCATTCCTCTTTGTGCTGGTACCCAAAGTGGACTCAAATAGCATGAAGTACACAGGGCTCTGCTGTTTCTGCCAATGGAATTACCAGCCAAAACCCAGTGCTGTTTGGTACCAAAACCATTTTTTGCTGGTTCTGTTATTATGATGATGATATTTACAATCTGTTATACAAATAAGTTAGATATTAGTGGAGAAAGAGGGTTTTTATAAAATCTAATTTAATATGTAGATTTTCTCAATAAAAGCAAATCATTCAAATCTTTTTGAATTAGGTATTGTTGAGATCCTGATAGACTAAGAATAATGGACTTTCAGAGGACTTTAAATTTTATGTTACTTTGCATATGTCTTTAAGTACTGTTCTATTTTATGGAAATGAAAGCAGACATTAGGTGCATTCTCTTAGGAGAAAGTTTTATACAGAAACTATTGACCCCAAATCACACACTTTGGTCCTACTTTTTAAAAAGTGAGTAACTGAACATATATTTTTATATTTAAAATTAAAATGGCATGTGTTACATATGGATGTACAGTTTTAAAATAATTCCCCAGTTTAACTTAGTTTCTTGATTAATTGAATACCTTTGATTCAAATTGCACTTAAGATCATCTATCTGTAATTCAAAGCAAAAATATATGACTCATTGCTGTTACTCCCATGGCTGCTTACTTCTCTGCTCCTAAGATACCTGAGTTACACTTTGCAAAAGTTCCAAGGTGGCAGAAAATACTAGAGCAATTTTGAACATGCTAAGGATTTTACATATTCTTATGGTAGCTGGTGCTACATACCGAGGAAAAGAGCAAAGCTTACCTTCTCCAATGCACAAGCAGAACAAAAAGTTACAGGGGGCTGCAAGTCAAAGAATTAGCACTTTCTTTATTGCAGCATCCCCTGGGAAGAAAAAGAAGACCACTGGGGTTTTCTTTGCATTTCTTCTCAGCTCAGACATGTCAGAACTCTCCCTATGGCCACTTGATGATTCCCTTTTCTGTGTAGTCATTGAAAAGGGATTCAGCAATTATACTAGATGTGAATTAAGAGGCTGGGAATGATGAAGTGTTAAGTTTTAGGTCACATATTTCCATGCTGTTGAAAGCCTTGTGTGGATAAAACTCTCCAGCTTCCCCAGGGAAAAGTGCAGTGATCTCGGATGAGCTTCAGAAATGGACAAGCATTAAAATCATTCCTACAAAAGCAGGTCCCTGTCTCAGCATGCAGGACTGTGTATCCTCCCTGGGTGGAGGAACATACCACTTTCTGAATAGTTTGCCTTTTCTTCTTTCAGAAAGAAGCAACTGAAAAGAAAGTTGTGGAATTGACCTCTAGAAACCAAAATTGAATTTCATGCACTTTCCCAAAAAACTGTCCAAATGAGAAAAATATTTGACTGCCATGAATCAAAATGGCCGTTAGATGATGTAGGGAGGAAACCTTCTAATAGCCAAATGCAGTGAAGCAGAAACAGCTGTTACATCATAAAGATGAAAAATATGCAAAAGAAGAGGAAATGGGAATGGGTTCCCACATTACTAAGTTGTCTATTGTATAGTTTATCAGGCACAATTGTGGATTTGATGTGTATGACCAAAGGCTTGGTTTGAATTAAATAACCTCCATCCTCATATGTCTCAGAAAAAGCCTTTTTTCTGAGACATATTTACTAAGGGATTTTTTATTTTACTTTTGAGCCTCAGTTTTCTTATCTGCAAAACAAGAAGTTAGAGCATTTCCATGTACAAGGTTGTAAAAATGCAATATGCCTACAGCACTGAACTGAGTGCTGATACACAAAAACCACATAACAAAAATCTAGGTGGTGGTGTTATAGTTAGAAGATATATCATAATACATAGTAATTTTGTTTGATTGCTTTTCTTCCATGACACTTTAAGCTGTTTAAGAGTAAGCAGGTTTCTTTCTATTCCATGTAAGAAAAGGAAGAAAACATTCCAGGGTCTTGTCTTTGCTGAAAATTCATAGGGGAATATTGAGATTATTGTTTTAAAAAGGCTTTTAGACACTAGATACTAACATATTGTGGAGTTTTGGTGTATACAAAAAAATACTGTATTTTTAAGCCAAGAAATTAATTACCAAATGAAAAATTAAAGCCCACTGGCTATAATTGGGGTTAAACTGGTACAAATGAAAGTGTAAACCACCTCATTGTATTTATCTTTGCTTCTCATCGTACAGATAAAGAGTATCTGTACCCTTCAACTCTCCCTTGGTCCTATTTTTTTTTAATCTCACTTTCTTCACGGTCCACATGTTTTAAAATCTACAAAACAGGTGATTTTAAGGTCTTATACCTGTGCTAATAAATTAATAGTTCTGATAGTTGTTTTCAACTAGAGATGTATATCTGAAAAAGCTGTAGAATAGCCAGGGTGGGTGGCACACTCCTGAAATTCCAGATGCTCAAGGGGGCTGAGACAAGTTGGAGGCCAGCCTCTACAACTTAGCAAGATCCTGTTACCAAACAACAAATAAAAAGGGCTGGGGATGTAGCTCACTGGCAAAGTTCCACTGGGTTAAATCGAAAGAGAGAGAGAAAGGAAAGGAAGGAGGGAAGGAGGGAGGGAGGGAGGAAGGAAAGGAAGGAAGGAAGGAAGGAAGGAAGGAAAGAAGGAAGGAAGGAAGGAAGGAAGGAAGGAAGGAAGGAAGGAAGGAAGGGCGAGCGGGCTGTGGAGCTTTTTAAAAATAGAGATGACTTAGTTTCTCCATGGAGATTTAATTTATTATTTCTGAAATGGGCCTAGAGATTTGAATATTTGAAAGATTTCGCAGGTGAGTCTGCTCTGAACCAAAAGTGGAGAACATATAAATACAAGGTACAAATTAGATTATATTAATGAGATAAAATTATCAGAGTAGAGCAGGCATAAAATCCCATCTTCATACTGAGCTCCATATCAGAAGGCAAGTTTTGATTATATACAGAACTGTCTGAAACAAAAATCAAATCCATGCCTAAATTACTGAAATCACCAATGCACATCTCAAAGTACAGGTTTATACATTATTGCATATAAGAGTTTACCACAGGTTCATATTTCAGCTCAAATATCCTGTAACATTCATAAAATAAAAACTGAAGCTTTACAAAATTTTGTGCTGATGTTAAAAAAGCAGCAATAAATAAATATTAGTTATAAAAATAGAATTTCTTCTTTTTTCTTGAATAAAATCCAAGGATATTATGTCATATTCTTTCATAAAACGACTGTTTAGTTGTGTCAATTATAATCACATAAAAGACATTGATAATATAATTTAGATCCATTGCTAATCAATTTCATTTCTCCTCTGGGAGTTTGATAAAAAGGACAAAATACACTAGAATTCAACAACAACAAAAAAGTAATGTTTACTTAAAATTGGCCTTATGAGGCACATTTTATTTAAAAAAAAAATGCATGTAGGCAAAAGATTCATTAGTTTTTGCCAAAACCTGCAGAAATGTTCAATTTCAGCTTGTGCTTTTTCCAAGTCAATAAAATTATTGTCTCTGATACTTTATTTGTTTTGTCTGATAATGCTCATAGGAAGTGTTGACTTTTTATAGAAGAGACAAAATTGAAACCAGACATGGTTTCAATAAGCTCACCTCAGACAGAGAATCCAAATCTCCATAGGGAAACTAAGTCATCTCTGTTTTTAAAGAGCTCCACAGCTATGTTTGATATGTACTCCTAGTGAACGCAATGATCAGGACTCCTAATTTATCATAATGGGTATATGTCCTATGAGTTTCATCTTTTTTCGTACAAATTATTAAAGAAAATAGGCCTGAAAGGTGGCTTTCCAAGGGTGCAGTAATACACAATTAAGAGTCAGTTAGAAGCATCTACACTAATTGCTGAGACTTCCAGCCCAAGAAAGATCAGAACTGTTTCTCAATTTTTAAATTCTTAAGCATTTTTCTTTTTATTTTGGACATGTTAAAATGCAGTTAAAAATGTATGTGTAATTTCTTCCCACAAATAAAGAACTCTCAGAAGGTATGATGCTCAAAGTGAAATGTTTGTGTCAAAGGAAGCTTTGTTTATGAGGGGATGGTTTTGAAAACAAAGCAGGTTTGTCTCCAGGGCATTAGTCACTGCCTATTATAAAGTTAGGTCACTTAAGGGTACTGTTTGGCACTCCAAGCTTCAGTGGGCTTTATATGCAAAGACATTGCTGTGTTATTACTGGAGGCTGCTAAATGGTGCCCTTGTGACTTGAAGGAGCTAATATAGTTCCCTAAATGTCCCCAATAAAAGCCCACTCCTGACTTCTCCCTTAGCAAACATCTTTACAAATCCATAAACCAGATTTGGTGCATCTCCTCCTAAGAAAGGTTGAGTGAAAGCAAAACTCAAGTAGAAGACTTCTGTAGGATTAAAGCCAATGACCAGAACCAAATAAATCGCAAACCTCCCATGCTGAGAGACGTTTAAAAATAGTAATATATAATACATATTTGTAATTTTATGGGTTGATAACTGTAACATACAATTCTGGAAACCCTGTGGGGCAAGAGGCAGCCCACAGTTATCAACCAGAAAGAAGGGAAGGAGAGACGACAGGCAGAAAGGGAGAGATGAAATGTTATGACTACACTCAGTGTCCAAGGAAGTGTAGCCTCCTTGCACAAACACAGTACAGGGGGACAACTGAAGAGGAGGGGGTGCGTGCCAGGAAGTCCTTGTTTTTCCCCAAGGATATGCATCTCAAGCTGAAGAAGTGGGCTGCTGGTTCATTTGATCCTGATGCCAAGAATAGAAGTAGGTGTGATTGACAAGAATTGGCATTAGGAGATCATATCCATACTTGGTGGAATCATATTTTGTCTTTAGGTCAAAAAAAAAAAAAAAAAGAAAGAAAAGCTCTGAAGAAAACAGATGAAACAATTTTCACCATGTGTTTTTTTAAAAATTTTTTTAATATTTATTTTTTAGTTGTAGGTGGACAGAATATCTTTATTTTATTCTTATGTGGTGCTGAGGATCAAACCCAGTGCCTCATGCGTGCCAGGTGAGCACGCTACCACTGCGCCATAACCCCAGTCCCTCGCCATGTGTTTTGATGAATGTTACCCAACTTGTAACATAAGATGAGGTATTTTAATTAAAAAAAATGTCTTCGGAGTAATTTTTGCCAGAATGTTTTACAATTTTGGAGCTAATCTTATTTTCTGACCATGAAGAATTGACATTGAGGTGATAATTTTTCAAGTTTGAATAAAGCATGATGGTCTTTCATATGCAGAAAAGGGATAGAGATAAACTCCATAAAAAACTGTGATTAAAGAATAATCCCAATCTTGTTCTAATAGCAAAAAAGAATTGCTTAAAAGTGGATTCATTTGTTTGGTAAATCCTTACAAGATATGAATTGATTCCATACTTAACAAGTCAGTATCTCTCACTTAACATGCCTGACTTGCCAAGGCAGCAGATGTTTACAGCTAATAATTCACCATTTTGGAAAATCACAATGATGATAAGTTTATATTCATTTTCCATTATCATTAATTTTAATAATAAGGCATTTCAGATTTGCCTGATTCGATAACAATTGTTTGATTTCTCAGATAACTTCTTTACATCCCATTTGGTGGTAAAAATTATCATGAGTTAAAGTGGTTAGCAAAATAATACTTTGGGCAAAATTAATAAATTTTTACAGGCTTTGATGTTTTAATCATAAATAATGATAAATACTGTTTATTAAAAATTCAGTATGCCCAAGTGCTTTACTAATATTAATTACTAATCTCCACAGCATCCCTGAAAGGCTCCTAATCTATAATTATTGTCTCTTTTTAATGACTACGAAAGCTAAGCTGGGCGTGGTGGCACACACCTGTAATCCCAGCACTTTGGGAGGCTGAGACAGAAGAATCACGAGTTCAAAGCTAGCCTCAGCAAATGCTAGGCGCTAAGCAACTCAGTGAAACCCTGTCTCTACATAAACCACAAAATAGGGCTGGGGATGAGGCTCAGTGGTTGAGTACCCCTGGGTTCAATCTCTGGTACCCCCACACACAAAAAAAAAAAAGAAAGAAAGAAAGAGAAAGCTAATGTTATGTGTGTGTGATTTTCTGAAGCTCCACCCACTTATAAATTGTAGGGTAAAGACTAAACTTGCTGGTACATACATACTTCAGGGTCCTCTTTTAGAACTTAGGTAATCCCCCATATGTTCATAGAATCACATAAATAGAAAGAGGCTTTAGAATCTGACCTGACTACCATTCCAATTCTCCATAACCATCCTGAAAGATGAGGATCTATCTCCTACTGGAGTGTTTACACTGAAGGAGAATTGTGCCTTAGTAGAAAGTCCATTTCTTGTTAGAAAGAATTTAGTATTAGAGAGTTTTGCTTTTACTTAGTCAAATTTTGCTTTTCTGTAATATTTCCCATTCATTATAGAACTCCCCTACACTACTGTAGAAGTGCAGAGTCTGGTTCAGTATCTCTGGGGTAGAGCTTGAGGTCCTATTTCTTTAAGCTCCCAGATGATGCTAATGCTGCTGGTTCCTAGTCCACATTTTGTGTAGTAGGCTCTGGTACCACATGTGTTCATCCAGTTAGTTAATTAGATAGTTATCAGACAGGACTATGCTTAATTCTTTTAAAATTTTTCTCCACATTAAACAATCTAAACCATTCACTTGCTCCATGCATGATTTCCAGATTCCTCATACCTTGATTGTAATTCTTAAGATTGTCCACTTGGTTAAAAACCTCCAGAATTAAAAACATCTTAAAGTGAATTCTGCATTTTTGGGAGACTTAAAACCTGCTACTAATATAGAGTAAGTACACTAATCTTTGTTTTTCAGTGGTCAACAATACAAAAGAACTTTTATTCACATCAGTCTCTCTGTGGAAGTCTGTCTTGTTAGCCTCAGCTTACTTTTCTATCTTGAGTCTATGGTTCATTAAAGACATCAAGATTTCAACTTTGTGTCACTCCAAATACTCCAAATTGTTAATTAAACTGCATGTTGAGGGTTTAGCTGAGTATTTCAGAAAAATCTTGTAGATAAAGTGACAGTGCTAGAGAGTGCCATTTATGAACTAAAACCTTTTTGTTTGGTTATGTTCAACCAAC
>CM053400.1:154315457-154404585 GCA_028644305.1 Xerus rutilus
TTTAGTTATAGAATAAAATAAATATTTTAGATATTTTTGTAGATTTGAACAACCAAACATTAGAGAAATTAATGCTAAATGTTATAAAAAGAAAGTATCTCAAAAATGTAAATATCTAAACATTGATCATATTGTTGAGATATTTATTGCATTTGCCTCAAGCCCTCTGTGCTTTTCATAGTTAAAATTAATTTGGTTTTATATTTCTTTTCTTTTGAACCACTTCAATCTTAATTTTTTTTTAGTAGGCAGAGAGGTGGAGGATATAAAATTGCATACATAAATATTTTTGGAAAGGAATAATCCTCACCTGTTTTTTTCATGAATCTTTAAAATTTCATTTGTTTGTTGAAGAAGTTGCTTCTCTAATTTGTATGTTGACAATGAATTCTCCAACAGTTGAATTTCAAGTCGAGAAGTTTGATTTAGTACCTTAAGATAAAAGAAAAACATTTCAAACTTCAATCACAAAGTAAATAGCAGAAAACAATTGAGTTTTTAATTGAGTTTTTTCTTAAATAATATTTCTTGAAGAATAATCAGATACTGTACATTCTACCAGTTACTGCTTTATATGTGTCTCACATATTCTATTGGTTTGGGGATTGGATTTGCAGTTGAGTGAGGACACTGAGTTGTTCAATCCATTTTCAGATTTCAATTTTTGTGTCCTGAAACCATAGTAGAGGATACTCTAAAATGGAGTTGCCTTCTGTATTTTATCTCCAACACTTGTAAGTGTAAAGTGGGTATTAGCACAAGCTTTTAGACACTGTAGATAATTTAGAATAACTAATAGGCATGTAAAACAGACTTTCCTAAACTTATCACCTTACAAAACCAAATAGGTATGTGATAACCTTGATACAGTTTAGTCAGATTCATGAATCACAGACTTCTTGAACACCCATCACGTTAGGTCATGTCAAGCCTTCTAGATGTCATATCACTTTCTAGATGTGGCCGCTGGTTAAAAGAGGAATTGTCATTGTCACTTTATGGTTGAGGAAATTGAGGTTCAGAGAGAGACCCAAATTCACCCAAGAACCAAGGGAAGAGCTGAGGTTCAAAACAAAAGTCTGACTTGTTTTATTGTTCTACACAGAAAACTAAGGAGCAGGAGAGTCAGACCATTTGTACACTTAAGTTTGGGAGATGAGTGATCAGGGGCTCAGACTATACTAGAGAAAGATTGTCTCTCTTATTCTTTCAACCCTGCTACATTGATGAATCCTCAGAATCTCTAAGAGCAGAACTCCTTTTATATCACAAAGACCCATGCTGCCAGTCAGAAACATGAATCTGTGAGCCACGTATCCAAACCTCTCGTTCTCCAGGTAAAGAACACACCGCAGTCCCAGCAGATGTCTTCAAACTGTGTCACTGTTCTGCTCCTGCTTCCACCTCAACCCTCCCCTCCCTTTCCTCCTCACCAGAGGCATAGAGGGAAAGAAAGAAGGAAAATTAGTTTAAAAAGCTCCCTACATAATTTGAAAACATTTATAGCCATCACACTTTCTTGGATCTATTTATTACAAGGGACTAAGAAAACTTGCAAATCAGTATCAATGTAAAGGGTCCTCCTCTAAAAAGGACACCTTTAGAATGCTCCTTTTTCCATGGCAGGTCTAAATTTGGGATTATGTCAGATACTCATGGAAAGTCTTTTCACATCTACTGTGCTTGGGCTGTAGGGTGTTGCAAGGGAGGGGGATGTATCTGCAAGTGGGCAAGTAGGAACTAGGCTGAGGAGAGAGACAATTCTAAAAGCAATGGAAATAAGTGCAAAATAAAAAAAAAAACTGGGCAATCCATGTAAGTGATGTTTTAATGCACCATTTAAAAAAAATCAAAATAAGTACAAAGCACACATTGAAGAGAATATCACTTTTAAATAAAGACAGGATCTCACCCTGCACATATGATTCAGCTCCCTTGGTCTCATTGGCCTTACTCTAGTTCCAGCCCTGCGAAGCATGTGGTGATGGGATGGGGTTGAGGAGAGAGTTAGGCAGAGAATAGTGAGATGAGACACTTATACTATAAGAGTATAAGACACTTATACTATAATAGTGAGATGAGACACTTATACTATAAGTTGTTGATTCTTTTAGACATTGTTATTATTGATATGGTTCTGAAAGCCAATCTTAAAATTATTACTAATAATCATATTTTATGTTTTGGAGTATTTTAGAATTTTTTTTTTATAATTTTCTATTCTGTATCATTTCATTTAAGGAAAAACAAGGTAGAAGATAAGAATTAGGACCCATTCTGGAAAACATGGTAGAGAATATAAAGATTGAGGACACACAAGATGCAACTATCAATTAATAAATACATTTTTATCCAGGTAACTTTTTTGTTTCTTGGCTTATTGAATGACAGTTTATGAAATAGTGAGGTAAGGAGTGAAATCGTCATATCTTTTGGTGAACAGTTGGCACAGAGAAGACTCTTGGGACTTGTCATGAATGAAAGGTACATTGTCACTGAATCAGGCACATCGCAGGCAGTTAAACAAAAACTGATTTCTATTTTATTCACTGCATTCTCTGATCACACTTCCTGACATTCTCAAACACCAAAATGTTTTATTTTACAAAGGACAGTTCTTCTCCACTATCAGTGAGAACAGAATGGATCCATCTGAAATTGACACTGAAGCAGCCCTGCCTGACTCTGGAGACCACCACCACCCCTAATCTGTCTTCCTGCTTCTTTGACTACTTCTAGTCCATTTCCACAGAGCAGCTGGAGAGCTCTTTTTAAAAACATGCATCAGATCAAGTCATCTCCTGTGTTCAATATGCCAGTGGCTTCCCTTTGTAATTAGTCACATTCCAAAGTCCTCAGCCTGGCCTGTGAGGCCCTGTGATCTGGACCCTGCTTACTTCCCACATCTCACTTCCTGCCACTCTCCTCCTTGTTTATCATGCTCCAGCTTCACAGCCTTCTTCCTGCCACCTCAGCATGCTAAACTCATCTCCACTGCAGGGCCTTTGCACTGGTAGCTTCCTTTGCCTGGAATTCCCACACCCAGATATCTTTTCATCATTCAAGTTTTCTTGGCCATGCTCTGTAAAGTAACTTCCCCACCTCTACTGTTCATCAGGTCACTGTGTTTTATTTTCCTTATGGAATCATCACTATCACAGATAATCCTGCTCATTCACTCATTTGTTGCCCATTTTTTGTTTTTTTTTTTACTACCAGGGATTAATCCCAGGGGTGCTTAGCCACTGACCACCGAGCCACATCTTCAGCCCGTTTTATTTTATTTTATTTTTTTATTTTGAGACAAGGTCTCCCTAAGTTCTTTAAGGTCTCACTAAGTTGCTGAGGCTGGCCTTGAACTTGCGATCCTCCTGCTTCAGCCTCCAGAGCCAGTGGGATCATAGGTGTGTTCCTTCGTGCATGTCCCCTCTTAATACTTTTAAGAGTATTTCCAGCCTTTAAATTAATATTGCTACTGAAAGAAAGATAGAAATTGAGGAAGAATACACAGCATGAAAGGAAGTCTCTTTGAACACCACATTAACTTTGAAATTGGCCTCACTTATAGGCTCTTACTTGCTTTTAATTATTTTTTAAACAAAAAAATGTAACATAAAATATGATGGAGGGAATTTGGTCAGTGATGGGCAATGCCATGAAGAATCACACTACAAGGTTATTTGTTAATTTACACAGAGAAAGTGACTGCATCACTGAGGGTGGAGCAGGCTGGCTTTTGTGCCTCCTGATGAGAGGCAAGAGGTGAGCTGTACTTCCACAGAGTACCAGACTTCAGAGCTCAACTGAACCCAGTTTACTCTTTAGATATGGTAACTTCCAGCCTAAAGAAACTACAGGGACAGGAAGAATAAATAAAGGACATGAAAAATAAATGTTCTGATCAATTTAGAATATGAGACAAATGCCCAAATGATCACTCTAGTTTCTTCAAACAGTGTGAGTCTCAAGGAAAATAAAGTGGAAAACCACCCCAAATTAAATGGAACTCTTAAACCTTGAAAAACCAAACAACTACAAAATTTTGGGTGGAACCATTGAGACAATGAGAATATGGAAATTAGATAATCCTATAAAATTATTGTTAATCTTAGTTATGATATGATACAAAATTAATACCATATAATTATGTATATTTTATATTTATATGACATGTTTATAATATAATAATAACCTCATTATATTTGAATAAAATTATATTTATAAAAATACAATTTTATATTGTATTTTTAATGCAATAAACTCATTTGGTTATGGAATTTAGTAGATAGTACTTGTATTAGAGATGCAGAAATTGTGAGTTGAAATAATTCACTCAACACAGCTAACACATAAGAGCGTTAGAAGGAAATGCTGGTAGTCAATTTCCAGGGTATAAATTCTCTCCCATAGGCTCATGTGATTATAAACAAGGACCTTCTCACAGGCTGAGAAAGGTGCCTTCCTTAGTGGACACAAACTTTTATCAATTCCAGCAGCTTGAGAAGCGGAGGCAGGAGGATTTCGAGTTCAAAGCTAGCCTCAGCAATTTAGCGAGGCCCTAAGCAACTCAGAGAGACCCTGTCTCTAAATAAAATACAAAAAATAAAAGGGCTGGGGATGTGGCTCAGTGGTTAAGTGACCCTGGGTTCAATCCCCAGTACCAAAACAAACAAATGAACAAAACTTTTATCAAAATGGTTTATTTCAAATCACCATGAGGTCTTCTGCTTTTTGTAGCCAATGGCATCAGACTTCTTTTTCCAAGCACAAACTAAATTAGCACTATGAGGCAGGAAGTGTCCAAATTTCTCATGCTTCTCGAAAGTGGAGAAATATATTTATGCGATCTCTTTGTCAGTCAGAATATCTTTGAAGTAGACACAGTCTACTTTTTTTACCATCAACACACAACCCTTCACATATTGCCTGTGGACTTGGGTTCATTGTGCTAAAATCCAGAGATATTAAGGGATTAACATTAACTATTATTTAACAAGTACTTAATGAAAGCCTCCTAGGTTCTGCTCTAAATCCTAATGACAGGGCATTAGACAAGGACAAGATAGAGGAAATCCCTGCTCTCTCAGAGCTTATTATCCTTTTTTAGGAATTGGTTGGATTTTTCTGTACCGGACCAAATAGTAAATATCTTAGGCTTGGTAGACCTTATGGTCTCTAGTATATCTACTTAAGTCTGCTGTTTTACCAAGAAAGTAGCCACAGGCAACATATAAATAGATGAGTCTTGCTGTGTTCAATAAAGCTTTACTTAGAAAAAGAAATAGCCAACCAAACACAAATTGTGAGCCATAGCTTACTGAGCCTCTCCTAGTGGCTTATCAAACACTTTTCCAGACATTGTAAGAAAATTAATTACTAGGATATTTTCTTTGGATAACCACCTAGCTAATTTATTTTACCACCATTTTGGTTAGCTAAATGTTTATTTAACTAATTCCCTCATCAAGTTAAAGGTTCAACTTGGAGAGCTGTCTTTTGAGAGTAGTTATGAGACCAGATCTGTTTTTGCCTAGAGATTCACGCTCATTCAACAAACTGTTTATGAACTGCCTCAAATTTCTAATTGTGGTCCAACAACAGGTAGGATAATTTGTGACTTCTGAGAAGCTGATGATAAAATGAAATTAGACACTGAGGAAATTTATTAGGGAAAATACCTTGGAGAGAAAATTGGGAATCAGACTAAGGAGGCTGGGAGAGCCCTCAGGCTGGGATATAGGTCTAACCACAGTGAAGAACAGAGGAAAGGAAAGAAGGTCGGGTGAAAGTCACAGCCCTTAGGGCAGCTGTGAGAAAGTTCAACAAGGGCAATGCCATGTGTCAGCAGAGTCCTACAGCTCCCAGGAGCAGAACTAAGTATCCCTGCCACAGTGACTCATTGCCTGGAAGTGGCTACTGGGAATTGTGGTCTCTGTACAAGCACAGTGATGAATTTCAGAGCATAGCAGCTGGAGCCACTGGTCAATGACACCCGCCTCAATAAAATGGAAAGGTGAAGTTTTATGGCTGTGAAGAAAAGTTCCATAGCTAATAAATTTGATAAAAAGTTAAGAAATGATTTAAAAGATTTTTGCCACACTAACACAAACTCACTGACTATAAAGACTGCTTTGCATGATGTTGTATTCTATGTAGGACCTATTTAAAACATCTTGCATCAAGGAACTACTCAAAATATATTTTCAAATTTGATTGAATTCTG
Organism: Xerus rutilus; assembly: GCA_028644305.1. NCBI lineage: Eukaryota > Metazoa > Chordata > Mammalia > Rodentia > Sciuridae > Xerus > Xerus rutilus. Next base: position 154,321,681 of record CM053400.1, read on the forward strand.
ACACTACAGTTACCATAGCAACTACTGGAGGTGGGAGAGAACTTGGCCTGCATGTCTAAGGAATTTCCTTATAGTTAACACAGCTGGAGAGTGGCAAGGATAGCACAGGGTCCAGGGATTACATGTGATGACGCCCCTGGCACATGGCAGAATGGTAGTAGTAGGTGGAACCATCATTGTCATCAGCAGGGCAGGAGCAGCATCTTTGTCATTCAGGGGAGGCATTCAGGGATACTATTAGGTCTGCATTACTTTTTACTTTATCAGATTTCCATTTTACCCTCTTCTTGGACCCATTTGCTGTTCTATCACCTTAAAGAATGAATGGAGGTATGGAAGAGAATCAGCATTGAGAGAGAGCTGGTAACGCAGGTAAATTTTGATGACGGATAGAGAGACTTCAAATTCTTGCTCTAAATTTCACAGTTCTTTCATCTGGGGAAAGTTGCTTCACATCTCTGTGTTTGGGTTTCCTCATCTTTGAAGAAGGGATGGTATGTTAGTCAGCTTTTCATCACTGTGATCAAAATACCTGACAAGGAGAACTTAGAAAAGGAAAGATTTATTTTGGCTCATGGTTTCAGAGGTTCTATCCATGGTTGGCCTGTTGGCAAATGGCAGGTCAGAAAAGCTATAGTGGAAGTGTGTGGGGAAAGGTGTGGCATAGAAAAGATGCTCGGTTCACAATAGCCAGGGAACAGAGACAGAGACTGAAAAGGGGCCAGAGACAGACACAATCCCTAAGGCCATGCCCCCCAGTGACCTACTTCCTCTAGCCATGCCCCACCTGCCTCTCATTTTCACCACCTCCCAGTAAGTCCATTACAATTATCAATCTATCAAATGAATTATTCCATTAATGAGGTCACAGCCTCACCAATTATCTTTTTACCTCTGAACATTGCTGCATTGTCTGACACATGAGCATTTGGGGAACATTCCAGATCTAAACCTTAATAGCTGATAATATAATCTACCCTACAGGATGTATTCTGATTTTTAAATAGTGAACATATGCAAAATCACTTAAAACAGAAATAAGTGCAGATTATTAGAGGCGAATTTTAGTGGGATTTGTTTGAGAGTTCCCCCAAATGAAATGGTCCTGAGGAAGAAGTGAGAAATAGAATTATATAACAGGAAGGAAAAAAATAATTCCTGAAATTAACACCTTCATATTGCACACTTGAAAAGAGCAACTTGAAGAAAAAGAGAGATTGGTATAAACGGATAACAGAGTAAGTATAGCCTTCAGTCAGACTAATGAGGAAGGAAAGGGCTTGGTGTTGGTTTTTCCATTCTCATCATCATGGCCAGCAGATTCTTTAGATATGGTGATCCTTTTTTCTGATCATGGTGCTTATCAAACACTGAATCTTTATAATGCATTGTAGCAAAACCATGGTTGTACCATCTTTGTTCAAGTTGCAAATCTAGAAGGTCAGTAGAGGACTAGAAAAAAATAAGTTACTTGTCTTTATAATATCATCATGTGAAAGCAGGGTGCTAAAATTTATTGCAAAGCCACTGCCATAAGTTCTTGAGATAAGTGAGGACCTGAAGTCAGTCTTAGGAAAAGCAACACTTACCAAGCCAGGTTAGGGAAACACAGGAGCAAAGTCAAGAGAGGTTATCTGGTTAGTACAGAAAGATATTTGGTTTATAAGTGTTTATTATAAATGAATAAATGTTATTGAAGTTCAAGAGTAATTCAGGATTCCTTTTATAGACTTGGCCCTATCTCAGGACTCCAGTGGTTAGATCTCTCAGCAGAACATGTCCTAATGCACTAATTCCAATACACACAACATGTGTGTACGTTCACAGGGAAAAGGTTTGAAACATCACAGCTACAAATACCGTGAACAACTGAAGTCATTAACACGAAGATGAAAAGAACACATAGGTTTCTCTTCCTAAATTAGGACAAAGTGTGATCAATTTTCTCTTCTTATTGTTATTTCTGATGGATTTGTGATTTGGGGGATTTTAAGGATTTGGCTATCTTAAAATCATTCTTGTTAATAGCTAGTAAGCTCTGACTGGCTTTTAATGATGAATTTTAGCTGTTCCACATAAGGAGTGTAAATTATTTTTTCTTAGAATTTTCTGTATTATTTTTCATAAAGTCCTTATCTCCTGCTCTTAGACACAGGACATGTTGTTATCTTTTAAAACCTTATATAGCATACAACTTTATAGGTTGGAGATTGAAATGCTAACAATAAGATCCCCTCCCTGTCACAACTTCAACTCCTAAGTGGGAAGAGAATAAAAACTACTTAACATGAGGGCTTGAGGGGAATGGAAAAATAAAACAAAACCCGTCCTTAGAGTTATAACAGATATAAAAAAGTCAGGTGTGCAGTCAAATAGGGCATATTCTATATTTCCATTTTTGAACACATGAAAATATTTTGTAGGGGATAGCCTTTTTATAACAATAAGATAAAATATGGTCACATTATTTTATACTACAAGTTGTCCAAGTACATAGATCACCACACTTGCTTAGTGTGACAATAAATGATTAAGTCATGTAATGTTTTATTACAAAATGGTTTTTCTTCTTTCCATTTCCTCTTATTTAGCTGATGACACTGTGCAGCAGAAGTATTTTCTGAAGCCTAGATGATTTATTTTGCTAATGCAATAGACATTTAAGTTTTATTTTATTAGTTAATTATTAGTATCAAGATGGATAGAAAAGAGAAGAGACCGTTAGAGTTTGAGTCCTGAATTCTATGCACTAGTTGTATCAGTGTGAGAAATCACTCAAACTTGCTGATTTACCTGCTGTAATATTTTCAAAAAATGTCCCTTGTAGATGGAGAAGTGTTTGTATCATGTGATCCCTAGCCATATAAATTACCATGGTTATTTCAACACATGATTTGTGATGCCACTAACCCAGACAAAATAAAAAGAAATAAATTGTACCTTATTTTTGCATTTATTTACTTTAGCTTTCATTCAAAAGTCAACTACATTGATATAGAAACAGCCCCTGAGTTTCAGAGTAACTGGAATAGCCATTTTCATGGTTCAGAGGCACAAAGAGATTATCTTCTAATCATCTAAAATGTATTTGCCCTTTGCTCTAAACTGTTAAGATTGGGTTTGTGGCAGTGATAATTAAAAGCATCCTTAGATTTTACTGGTTTGTATTCAAATAAGTATGTCACTGACCCTGGTGGGAGGATGCATCTGAAAATACATACACATTCCTGATCAGGTCATTTGAGGTTTTCCTTTCCATCCAATGAATACACAAAATCTCTGCAGGTGCCATTATGGCTAGAGAAGCATTACCAGTGGTAAAATGAGACAGTTCCAAAAAGCATATCAAAGGCACTGATTTGTCTGAAATGGTTACTTTGTCCAACATATATCATATCACAATTGGTAGCTGCAGTGTTTATTTGAACTTAAACACTGATTAGGTCTTTTACCATCTCTGTTTTTGCAAGCCCACACAAAGCTAAATATACCAATCCTCATTAAGTCAAAGGAAACATGCATAGCATGTCAAGCAGTCATTGTTGTTATTACAATAAACAAAAATGCATATGCTTCCCCAATCTCTGTGCTAAAAAGTGGTCTGTGTTTATGGAGCAAGCTAAAGGATGGGTGGGAAACACCCTCTGGATGAGTGTGTGGACTCCAGCCCTGGAGATGTACCTGGGTCTCAACATCTGTCAGCTTTCGGGTCTGCTCTGCAGTCTGAGACAGGAGGCTGGTTCCTATCTCGAGCATGGTGGCCGTGTGGTTCTGAACTGCATTCTGCTGTATCTGGGCCATCTCCGACTTCATATTTTCCACAATGTAATTCTCAAGCTGCAAGAGATAAAGGACAAAGTATACTAGATTATAAGCAAAGTCTCCCAGTTGGGGCATGTAATATTTACAATGACAAAACAAGACACAGCTGGCAAACTGGCCATCTGGCAGGGATCTTCTGCGACTCTGGGAGCTGGGGTGAAAGGAAGCAGAGCAACACAGGAATCCAATGGCTAACAAACTCCTAATATGCTGATACATATAAATAATAATCACAATCATAATGGAAATGTACACTTGGACTGAGATTTCCTATTGCTGACATTATCTTATTTAACCCTCACAGCAAAGATGTGAATTAGGCACAATTGGGCTCATTTTTCTTTTTATTGTATAGCTGAGGAAAGAGAATCAGAGAGGGAAAGGGATGAACCCAAGGTCACCCAGTAAGAATGCAGCAGAATTAGCAAATAATTTCAATCTAAATCTTAATACTCTCTTCTTCTAATTATACCATGCTGATCACTCATCTCAGAGAAATTCAGTCTCCCCCTTTTGTTTATGTGATGATAAATAAAATATCATACTGCCCTGGGGAAATGAAACAAGGAGAGGGAGGAAAGTAGATGCCCAAAATGAAATTTTAGGAATACTAAAATATAGGCAAGGATGTATCAAATGAGCTGCAGATCCCCAGAGTTAGCTCTAACCATTTTCCGTGCTCCTTTGCAAGCTCAAAAATAGGCACTGAAAGTATAGCCCGTATAGCAGTATTTGCCCTACTTGCCTGGGGTAAAATTGATTCCTTTTTGATGCCATCTTAGAGTACACTAAAGTTGTAAAATGAATGGTACCACAGGGAACAAAGGAATGATTAAGTGAATTACTACAAGGGATCTTGTGAGGCACTTGGGAGAATAAAACCGAGCACATGCAGGGCTTGAAAAATGCAGAAATCTGTGTCTCCCTGTCAGTGCGCTTTATTCTCCCCCACCACTGCATGGCGACTACTTTTTATTACCCAATTACACATATAGGGAAATTGCATCCCAGAGAAGTCAGGTCCAAGGCCACACACCACAAAAACAGCCAGACTTGGACTTAAGTGCTGAAGTCCTTAACTCATACCAACACTTTTAACCACTCGATAGCTCTGCCAAGTCGTGCTTAGCAAGCTGGGTTCCAAATCATTAACAGCTACGTGATTTTTACTGACTTAGTGAACCATAATGCATCCACTATTTTATAATCCATAGTAACATTATTATCATGTAATAAATACAGTCTAAATATAAATTCCCCTTTGTGAAACTTTGGCAGTTTACTTTCTAACATCATCCTTTGCTTATTTCTATTTATCAAATATGAATCTGCCCCAAACGAACAAAAATGGAAGCTTTGAATGAAACTCATGTTGTTATTAATAAATTCTGAATGTGTTATTGTTTGGTATAAGATATCTTGACTTCATCCCCTATTCCCAAATTAGAACTGGGGATGGCAGGGAGAGGAATTCAACATGTAAAAGTTTGTTATAAAACAAATACAAAATTGATCGGAAGAAATATCTGAAAATTATCTTAACAAAATGGAAGATCTCTTAACCAAATCTTGGCTTTATTCCAATTGAAAAAATATATTTGAACAACATGGGAAGGGTAGGTCAGAATAGGAAATATCCATCCTTTGGATTCCACATCCCATGTTCCCTTTTTCCTAGTGACATCCCTTAACATCTTTGAGGGAATTTTCTTTTTCTTTTCAAGACAGATGCTTTGGGTAGAGTTGACCCACCCTAACTTTAGGAGGGGGTATATGTTTGAGTCTGGCAAAACACAGTGTTCTGCTCTTGCTTAGCAAGTGTGGGTTGTTCAGGAATGGAAAGACATTATAAGCAATGTTCTGGCATTTTGTCAAACTAGTTTACACAAGAACTTCCTCTTCCTCTGTGGTTAATAAGCTGGTAACATAGATGCCTGATGATGCCCAATTTTGCTACCACAAAACTAAAGCCAGCTTAAGAATTAAGCCAATCCAGAGGGAAAAAAGAGAGACATAAATGATAGAGTGACCCAGGTGTGGATGTGCTTTGAGCACCTGCCTCCAGCCATATTTTTAGTCAGATCCTCCCTTGGACATTGAGTTGTAAGTTGTGTGATCTAATAATCCCCCCTGAACTGCCAAGTCTTGGTTTTCCTTCAATCACATTGATTTATGTCTTCAACACTGACAAACCAAAAGAATTTTGACTGCTGTATTCAATAGCTGCACCTCAGGCAGCCAGACATTCACAGTATGTTTCTTGCTTATCCAGAGAATTTAGGGCTATTTATGAATATGTATATTCTAAAAAATGATAGGCAAGTTTCCATTGAGAAGATGACCCCTGCCATTTACAGTTGACATTCATCAATTACCTGTTCTGCAGCAGGCATTGGGCTAAGCACTGTCCTTTAACAAATAAAAATGTCACAATGAATTCAACCTCACACATCCACATGTTACAGCTGCTTTACAGATGAGATAGGCTTAGAAACCACTGAACAACTCGCTCAAGAAAAAGCAGGCATTCAACCCCCAAGTTCAAAACCCACATTCTTAACAACTGACCTATTTAGCCTAGCATCACCTAATCATATACATTTTATTACATAGCTCCTTTCAGTACTTACTAAAACTACACGGGAGTACATGGGGATTTGTTCAGAATGCAGACGGAGGTACCTACCACATGCTACACATTTTCAAGGACATACACTAGGAAAGCATGTATATTGAAAAGCTTTCCAATATAACTCTGATTCAGGCCAAGGACAGATGCTTTTCAAAATGTGGATCATAGAACAACTTCCTACAAGAGAACTGTTTATGAAATAAGCAGTTTGTGCCAGAATGTAAATTATCAGTGTTGCTAAGCACATTTAGTTCACCTGACCCATATATATCAACAAGACTTTCTCAATGAAGGAAATAATGTTCAATTTACATCCTAGAGCAACCTTCTTATTTGGTTCACAAAAGGATGAAAAATTCTTTGAGTAGGACTTAGGCCATCAGACTTAACAGTGATACATCAGATTTCCTGCTGAATATGAAATTTAAAAATTGAAATTTGATTTTTATGTAGATTTCTCTCCTGAGAAAGAATTCACTAGTGAGTGAGCTCCAATACATAATCGACTTGACAATTAGACATTTATTTCGTATGCAGTTGGTTAGCGGGAGTCAGTTGCCAGAGGTTGACATGTTCTGGATATAAAAACAATCACAAGTCCCCAGCTTCCCAGAGTGCACCCTATGGCATAGGGTGACTACCTCAAGCATCAGTTGCTTTTCAATCCTTATGATCTGTCAGCTGTTGACCTTTCAGTATTATTGTGCTTTTCTTTGTAACTATAAAAGTTAACATAAACAAAGGAAAATAGCTGTTTCATGTGTGTCTTGATCAAACCACAAACAGCTTCCCAGTTCTACTGACCCTGTTAGAGAAATAAAGTAGGTCTCCAATCTATCCTAAAATTCTCATTTAAGCTGCCATGAATATAACTCTAGTTAATTATTTTTTAATCAAATGAGGCTGCTTTCTCTAGGAGTAACTGCCTTTTAATGCAAAAGGTAATGGCACACTTAAGTAGCAAGAACCAGATGCAGTTGATTTAAAGGCTGAGCAGGGAGGCAGAAGTCAAATATACAATGTGTGATTAATAAGGAGGGCTGCTTTCATCTTATCTCTAGACATTCGTCTGTAGGTGTATAACTATGAAACCCAACTTGATGTACCATCCCAGACAGGTCCAGGAAAGATTTGTTACAAATTTAATTGTATTCATGTATTCCCTACTGGTTGAAAAAATATGTTTGCCAAAATGATGGCTACCTCAAACATCTAATAGGTGAATTTTAAGCTTAGATATGGCTGACCACAAAAGCTGAGGAGTTATAAAGTGGGAGACTTTGAAACTGAGTCATAAAATTATTTGACAATATTGCTCTGCTCAGTATCTCACTCCAGAGTTTGATATGGCATTGGCTAAAGACTCAGAAGGAGGTGTACCATGTGGTTTTAAATGAGATGAAATGATGATTTTTTAGAAAGGAAAAAATCTGTGAAGTGACTGCATGCTTGCAAAGAGCTTTCATCCACATTGTCTGACTTGATCTTCCTGCCAGCCCTCCAAAGGGAGTACTGAGTGCATTTTAGTTCAAGAATCAGAGGTCTTCCATGACTTGAGATCAGACAAAGGTCTCAAGTGCATCTTCTGATGTTCCTGCAGCCTCAGGGTGTGGTTCCTGCTCTGACTGGTTGACCAGTGAGCTGGTTGCATAATTGGGTGATTTAATTTGTAGTCAGCTCTTGAGAATTCATCTACTTATTCCTTTGAGAGAAATAGGCAATGTCAAGGTGATTATCTTCACTCTTCTGCACTACATTGGTGATCAGGTTGATTTGAAGTCATATGAAGGGCCGAGGCCCAGGAATGTGGAAAGTTCTTTGCAATACTATTAATACCAGGGATCCTTTTTTAAAGTCCCTGTAAGAGGATGTTTTTCTTAGCAACATAAGTTTGTTTCTTATAAACCATAATAAAATATAACAAAGGGAGGGAGGACACACTAAGCCTCTACTAAGGCTAAATGTATTCCAGGATTTGCAAATATGTAGCTTGTTGAATCTTTACAACAATCCAGGCACTGTAAATATTAATTTCCTCATTTCACTAATATGGAAATGGAGGCTCAAAGAAGGTAAGTCAATTGTCTAAGATCACACAGAGAGTAGGTAGCTGAGCTGGTATGTGCTTCATCTGAAAAATCACCCATTAAATATCAACACACTTCCAGCAATATTACAGGCTGTTTCTGACAGCACCCAGTATTCAGACAGAATATGTGAAATGAAAGTGATAGAAACAACAAGGTGAAATTGGCTCAAATATCACTTTTAAGTTGTTGAGACATTTGTACACTGATTGATGACCATAATGTCCTGAAAAATGTTATAGGTGGTGAGAAAGCAAATATCCCATTGACTATATGACAAGCAATATTATAAAATAGAAGAAGAATTTTCAAGAAATCAAGATTATCAATCATTTATAGTTCACTCCTAAATCACTTGTCTCTCTCTCTTTTGCCAAGTAACTACTGGAGAATAACAAAAAAGAGTGTGGGGGAGCTCTCTTATTAAGTTCTCAAAATCCTTTGTGTGTCATGTTCATAGAGTCAAACTGTGTGTCAGACTACAACATTGCCTTGCATGTGAAATACATTCTCTATCACTTCACTCCAAGAGAGTACTCAGGGAATCTCTCAAACCAGAGCATGTCTTAATACACGAAGAATATAATTTCTCCATGTAATTCTAAAGAAAAGAACATTTTAAACCCTATAAAAATCAACAAAGGCATTGTTGGCTTAAAATATGTTGTAGATTAAGTGGACCCGCATTGAATATTGGTGCATGTGGTATTACTCAGTTATGGCAAAATAACCATGAAATAAAGTAAAAGGTTAAATATGGGAAAACAATAAAAAGGTAAAACAATGCAAAAAATGCCTTAAATGTTGATGGTTTTATCTAATATCATTGTTTCATAAATCAGTGGTAATATTGAAAATGCAACTCTACCTGGGTTTATGACCTTATAAAAAGAGATGGCTGAGGCCAAGTACATTATTTGCAGGAATTTCTATTATTAGATTTCCAATATATTGTTTCTTTTACCAAATGGACAAGTATAATTGTCTTTTTAGACAATAGATCTAGTTAGTAACATTTGAAACAGTTTCTGCATGGTATCCATACATGGATCTTATTTCTCATTTTGGTGTTTGAAGCTATTATTATTAGTACAAGAGAGCTGAAAGAGACATTAAACGTTATAAATGCCAAGAATTTCATTTTATAGACATAGTGATTGAGGTTCAGAGAGGTTATAGAAAGCAAGGTGAAACAGCTAATTAATGCCAGATGCCAGGCTGTGGCCACTCAGTGTGTGGAAACTCAGACTCACAGTGGCAGGCTGAGCCAACGGTCATGCTGCCAGTACTACTGGCCAGCCCAACATTTCTTATCCAATTCCCTGGTTCCTGCTACTTGCTTAATTTCTACTGGCTCCTGATTTAAAGCTCCCCTTTCACAATACCAGTTCATGCTTCATCTGTTTTAGGGACCCCAATTTTCCTCTCTGGACTCTGTCTTTGCTTCTTAGCATTAAGACCCTCCAGCTGCTCCTTAGCCATCGAGTTTCAAGAACCCTTTGATTTCATTGGTTCTTCTTATGCATCACTCCAACATATGGTAAAAAGAAAGACCAAATTCCTGAATTATTCAGGCTTACTGTACCCCATGTAGGTTCAGTGTAGTCTAGGCAGACAGGTGATAAATACACACTATAGCGGGAACCTTGTGTCAGATACTACAAGATAAGATGGTTGAGTTTACTAGGAAATAACTGCACCGATGGAGCATCTTACTGGAGTAGGTGAAGGCTGTGATGGACTCTACCTCCAACTGTCTACATTTCTTCCTATAAATATTTTAATCTCTGCCAAATAGGGAAATGATCACAGTTACCGATATTAAAAATGTGAGCAGATGCTCATCATATCACCTCCGTACAAGTCCCAGTAACACCTCTATTAAAATACAAGGAGAAACTGTGAAGAGCATTCCAGAATTTCCTAGATGAACAAATTCCCTTGCAATCATTTTTCTTGGCCATGACTCTTTTAAGATGACATTTTTGTGGCTGCTGAAAGTTGCCAGAGTCATATGCAGTGCCCCAGAGCTGGGCTAGGACCCAGGAAAGTCATTCTCTTTTTGTATAAACAGATGAAAGGTTGTCTGTGCCAAAACATATTTTACTAGCCTGGCATCTCTCTTCTATATCCACCTTCTCACACCAGGAAAGTGTAACCATCATGAATTCTTAAGAACATTTCTGTCTGCTTGATTTTTCTCTTTATATAATTTTAAAGGTGAATGATAAAGAAAAAAAGTATATTCAGCCAGGAGTCAGTATATCTGGATATTAATTCAGGAATAATCATAGATTTACACCATGTACTTGAGCAAGTCATTGATGTAAGTTTGGTTTAAGGTCTTCATCTATGAAATAAGAGACTGGGTTAGATTACTTCTAATATCTCTTGAAGCTTTCAAATTCCTTGATTTGCAACTTCCTTTATTGAGTAATATAGGCTATAAGATTTAAATCTTAATTTTTTGTAGAAAATTAAAATATTAATGTATACAACATGTATATCCTTAATGGCAGTAAGGAAACTTTGATACCAAAAACACAGTAGAAAAGTCCTGGCTCAAGTCTCTAGAGTAGGCATATCTGTTTTAAGATAAAGAGCTACCATCTATGAATCGCTTCATTGCCAGGCACCATTCTGTCAAAAGTATATTCTTCATCTTTCTTCAATCCAACCTGGCTTCTTTCCATGTTTCTTCTCTCCATGAATAGCACCACTGCCACCGATCCACTCATCCAACCACAGGGAGTCATCTTGACAATTCTCCTTCCTTTTCTGCAATCAGCACCAGATTTGTTTGCTTCTATTTCTTGAAGTTTGCTTATGGTATCCTCTTCTTCTTTTTCCCCTCTTTCAACCATATTCCATTATCCTTACAGCCAATGACTAAAGTAAGACTCATAACTTTTCTTTCCGGATTTGTTAATGGCCCCATAACTGGTCTCCTGACACCTGATTTGCTTCCTCCAATCTGTCATCCATGACCTAACTAGAAATCTATCTGAAATACAAACTTAGCCTTCTCATCCCATTTTTAAAACTCTTTCAGTGGTTTCCATTACCTGGGCTTCAAGTGACAACCCCTTAATTAGCATAGAAGATTCTTGGCAACCTGTACCCTGCTTCTCTCTCGCTATACATACCCTATGCTCTAGAAACACAAAATTCCCAAGTTATTTGTACTTAGCCAAACACGAATTATTTTCTTTTGCTCAATACTCATTTTGTACATGACTTTGTTCTGATGAAAATGTTTCTTGTCTATCTCATTCTCCCTTTCCTGGTGCTAAGTTCTATTTTTCAAAACTTGGTTTAAGATTCCTCCTGTCAGAAGCCTTTTATGAATCCTCTCCCTATAATGCCCTTCCTCTATGTTCTAGAACATTCTGTGCCTCTTTTTATTTTTTTCTTCTTTTATAATAGCATCACCTACCTCTTCAGTCCACCATTAGTTTCTTAAGAGTGAACACTATCCATTCAAGTTGGTACCATTTCCTATCACTGCCTGGCATGGCACATAGTGGGTCCTCAATACAAACTAAATAAATAAATTAATGCACAAAATGAATTTTTGTATGAAAATACCAATAATCTCCAATTGTTTTGTAAGTAAGAAATATCACAGCAGCAATTATTACTGATCCCTTTTTGAATGGTAATGGGACTGTATAACTGATACAAAAGTACCTAGATCTGAATCAAGTATCCTCACTTTTTGGATCATATAATCTCATTGTCTTACTATGGCCTTCTTCATTTCTATTCTTAATCATCTCTATAAAGAGAAACTCGTTAAATTAAGTGAAATTCAGGAAAAAAAAATTCAAGATGAATTGTGTATTAATCACTGTGCCACACAGAAAAACAAAAACAATGAGCAAAACTCAACTCTATTTGTCAAGATTATTCATGATGTAAGTGTCTTGCAAATGCTGGACTGAAGGTACAAATGTCCATCCTGTCTGATGGGATAGAATGAAGGAAGGAATCACCCTCTAAATGAAGGACTCAAGGAAGCCTTCCCAGAGGCAGTCCCAAATGCATATGGAAGAGAGGGCAAACATTTCTTATGTCTCCTTTAATATCAAAAAATTAGGCCTAGGAAACCTGTGGGCAGGGGTATTAGAAAGGACACCAAAAAAGCCTTTGCAGGACACAAGCAGCTACATTTGCTTGGGCAAGATAGTTATGTAATGTGCTCCTTAGTAAATCAAGAGATAAATCAGAAACAAGGGCATATCACCAAGACTGCACACCCAGGACAAAGGCATGAGGTTGGAGTCAATATGAGTTCCACATAGAAAGTTCAGAAAAATAATTTCTGTGCACTTTACTGTATTTGTAAACATGCCAAGTATAATGTCCACTTGTTAGTATATATAAGCTTGCATGCTGTTTATATATGTATGTATATGTATGCATATATATCTGCCTCATACCTACATATGTACATATGTGTGATACCTCCAGACTCCCAACCTAGGAGGATCAGGTTCTGCATCCATATTTTGTGGATCTCTTGATTTCATTGCAATTTATTAAAGATCCTCATTTTTGAACAACTACATATAGTAATATTTAATTACTATAGATACAGCCTGTGTAAATATTATAGGCAGCTCCCAGCTCTGGTATTCTGCCTAACAACCTAGAAATCTTATTCTCAAATTCCAACTTTAAATTTTGGTGACAGAAAAGTGAAAGAATCACAAAGCAATGTGGTGGTACACATTGTTTTTATAACAATAAAAGTGATCTTTTAAAACTAAACAAGATATGGTTTCAAACAGAAAATTGTAATGATGTCTGCCTCTAATTTAAAACTTTTCAGCTTCTTGCTTATCTTGCTTATGCAACTTAACCCAGTGCATGCCACACAAAATATATTCTGGCTCACTTAATAAAAGCTCTGACATTTGAACTACAGACCACTCTAGCAGATAGTAGGTTCTGGGGATTGGTGGGATAGAAAAGACTCTCTGTGGGATAATTTGTTTAAGAAGCATCTTCTGCAAACTACATTTTTTCCCTCCAATGACAAATGATAATGTGCAAACAAATAGCTTATGATGATGAGCTTTTAAAGGAAATCTGTATTAAATAAAACTCTACAGGACGGATTGTGAAATTCAAATATTCAGCAGATGATGTAAGCTACTTAATAAAAGAATTTCAAAAACCTTAATAATTAAGGGATTTATAGATTTTTCAGGAATACCATTACTAGGTAGAACATTGCCATCACTTTAATCTGGTATTTCACATGAAATTGTTGCCATACCTTCCTTGAACCTGCAAGGTATTAGCTCTTAAAATCAAATTTCATTCTAATAAAACCTCTGTTCAACATGCTGACTTTAGGGCTATTTCCTTGCCATTCATGTTTCTTCTCTTCTTGAAATAAAGCTAAAACAAAGCTCTGTTTGTCATCTTTCTCTTCTACAATATTTCTTAGGTTTATGGGAATTTAAAATTTTATTTCTTCTGCTTAAACTAGCAAAACAAATGGCAAAAATGTGTGTGTGTGTGTGTGTGTGCGTGCATGCATGCGCACGCTTTTTCTCCTACAATATGGGATTACTCAGTGGAATGTACAATATGTACAGGCATAAAACTATCAGTGTCATCGTATGATAAACATTCAATGCATTATGTGTGAGGTCCAGTGAATTTTTCCTGAACAATATTCTTGAGTAGTTCTTATTTAAATTATCCTTGGCAGAATTACTAGGAAGGAAATAGTCATTCAACGCTTAAGAAAGGGATAATGATTGCTCACATCTTATAAATGAGACAAAATCCCTAATGAGACAAAATCAATTTGCTCAGAGTGCTATAAACAGAAGGCTTTGCTGCTTCTTCCACCAGGACCTCCTGGTGTCCTGGTGATACTTGTTACACCTCACGTGCTATTGGACAGGAGTGCAAGTTACCATTGTAATGAATTAGTCTCTCTGAGTTAACTACACACCACAGGAGAATGAAACCAAGCGTGCGCAACTGCAAACACCTGCTCCTATTACTCCATGTGCTGCCAAAGTACTATCACTCTGGCAACTTTCATGCTTTTTGTAAAAGTCAGTTTTAAAAACTCAATCTAGTTTGGGAGTGGTAGGTCATCTCCCAGAGTTCTTCCTGACTTAGTATCCATCCTGAACAAGCTGTGAGCACTTGAAAACCTTATATTCCTCATTGACTAAAATATGATTGTCTTAATTCATTGGAAAGTCTAAATCCTGGATTCTTAGAAATATTTTGAAAATCACATAAAGTTTATAATACATGCTATGGCACTACCATATATATGTAACAGATATCACACTTTGACACATCAGCATTGGATAAGTGTATACCCCCCAATGATATGCCATACCATCTTAGTGTATGACATGGCTTCAGCTCTGTTATGTTAAACTGATACTATATTTTTGAGATTTAAACACATTAGCAATGTGGCTTTATTCTGAATTTCACAAGTTAGGTTTAGCAACTCTAAAAACTCATAAAATATTCTTGAACCCCAAGTCCTGGCTTTCTCTGGAGAGAAGTACAAAGTCTATCAGACTCCTGTTATCCTAAGTTCTAGCTCAGATGCAAGAAGGAACCAATTATTTCTCAGACTCTCACAAAACCCTGGGGGTTTCTTCACTAAGGAGCTGAAGGAAAGCTGTGTGATGAATCTCCCGGTTTAAAAGCTATATCTCAAGAATCCAAATGAATAATTTTTATTTTTGGCAAATAGCTATTTCCCAGAGAGAGCAATTAGGGGGTTGAGAAAGAAAAGGAAATAAGTTACCAGAACTAAAAATTGATTCTATAGTTCTTCTCAAACATAAATTACTACATTAAGAGTTTAAAATAACCAAGACCACAATTACAAAGATAGCTCTCCCAATTTCTTAGGCAGCCTTCTATTGAAAAGACTCTGTAGTCCAGATTTTAAGGTACAAAGTAACTAAAAAAATGCCAGCTTTCCACAGCTTAAAGAAAAAACCATTCTGCTCAACATAATAAGCAGTATACAACGTGATATATTTAGTATGTTCTCAATTATGGTAAGTGTATACAGACCCACGTTTGTACGCCATGGAAAAAGAAACCTTGAATTGTGAACAACGTCTATCTCTGGCTGATGGAAGCACAGGTGAATTATATTTTCTCTTTGAAATGGTTTGGCATTTTCCACTGTAAGAAAGTGAGAATTTAATTTTTTATTAAAAAAAGAATAAGAGAAAGAAAGAAATGTGTTTCGAGTGCATTCATTCGTGGTGGGACAGTTATGAACATTTGGCAGAGTTTAGGGGTGGGCCTAGGCAAAACAATGTCAGAAAAAAGTTGCTGTTGTCCCTAGATATGCCCACTGGCCCAAAAACCTTCCTTCTCTCATGTCACCCCTGAAAATCCCCCACTCCAATACCTGGCTTTCGCAGAAGTGGGGGAAAAAAAAGCAGAATCAGCTACAGGTGGTGTCTACCAAAGTGGCATCTGCCATTGTTTATTGAGCCATCGTCAGTCAATGGACTAAGGTTTTAGATACTTCCATGCAGGTGGAACGGGTGTGGTAGGTGTCACTACCACCTCACATGGAGGAAAAGGCAAAAGTCCTGAGAAGTTCAGTACTGTGATGAAAGGCACGGAGCCCACTGGAGTTAGTGTTCAAACTCCAGTCTCTTTGATGTCCCTGTCATTCTCTTTTCACTTTAGTCAGCCCTAGCTCCTTGGTGAATGCAAAGATCACAAATAGGCCCTTTCCAGCCCAAATGTGTCCACTGATATGTTTCCTTGAGCTATCACTACTTTTTTTTCTTTTTCTTTTATTATTTCTTTCCTTCCTTCCTTCCTCCTCCCACCCCCCACCCTTAAGACAGGGTCTTGCCACGTTACCAGGATCCTACAGGCATCTACTTGTTACCAGTTGGGGACAAGGAATAAATACTCGTAATAGTTGATTATCATCTTGTAATTGTTAAAAAAAAAAGTCTTCATTATACCGGTTCTCCCTTCCTAAATGCAATGAAAAATTGATTTCTCTCTCATGCTTAGGAATATTGAATGATTAAGTCAATGTACACTGGGACCCTAGAGACCTTCCTAAACCCAGCATAAATATGTAATGTAATTATTTTATATGACAGGCTGACTTATTCTTTCCTCACCCTAATAGTAATAAGCTATTTATAGGCACATTAATTACCCTTGCTGAAAAGCATTAGTGTTTTCTTTCACTTATTCGATCAGAACAGAGATACCATCTTCATTAGTAAAGGGATTAGTATCATTCTTGTTGTTCTGTTCATTATACTATCACCCTTCAAATAAAACAAATGTCAAATTAAAACTTCTAATATGTATTCACTTACATCAATATAAAATTTATTTCTAGATAATGGTTTCTAAGAATCTGGTCTTTAAAACTTAACCAACAAAATCCAATCAATTCTCTTTAAACAAGCTTTTATTCTTTTAGAAATAATATTTTATTAACTAAATTAACACATTAAGTCATATCTGGATTCAAACTGAAATAAAATAATTTTGGTTAAAAGTTTTTAGTTAATAGAAAAATTATATTTATAGGTAAATATACTTATAGAAATTTTGAATATTACATATACACATACATATACACACACACAAACACACCCACACACATATATGTATATATATTATAGAATCTTGATTAAAACCAGATGCTATGGTTCATGCCTATAATACTAGCAACTCAGGAGGCTGAGGCAAGAGGATTTGAAAGTTCAAAACCAGCCTCACAACTTAGTGAGGCCCTAAGCAACTTAGTGAGACCTTATCTCAAAATAAAAAATAAAAAGGACTGGGGATGTGGCTCAGTGGTTGAGTTCCCCTTGGTTCAATACTCTGTACCAAAAAAAATAATCTTGATTAGAAAACATGGGAAATATGTATATAGTTTAATCTACATAGAACTATACAGATCAAATACATATATTCTACATATGTACATATTATATATGTATATATCCTATACATAGAGCTATACACGTATACAAATATTTATACATATGTATAACATATGTATGTTGTACATTCTATAAATATGAAATATGTATAAAGTGATAATTATTTATTTCTTCTTTAAAATGCCATGTCATACCTACTACATGAAGGAATACAGTATGTAGTTCAAATATCAGCAAAGAAACACATATGTAGATATGCATACATGTGTATATATGTAGTATGGGTATTTACATATTTCTTATATGAGATAAATGTAGTTTAATACACATATGCTAAGAAATTTTGTACAGTTTCCATACTAGCAGGCTTGGTAGTGTGGAGATATAAAGATGCAAGAGATACAGTTCTGGACTAGTTCTGGACTTCTTAAAAAAATGTACAGGCACAGACAGCATCATGATGAGGTGGTACCATTGGCACAGAAATATCCTGTACAAAATGTTGAAAAATACATCCAAATTCATGAAACCCACAACATTTTTATTCCATAGACTCATAGAGAAGAAGTTAAGTTTGGTAGTCTTCTCAGTCACCATGACCAGACATACCTTGGGACAATTCTGTTCACTGGCCTCATTTGTGTCTTGATGTCCTTCCCACCTAGGGATGGCAGCTCTCAGCATTGGCAGCTTCCTCAGCACCTTCTTTTATATTGAGAATATATCATTTTCATTATGTTCAGGAGTCCATGGACCTAAACATTATAGATCCTTGGAAGTCACTGAGGCCTTGATGACTTGACTACTTGAAGCCAAGGGCTCTCGTCACAGTATTAAGTTAAAAAGTCTGGGAAGTTTGCTGGAAACCACCATTATATCAAAAAATCAGACACTGTTTTTTTCTTTCACACTTCTCACAACTTTTTAATCTGCAAAAAATGGTGAGTCAGAGAAGTAATTTCCTTAAAGACATGCAGTTAAATGGGACTCAGCAGAGCATCTTGCCCATGATGGGGTTAATACACACCACACCCATCAGCTAGTTGCAAGAGTTTCTCACACCAAAAGTCAAGAATCTTGATGGTCTTCTGATTTCTTCCCAAGTGAGGGACAGGCCTTGGAGAACTCCCACAGGCAGGTGGCATCCTGCAGCTTGCAGGCCTATCTTTAGCATGGTGTTACGGAGAGATCCCAGAATGTGTCATCGGGGGATCCAAGTGATTTGTTTTTTCACTTATCAGTCATGTGGACTTAAAGGTCCTTTATGTCTGTGAAATCAATATTCCTCATCAGGAAAATTGCCATTCTAATTGTACCTGTCCTAACCGTCTCAGAAGTTTGGTGTCAAGATCCAAAAGAAATAGTGTGTATCCCAATACTCTGGCAGCCTGTGTCAGATACTTATACTTTGGTGTGGCTGGGAAGGAGAAGCAATTTGGGAATCTATTAGAAGCACAAATGCCCTGTTCTGACTGCTTGTACAGTTATTTGTGAGAAGGCAATGAACAGCTAATATGAACTCTCAGATCGTTTCTTTTGCCAACTCCACATTTACAGCTACGCGAGAAGCAGTAAGAAGTGGTATATGAGCAGAAGAGTAAGCTTTGGGCTCTGAGAGCTCTCTAGGCTAGCAACTGATAAGCTGTGAGATTCTAAAAAGTTTCTTTTTTTTGGGTACTGGGGATTGAACTCAGGGGCACTCGATCACTGAGCCACATCCCCAGCCCTATTTTGTGTTTTATGTAGAGACAGAGTCTCGCTGAGTTGCTTAGCACCTCCCCGTTGCTGAGGCTGGCTTTGAACTCACGATTCTCCTGTCTCAGCCTCCCTAAGTGCTGGGATTACAGGCATGCGCCACTGTGCCCAGCTCTGAGAAAGTTTCTTTTCCCCTCTGTGTTTCAGTTTCTGAATCTAGAAAAAGGGGAATATAATGCACCTATGTCATAGTATTGTTTGAGGATTCAACAAGAAAAGTCATGACTGTACCTCCATTGACAAATAAAATAACAAGTTATAAGGGAAAGAAACAGCTTTAAACTTACTCAGTGGGAATTGATCAAAAAATGTTAAGGGAATATAAACATCATTAACAAGGAATTCATTATGAGAAGCCCAGCTTCCTAACACTTATTAAAATGGTGAGTACAAAAAAATCCCTTAACCATTCTGAGCATAGGTTTCCTTATCTGTTAAGATAATCATATCTATGTCAAAGCAATTTTGTCAAGTTAGAATAAAACTATATTTTGAACTGTAGCCATACAAATATAAAGAACTTACTGCAGCATATGGTAGATCCTTGTCTGATATTACATGCTTAAAGATGGTTTTGTTGTTGTTGTTAGGTACTGGGGAGTGAGGGGCCTCAACCACTGAACTACATTCCTAGTCCTTTTTATTTTTTATTTTGGGAAAAGGTCCTGCTAATTTGCTGAGGCTGGCCTCAAACTTGCCATACTCCTGCCTCAGATTTTCAAGTTGCTGGGATTACAGTTGAGTGTCACCATGACCAGCTGACTGCTCAATGCTGAAAAGTTTTGCAAATTTTCATCGTTAAAGAAGTATAGTTTGTCTTTCCTTTTAAACACTATCTCAGGATATTTATAAGCTATAATATGGCATTATGTGGAAAGAGATAGCATTTGTTTGATTTTTTTCATCACTCTGACCAGAAGACCTGGAGCAATGTAAAGAAGGAAAAGTTTATTTTAGCTCAGTTTCAGAGATGCAGTCCATGGTCAGCCAACTCCATAGCTCTGGGCCCAAGTTGAGGCAGAACATCATGGTGGAAGGGTGTGGCAGAGGAAAGCAGCTCAGGACATGATAGCCAGGAAGCAGAGACAGACAGCTGCACTGATTAGGGACAAAATCATCCTTCCTGGAACCACAGCCTACCTCCCTACAGTTACACTCAGTTAATCTGTATCACTGGATTAATGCACTGATTAATTTATATTTCTCATAATCTAATCTTTTTACCTTTGAAAATTCTTGCATTGTCTCACACATGACAATTCCTCGTCTTTTGGGGGATACCTCATATATAAGCTATAACACTATTTTATTGGATTTTAACATAGTTTAATATAATTTTTAATATAGTTTTAATATATATGGTTCTATGACCATAGCGAATAGTCATAAATATATATATGTATATATATAAATGAATATATATATTCACTAATTTCTTCAAACTTATGACCAATGGGAATAAAGAAAGAAAGTTGTTATGCAACATGAGCTAATTGTTTTGAAGCTTCAGAGGGAACTCTTCCCTTGAGCAATGTTAACAAAAAATATCTGTAATTATTATTTTGAAGATGATTAGACTCTTAATTCCTAGGCCAGCAATGAATAAAGTAACAACTGCAGTGAATAAAATTTTCAGATGTCCTTCACAGAATTATTGTGAGATATGAAGGGTCTGGGGACAGAAATTGGAATTACAGGAGGGAGAAAAAGAGGGAGAGAGAGAGAAAGTCAGTCTTTTCCTTTAACATTTTGAACATCTTGGTTAATCCAATTACCTGAACATCTGATTCAAAATAGATGAAGTGTAAAAATATTCATCACTTTCCTTTGGTTCACAGAGATCCAGAAAATAATAATATTGCAAGTGCTTAAGGTATTTTGCTTTGGGAATGGTTCCCTTTAATAAATGTTTAAATAGACTGATTAATTAAAACCGAAGCATTTCAAGTCACTGATAATGACTGTCAACATCAAGTAAAGATAATGCAAACATGACACTGTCATCATAAAAGAGCCTTTATTTTTGTGGTTCACAACCATAAAATTGGCCAATCTGAATGGCCTCCAGTGCGGCCTTGCTCCATGAGAAGCAGTGCTTTGGCTAACATAGATTGATGTTTAGAATTTCTTAAACCTCAGGGGCTTAGCACTTCTTTATTTAATCACACAACCAAAAACGTCCTTGTGGATGCCTGCTCGATACAAAAAAAAATACTCCAAATGAATAAGTCCCTTGAGATTTCTGAGTTTCCTGTGGCTCTCCGCATTAATGCATCTGCATCCAGAGGCTATTGGGCACAAAGCAATGAGCCGTGTCCATGCCTGGGGTGCAACTAATAGCGTAACACGGAAAGGTCAAGGCTCTGTGAGCATTAGGATTTCATCTTTAAATGGGATTCTAAGAAGGAAGGGATTCTCTAACAAAGAGATATTAAAATATTCCCACTTCCAAAACAGTCAGGGACACTAGAAAAGAATAAGGCTAGTTCTCCTGAGGAGAAAACACATAGAATAACGTGGAGTTAACGGCTGTCTCATGTTTTGACTGTGAACCACAGTCAGAGACCTAGTTATAATGGAGACAAAGAAGCAACACAGCACACACACACATGGGCATGCATGTGCACACAAACAAGAAACAAGCTTTCATGAACAGTATTGCTCCAGTGACCCAGCAAAGCCTAAAATTCACATCTCTGAACCTCATAGCGTTTACATTATTTGATTTTATTTCACTTAGGTAAGAAGGCTTTGACTCAATGCATTTCTTATTTTCCCAACTTCCTAATGATCATAATGTTCTGCTTCAACACACTGGATGTTCATGAGTACTGTTTATTATGTTCTCACTATGTGCCTGGCAATGTGCTAACTAGTTTGCTCATTATGTCACTGAGTCCTCAAACAACATCAGAGATGAGAGCTACTATGTCTACTTTATAAATGAAGCATCTGAGATTAGAATTTAGCTCGGGCTGTGCAGCCAGGAAATGGGAGAGCAGGGACTATAAGTTACTCTCTCCAATTCTTCTCCAGGATTATACTTGTTTGATCACCAAAGAATAAGAAGTTGATATTTCAGGGCAGACTAGACAGAATCCCTACTAGATTAGCACAAAAGCTATTTCTCTACAACAAAAAAAACTGGCAGAACCTAAAATAGTTTGCTTGTCTTTTAAAGATCATCAAATGTAAGTACTATAAACTCAACATGCTCAGTATGTTTA
Source organism: Xerus rutilus (assembly GCA_028644305.1). NCBI lineage: Eukaryota > Metazoa > Chordata > Mammalia > Rodentia > Sciuridae > Xerus > Xerus rutilus. The sequence goes on from CM053400.1 coordinate 154,344,143, forward strand.
TTTTTTGGTCACGGAGGGGTACAAGGGATTGAATTCAGGGGCACTCAACCACTGAGCCACATCCCCAGCCCTACATTGTATTTTATTTAGAGACAGGTCTCACTGAGTTGCTTAGCACCTCGCTTTTGCTGAGGCTGGCTTTGAAGTCCGGATCCTCCTGCCTCAACCTCCCAAGATGCTAGGATTGTAGGCATGCACAACTGCACTTGGCTTACCATGGGTCTTTTAAGAATATGGACTCTTTTTCACCAACAAAGTAGCTTGTCATTGTTATTAAGTTGCTAATTACAAAGCTTATTTTTGCATACAGACAAATTGAATGGACTCAAGTTGATTACTGAATTTAAAGTCAACCTCAGCTTCTAAGATGGTCCAAGGATCCTGGCTTCATGGAAGTCTCATCCTTGTGGTGTCTCATCCTACATTCCACTAGACTTGGTATGTATGGCAGTTGAAGGTGGCAGAGGAGATAATATGTCATTTTACATATTAGGTCATAAAGGACACTATGGCCTCCCTTTTGCTTTTTGTCTCTTTTTGTTTTTTTTCTCTTTCATGATCATCACTCACTTTGGAGGAAGCCATGTTGTAAAAGCCCTAGAGAGACTCACATGGAGTGGAGATGAAGCCTCTTGTTCATACTTGATGAACAAGCTCCATCAGATGCTCCGTCTGATTGGGAAGTCAGATCATCATAGACTGCAGCCCCAGAAACATATCCACCCAGCAAAGGCATCCCCGGATACCTGTCTCTCAAAGTATGTGAGATGATAAAAATTTGCAATTTTTAGCTGGTAAATGTTGGCACAATTTGTTAGGCAACAGCAGATAATTTATGCAAATAGTTATAGCTTGAAATTTACAGGATCCTATCACAACAGGATATTGTCTGAATTTGTTACACAGAAACTTTAACAGGAAAAACACAATCCAAAGTAATAGAATACTCAGGTAGGAAAAATAATAGGAAAAGGGGGGGGCACTAAATCATGAATGGTGTACAAAATTTGATAGTTTACTTTTAGGCTTTCAAGTCAACTACACAGAGAAGATTAGATGCTAGTAATACAAATTATGAGTCACTGAGACTCCTAATCTCAAGTAGCCAATAAAATAATATGTCAGCCAATCTATTAATCTGTCAACATCTCCTTTACTCTTGCTCTCCCCAATCATTGGCTATTTTAAAAATCACATTCCGCTTGAAGCTGAACCAGAAAAAAGAAGAGAGTTGAAATTGAAAACCTATTACTCTCTGTGACTTATGGCAGGGATCAGGTGGATCAAATGTGAAACTTGGCAAAAGTGGGCACCATCATCCTTCTTGAATTCCCTCTTTCCTTGTGCCCAGCGTTCTGGTGCTGCCTTTAGCCTCCCTAAGCCTTTCCTCCTTGGCATTCACTCAGCTTTGTCCTTCCTCACAGTGACTTCTCACTGCATCAGTTCACACGGGCATGAATGAATGGTTTCCAATTGATTTCTCTTATTTTAATTATCTAAAAGATTATTTATTCAATTAAATTCTGACTTTTTGTATCTCAAGGAGCATTACGAACTCAAGTGAAGACTTCATAATTGAATATATATCTTAATTGTGTTATAGGGACCAGACTGAAATTAGTAGAAAAAAAGTTGTTTTATGATATTAGGAATGAGTTTTCCTACTTATAAATTTAAATAAGAGTTTTCATTTCAGAATTATTGACTGTTAGAGCAAAAACAACTATAATGTTTTGATGAATGTGTAGGTACATAGGTGGATGTCCTGTGTGTGATAGGTGTTTGCATCTATGTCCACTGGATGAAGAAACATGCCCAGCTGAAAATTACTGATAAAAATAATTACTTCCGATATCTGAGCAAATATATGTGTGTAGTAAGAGCTATAAGAAAACAATTTGGGGAAATGTGAGGTCATTTAGGAAGCAACCACTCTCCTGGTGCCCCCTTAAATTTACAGTTGTATCATAGAAACACATGTGTTCATTCTGTTCTTACCCTGCATCCTGATAAAAGGCAGAAATTAGAACTATTCATTTGATGTTAGCTCTTTTATTTAACTTATCATATAATTGAAATTTTAGCCAAATTTACAAAGTAGAATCAAGGACTCACATACTGCTAGGACTGGAAATGATCATGGATGCCATTTCCTGAAATTCCTTTCCTTTAAGTCACAGAAAATGGTCTCACAGAGACTCAGTGGTACAGTGAGAACTTGAATCCATGCCTATGACCATCATCTGCTGTCCAGTGAAAGAAAATAACAAAAGGTACTTTCCTCTTGGTTAATAGCTCCCCAACACCACCTATGGCACATTCTCCCCCTGAGTCTGCATGTTATATACACATCTAGAGACACCAAGCAAAACACTTGAGCTTGACTATGGGCTCAGCTAGGTATTTGCATTACCTAGGTGTAATGCTCACTTTCTCTACTTCAGTTTCCTCATCTTTATCACGGGAATAACACTACCAAATTATCACAAAGTGCTCTTTAAACTCTCACAAGTAATTAAAAAGTAATTTAGTTTATTGTCATGTGAAAACTTGTGAGACATTTATACAAATGGGGAAGATATGCTACGATTTATTTCAGATATAAAAAGTGATAATCCCAATACTGTCAAAATTAAATTTACAAAGAGTTTATTGTTACTGTGATAAGGTGCTAAAAATGGCCTCTTTGACAAAGTGTAAATCCTTTTCCATTTCCTAACTGTTCTTTTCAGTATCTCAATTCCCTACTCTCTTAAGTGGGAATTAACTTTAACACTATTTTTAGTCAAGTTCAAAATAGATTTATCTTCACCAATTGGGTCACATATTGGGAGACATCTGAAGAAAACAGATGATTTTTGAAGGAAAACTGTCATTTTGCCAATGCATTTGTAAGTAACAACATAACACATAAGATACAGAAGTTGGATTTTAAGCTATGAAGGAACATGAAACCATACAACTGACCACTCTGGGAATTGGCTAGCAGACACTGTTGTGCTGTGTGTGTATGTCTTGTTGGAAGATGAAGTGAGGGATGTCGATTTAAGAAGTGAAATGATGTAAGGGATAATTCATGGAAGCCTTTTCTCTCCAGAAAATGACTATTTATCACTTGAACCCAAACAAAAATGACTGATAAGTTCCATCTTGATGAAAGCTTTTCTTTCTGGAGACTCTTGAATATAATCTTTAGTGCACCAGTAATTTCTGGTGGACCAAAAGACTTACCATGTATTTCTAAAGGCCTAACATTCCCCTAGGAAACAGTCTAGGCTTTCAGGAAAAAAAAAAAATCTGACTTATTTGTACCTTATAATGAAGTAGAACTTAATTGGGAATAAAGAATGAAACAGGTGAACATGATGATTGTTTTTAAATGCCATCTCTCATTATTCTCTGAAAAGAGATGACCTAATTAAAGAGAAGTGGCTTAGAAAGAGAGCACCAACTCTAGCACCCAGCTCTTGAAATGTTTTCTGTCCAGTTGGAAGCCAGCTGTTTGGTTTCTCTACCGAAGAATCTCTGAACTTAGCACCACTTCAGTTGGCTGCTCTTAGAATGTTGACCTTAATTCCCATTTAAGAGAGTGAAGGGTTAGGATTAATGTTTCTTTTTTATATATACTGCCTTGCAAAACCCTTTCCATTTACTCATAAAAGAAACTTGCCAACCTTTTTTTTTTATTGAATGGATTAAGACCAGGTTATTTCCATCCTAAATGTGTGATTAAATATACTTGTGGTAAGTAAATCCGAGACCAGGAAAGCCAATGGCAGTAGACTGTAATATAATGCTACAGGCTGGTTTATCGGGTATATTTATCAGGAAATTATTATAAGATTAGAAAGTATAATATTTACATTTAATTGTACTTTATGCAATAGCAGCTCTCATGAGGAAATATGCCCTAAAAAAAGACAAACAAATTAAACCAACATGCTCACATGCACTGTATGTTCTGGCCAGAAGTCACCACAGAGTCCTGAAGGATCTGTCCCCCAAATGCTACTCAGCCCAGGCATGAGTGGAGCCAAAGTCCAATCCACTTTTAGTTCTCTAAACTGAAATGCTTGGTGTAGGACCTGGGCATTTTTTGTTCTATAAGAAATAGAATTTGGGTTAATCATGGACACTTCTGGACTGTTTTTGGTTCCAAAATGCCTACCATCTAACAGTCAAGAAACAATCTTTCTTTAAGAACACTGTATGGCACAAAGGGGAACACATAGCTATAGACCAAAGAATTGACTTTCACTTCCATCATGACCCTTTAAAGGGTCTACAGAAACCTATTCTTTACATTCAGAAATTCTGAATGTAAAGAATTTCATTTAGCTACAGAAAAAGAAAAGCTTAAATCATTCTTTTGTCTGTCTCTTTGAGCCATCCTATAGATATTTAAAGCCAAGGGATAATGGTGAAGAGAAAAGTAAGTTCTACATTATTACTAGTTGGATTTTTATGCCAAATTCCAATATAGTAGTCTCAGATAAAGTCTAACATGGAAGTATAGGAAGGCCAGCATGTCCCCCAATAAAACTAAAACCCAAATGGTAGTTCTCCACCATCCTCCTGTCAATCACAGGAGGAAGAACCCATATGTGTGCTGAGCACTCATGTGTGAAAGGGATAGAACTGAAAAACAGTCAGGCTCCAGACTGGAACATCCTACCTGGGGTAGGATTCAGCATTATGAATATGTGAAGGAAGGAATAGAAGAGTACATAGAAAAAAGATTGCTGGTACTTTCCATGTGGTTGGGACAGCCATCTCCAAGTTTTATTGCTGGTGAACGCTTGGAGGCTATTGCTCCAACCACATAAAAGGGGATAAGAAACAATAAGGAGCTTCCTGGAAATGAGTAAATGAGAGGCTGGGAAATGAACTGTGTTCAAGGGTGCAAAGTTTTAAGGCAGTCCATCTCCATCTTCTAGAATATACCATTCATTGTTCTAAAATATGACTCAATTGTATTAATATAATTAACTATTCTGGACATAGAACCACAAGAGAAGAGTCTATAAGAACAAACCTCCTGTCTTCTTTATTAAGGTTGTGTCTCCATCCCTCAAACTCTTATTCTTTTTGTCCAAACAGAACTTACCATTTTTAACAGATATTTCAAAAGTGCAAGACTCCTCTAAACTATCATGTCCTTGCATATACCTTTAAGAAATGGAGCACAGCACTATAAGGCTCCCTTCCTTCCATACCTCACTTTCTGTGCCTGTTTCTGCATACAATAATTCTATGCACATAGAAAAAAAGACTAAAATTATATTTCTTGCCACCAATTGTACACCATGTGATTGGAATAACAGGATTTGGTATATGGCAAAGTTTAGCTAAATTTTCAAGAAAAAATGTCAATATGGAAATATATGAATTGTAGGCATTCATTTATAGGAGGAAGTTCTGAAATTAAAAGGAAAGAGAAAAATTTTCATGGGAAAGGTAGAAGTTAAATTCAATCCTGATGAATGTCTAGGGGGAAATAGAGAGGGATTTCCGATTAGGAAAAACAGATCTTACAAAGACAAAAAAGTCAGAAAATGCATGCTTCCTTTTGGCACATGAGGAGAGAGCAATGCATATTCTACTCTAGCCAGAGCCTTTAGAAAGTAGAGAGAAATGCAGTGAGCCCAGCCAAATTGTAGCAGCAGGTGTTTAGTGTTAGCTGAAGGAATTAGAATTTCATCCCACTGAAAAGGGAAAAAATATAAGGATAGAGGCCTTCAAGTCTGAATATGGGTTCTAACTAAATTCTAAAAAAAAAAAAAATACACTATAACTACTGGAAACATCACTTCCAAGTTATCAACATGTGATTTGTGGTTCCATGTGTCTCGAAAATATAGTATTTTTAAGGTGTTTGAACTTAGAGTTGAGGAAATCTGTAATTCTAAAGCAAATATTCTCTAAATGTTTTCTAAAGATCAAGCACAATTTTATTTTTTTTCCTTTTAATTCTTGATCTGAACCACTCTGTCTCAAAACACAGCTCATCATCGATTATACAAATACAAGCAGCACCCATTTTTAGTAGGTAATGAAGTGTGAGGATGAAGCTTAAATGATGCAATATACCCAATGTCTAGCCTTACATAAATAAATAAAGACCATTTGTTTCATTTCTCTTCAGTACACACTTTTGCAAGGGAATGTTCTATTTCTTTTGGCACACACAAAAAATTCTAAGTATATATCAACATCTTTTTAATGTTGAAATATAGCTTTTGTTTGTCCTTTATTCCAAAATAACTATATAATAAGCATACTGGACATTTTTTGGTGCCTTGTTCAAAAATGAACAGGATAAATTTCCTCCCCAGATGCCTTGTGACATTGGCATAAGTAAGTGGAAAACAAAGAGATCCCCCATCATAATCCTCTCTGGAGGAATCTGCTATGCATACCAGGCAAGCCTCACCAGTAGATAGTGATATCTAATCCAATCTCCAAATCCTACCTATGCGCATCCTAAAGATGGCAACCCACTGGAGGAGAAATTTAAAGATTGCTACTTAGCATAATATTTTGAAGTATTGGGTCTTTGAAGAGGTGAAAGAAGGGAGGAAGATGTGAGGGGGGAATTTGGTAACCACAAAACTAGACTATATTTAACCAACTGAATTTTCAGAGGTTGCAATGTGAGTGTTGTTACTGCTATTTCTGGACAAGGAAAATGATGCTCAAGTGTGTAAGAGACAATGTCACATTACAGAGGGTGGAAATGAGATTTGAACCTGAAAAGCCCCGACTCAAAGTGCAAAGTTTTTACTTACACAGCCTTGATAAGAAAAGTAGAAAAACAGACAAGTGGACGGGAGAAAAGAAAAGATGACACAAAGGTTAATATTTGTAAACTTCATCTAACATTTTGGATAGATGTACTTAATTCTTAAAGGGTATATCCATCCAAAATAAGCTTTGATATTTTCTTTTTAAGAATTCACATGGGTCACCAGAAAGAACTGACTCCAATACATTATGGTACAGTGCTACTTACAGTGTCCCTGGTGACCCAGCCTCATGGCCAAGTGGACAGATGAAAATCTATTTACCAGACTTCTAACTATAACTAGTTGATCTCAATAACTTCAAAGTTTTCCACATGAAGTTTGAAGCCAATCTGAGATAGAGTCACTACTCAATTAAATCAGATTTTATAGGGCTTTGTCACAATTTAATCTTTCAGTTTTAAAAAAATTGGTGAAAGTCCTCTTTAATCCTGTTTTTGTTGGCATTGTTGTGTATAATGGTACTTTCGGAACTATGTGCTTTAACCTGAAATTTCTTCTGAAAATATTTATTTACCTCGAAAGAGAATCATGCAGTGAGAAAAGTGTAGTTAAAATTTTTACCAAACACTAATGACCAGTGAACATCTTGTGTATAGTATGAAAGCAAAACACAGATGCCTGTGTCTTAACTAACTTAACAGAAAAATAGCATACATGTACGTATATGCACACATATTTTTCTTATATTATTATAAAAACAATATTAAAAATATTGAGGGAAGTTGATATTTTGGTATAAAAGTTTGGAGTAATCTGCCTTGAAGGGAGGAATATTTTATCACTAAAATTGTTTAGAATTATTGGTGCCTGATGAGGATAAAATATGGACTAGTTTTTCCTTGGTTTTGCTATTATTTCAAGTTATTTCTTAAAAAGGCAGACATTAATCACCTGCCTCTAAAGTGGACCACCTCCAGGGCCTCCTCCTTTGGTACGCTGCTGACTGAGGGCAGGTAGGTGAAAGTCACCAGGTTTAGAAATCTTGTCTCCTTACTCCATCAGGCTGCCCTAAAAATTAAATAAAGTAATGGTGTCAAAAGTGCTTAGAATGCTCAGTGCCTGGAATTGAGTAAACCTTACACTCTGGTTCCAATAAATAAATGATATTTGAGAAAAGTCTGAGGTAGGAGGCTGCCAATTTCAGAAATGAGGAAACTAAGTCTCTGAAAAGATTCTTTTTTAAATTTGCCGAATGTCTAAGTGATGCAACTGGGGCTTAAATTAAAGGATATTGAACTTGTTATCTACTCTACCCCTCACACATACGTTTTTTATAACCCATGTTCCTACCACTGTATCATTTCTTCAGCTTTTTTGAGTAATCCAACTATTTCTGTATTATGCACATTGACTTCTGAATTTATTTATTCACATGCATATTTTTAGCCTAAAACTTCCTGTTATTTCAGAGCAGGTATATTGAAGTACAAAAAGGGAGAAGCTGATATTTGTTAAGGAAAAGTGAGTTTTACTCAATCTTTTAAGCTACTAAAATCATGCAAATTGGGTTGTTGTTATTTTAAGAGAAAGAACATTTTGTATTAAAAAAGTGTGCCTTTCTAAGAAACCACTAACCAGATGTTGGGGTCCTGAGATATCCCCAAGGGATACTGGTAAAAAAAAAAAAAGACAAAAGAACTTATACACAAAAATCTAAGAAACAGCATAACCATGAGTATTTTTTGCAAAAACTTTAGCAAATATGTTTTATCATCAGATACTAGAGCCCTAGGACATCCTTGATTTGAAAATGTGGTCTGAGAGAGAAGGAAAATACAAATAACTAAGAAAAATTACTAGGAAAATGTTCCTGCCATAATTAAGTAAAATAGAGAGGAAATGCCAGTACCTAGTTTATTATGTGCCAAGGACTTAAAATCTGTGTGTGATAATGGACTTACAAAGGCAGTATTTTAAGGCTATACAATACATTTATCAGCCAATTATTTGTCATCAAATGCTTAATGAATATTTATTGTATGCAGGATAAATGTGTATATATAATGTATGTATACATATATGTATGTGTGTTTATGAAAGTATGTATATATATAAACACACATACACAGTGGAACAGATATACACATCCATACATATAACACACATGTTAGAAGCTATATGCCATTTTAACTCTTTGGGTTATTTTTCAGGCAGTGTGCCTTTTTGCTTTTTTATTTTATTTCTTAAGGTAACTGGTTGGTTTTTATAAGTGATAGAAACAGCCAGTGTGAGTTCACCCTCTATGAACTGCTGCTCCTTTTATTAAGGAGTTTATTTATTTTTATTTATTTATATTTTTTGGTTACTGGGGAATGAACCCAGGGAGCTTTACCACTGAGCCACATCCCCATCCCTTTTTATTTTTAAACAGCGTCTTACTAAGTTGCCAAGGGTCTTGCTAAGTCGCTGAGGCTGGCCTTGAACTGTGATTCTCCTACCTTATCCTCTCAGTGGTTGAGATTATAGGCATTACACCACCATGCCCAACAAGAAGTTAACTTTTTATCCAATTCATCTGGTAGCAGGCCAATCTTTTCTCATTTTATCATACAGGAAATATGTCTCAGAAAAAGAGAGTATCACTATTTTGAAAAGAAAATCTTTTCTAGCCCATATACTACCCATCTTAACCTAAGTTTCTCTCTACTGAGTGGGGCAGAGCCACAAAGCACAGAAACCTGTGTCTTCCTCAGCAGAGTGACTTCCATGTGGACTGAGAGGCTTACAGGACCCAACACTCACTTCTTTGTGTTTGTGGATGGAAGTTTGTATGTGTGTATGTTTGTCATTAGCAAAATAAAAGCACATTCCTCTCTGTTGGGGTGTATTGAGTACACTTCCAGATGGATTTGGTGGATTCCTGGGAAGGCCTGAGGTTCAGATAAGTGGAGACTACAGCAAAGTTGGATTCTTCCTGTTCCTGGTTTCCTTAGTGCTTTAATTTCATCTCCTAGTGGGCAGCTTTTTGTTTTATGTCACCGGGCAGATGGCCATTGGCGTTCTCTCTGGTTTTATTGGAAGTTTCTTCAAATGGCTGTGGTAAATTTCAATGAACTTTTTTTTTATCATGCTCCTTTCACTTAATTTTGTGTTTGGGGAGTTCCAAGTCAAACAGAAATTTCAGGCAAAATGCTAAAAGGGGAAAAACTTGAATCCAAATCAGCATGACTTAAAAGCAACACTGTGTGTGCCGGGAACTTGCCCAAAGATCGACCCTCTTGGATAGTGATAGGCAGCCGTGACATTATCTGTCAATGTTTGCTCTCTGGAGTTTCCCAAGAACCACTGGGTGCTTGCTGAACCCCCTGCTTTATAGCTTGGAGCCTGAGTAATTGGATATGTTTGAAAGAGAAGACCAGGTGCCCTCGTGAAGGCACCTTGCTGGGTCTTGGCAGAAGTGCGAGGGCAGCACCAAAGAGGAATTACACTCACGAGGACTCCTGAATTCTCTCTTTGTGAAACCCCATCTCCTTTGTTGCTTGATTCTGGCAAACTGAGCGCATCCTGAGAATGGGTCAAGGATCTTTCAGAGGAATCCCTGCTAGTAAGATTGAATCACATTTCCAAAAGCAAACTAGAACATTTTTCCCTGTCAGACTAGGATGTTATGACAACTGGGTGCTGAGACAGTGGGCATGACAGGAATAGGAGATGGGAAAGTACTTTTCCAAAAGCAAAACATGCCCTGTAAGGTACTAGTTTTTAAACTTAGCTAAGGCTTGTTGTGGATTAGAATGAGTGCTGCTTCTCTGCCTGTCCTACCACTTCTTTCCAGCTCTTTGCCTATTTTTCCTCTGCACTGGAATGATCATATTAATATATATATACACATATATACATATATGTGTATATATATATTTGAAAGTACATAGAAGATAAAACTTTAGGAATTTTGAAAAATTTGGAAGCTAAATTTATATCAGGAAATTTTTCTTTAAATTATTGACTCGATTATTTATTTCTATCTCTGTACCCTGAATTGGCCTGTGAACTTGCTACAGTGCCCAGCTCATGGAATATCACAGAAGATCCATCTTGTGACATGAACAGAATTCTCACTTGCTTCAGTGCTTTCTTAATTATTGACTGTGGTTTATCTAAATTGCTCTGTGTACTTGTAATCGCATTTGTTGAAAAAGGGAATAATGTTGTAATATGTTTGATATATTTCTTATTTTAAACAGAATAAGGGAGCTTAATTTTTAAATAATATAAAATGGAAGAAATATATCAGATCATAAATTTGAAAAAAGAAAAAAACATGAAATTTTAAGTTTATGAAACTTTCAATTTCTTATTACAATTTTATTCCTTTTTTCAACAAATTAGATTACAAGAACACAGAACAATTTAGATAAACCACAGACAATAATTAAAGTACTAAAGCAAGTAGGAATTCTGTTCATGTCACAAGATAGATCGGTGATATTCCATGAGCTGGGCACTGTAGCAAGTTCACAGTTGTTGTGTATATGCTCCAAGGCATCAAGTTATTACAGATACATACCCATGCTGTGTTGGTAAGTTGGCTCTTTGAAAAATAATATGTCCCTATTTATGGTATTTTCCATTTTCTGTGGTGAAACATTCCCACCATGACAGATTTCAAGCTAACAACTGATGTCACTAAACACAGAGTTGGGAAAAGATGTGCAGAGTTGGCTCTTGTGAGCTTGTGCCAGCCAAGCACCCAGATACGTAGAGCTACGAGGCAGCTTCAAAATTCTCTATCTCAAACCCCTAATTTTTTTGAAAAAGGACATGAGTCTTTGAGGTGGAAGGATTTGTATAAAGCCAAGCAAGAATGTCTAAATTGGGAAAAGACAGTCCACATTATTCCTAGTCCAGGGCTTTCTTGTACATTAAAATACTTATAAATATGCCTGTGCAGGTTCAAATCACAGTGATAATAGATTTATCCAAAGAAAAGCTAGATTAATGGACATTAATAAGAAAGATATATTCAATTTAAATGATAAAAAACTAATTGTTATGTTTTATAAAACATTAATAATAATAGATGCTAATATATTGAGGCAGATACTGGTATTTACTGGAAAGCTGTCCTTAACTCTCCCCCTTGAACCCACCTGCCCACATCTCCTGTGTCACTGGAAACTTCTGGGCTTAAACAGATACTGTACAAGAACCAATTACTACTCAAGAGAACTAAACGTCAAATCCCTGTCTTTCTAACTACACTGCACTTCCAAGGATTTTGATGTTGCTGCTCTCAGCAAAGTATAGGACAGCTCATATTTTAGTGACCTCACAGGTGTGGCTCCTTCAGACATGATCTAGAACACTGGTTCTCTCAATATGGTCTGGGGGCTCCTAAGGAGACCCTGAGTTCCTTTCAGGGGGTCTAGGAGGTCAAAATTATTTTTATAATACAATTAAGATGGTATTTGTCTTTTCTATTGCTTTGCTTTGATGATGCAAAAACAAGTGTGCATGAAACATCACCCTTAAGATAAGCCAATGTAGTATTCTTCATGATCGCGAACTTGTAGGTAAAACAAGTCACTTTTCCTCTAAGAATGCACTCACTGGAGCAAAGACAATTTTATTAAATCTTGACTTTTGAATATACATTTTTAATACTCTGTGAATAAATGAAAATGTGCATATAGTACTTAACATCCAGACAGACCATAGTTGTCTCAAGGAAAGGCACTTCTGAAATTGTGTTGTTTACGGGTTGAATCTACCTCTTTTCTAGAGCACCATTTTTATTTCAATGAATGGCTGATAGACAAGCTATGGCTATACAGACTTGGAATAGTTTCTCAGAAATGTGTGAAATCTGTTCTGTAAGGAAACAAACTGACAATATTCATTGTGAATGATAAAATTCAGGCTTTCAGGAGAAAATTAAAATAATGGATTTCTTGTAGTCACCATTGCACATCTAACGCCTTACTGCCATTTAAAGTCTTCTGATATAATAGGTGTTGATGTTAACAAAGGTGAATTTTTAATTATTGTATAATGAACTATATCATAATTGAAAGATATAACTTAGCAAACCATTATCTTCCAAATGACCACTGTCTGGTCTGTTCAAAGTGTTAGACCAATAAATTTTAATTAAAAAAATGCAAAAATTGTTGACATGGATACAGAGTCCACAGCTGCTATAGTTTGGATGTTAAATGTCCCCCAAAGGATCATGTGTTAAGAGCTTTATCCTCCGTGTAGTGCTGTCAGAAGGTGGTGGAACATTTAAGAGGTGAGATCCAATTGAGGCTCATAGGTTATTGGGGCCATGTCTCTAAAAGGGATTGCAGGACCACAATCTCTTCTTCTCTTCCATTTTTCTCTCTTTCATTTTTCTTTCCTTCCTTCCTTCCTTCCTTCCTTCCTCCCTCCCTCCCTCCCTCCCTCCCTTCCTTCCTTCCTTCCTTCCTTCCTTCCTTCCTTCCTTCCTTCCTTCCTTCCTTCCTTCCCTCCTTTTCCCCTCTGCCTTCTTCCCTTCCTAGCCAGGAGGTAAGCAGTTTACTCTGCTACATGCTCTCTACCATTGCCATCCAGCACCCAAACCATAGGCCTAAAAGCAATGGGTCTACCCTATCAGACCCTTTGGTCCATATGGGTTGTACCTGTTGATATTTATTGTGTTAGATATTAAAGTGGAGACATTTAAAAATATCTGCTAATTTAACTACAAGACTGTTAGCTATAGAACTACAGAGCTTAATTGCACAGATGGCCATGACATCAGATGACCCATGTGGTTATCTAATTTAGGTGAAGATCTTAACCAGGGCCTGAGCACACATAGGGTGTGAATAGGCCACCATGAGAAGCATTCAGTGAACATTAGACTGCTTATGAATGCATCATCCCAGAAGAGAGGGATTCAAAGCAGAACCAGAAAGGGATGGGTGTGGAGTTGAGATTACAAAAGTTGAGGAGAACTGGCACACCAGAATTGGCATTAATCATAGCCAGAGCAGGAGGCCAGCCTAACAAGCTAAGCAAATACAGCTGTGTGAGAGAACAGCTGTAACTGGGCTTATTGAGATGCAGGACTCATTCTTTTTGGATTCAGTTCAAGGTTTGTCACAGCAGTAACCTGAGCAGCATCAAGTCATGCTTCAAATCCCCTTGGTGGTTGAACGAGAGCACTGTCAGACTGCCTGTATCAACTAGAATTGTTCAGAATCACTTTAAAGGTGGCACTTACTAACCCACAACATCTCCGAAACCCACAGACATCCTTGAAAATGTTTCAGCCTGAAGAGATGCCTCATGGACATTCAACATCAAAACTTTGAAAGTGATAGACTATCAGGGGGAACCAGACTTTTACATATAAGAGCCTGCTGGGTTTTAGAAAGAAGCACTAGAATTCTCTTTAAGGACATTTGTCTAGCAAGCATGCTGTTTTCCATTAGAATGTTTACTGGGAAGCTTTGCAGAAGTTGATAGAGATTGTGGTTCATTTCCCACAGACCTCCCATGGCACTTCATCTTTCTACAAGCTAAATGAGATTTTAAGAAGGAGGCAATTTAGGCCTTCAGTAATTGATATTGTTCATCTAAATGTACTCTTAAGAATGAACAAAGAATCTTCCCATTGTACATGTGGCAACATAATTAAGGGTGTCAGTAATCTCTAAAAGAAGACACCAAGAGTGGTTGTGTTCAAGGAGGTAGACATGGCCTACCACAGCCAGTAGAGTCAGAAGTCTGTGATTTAAGGCTCAGCCTGTAAGTCTTGAGCGATTCGTTTAACCCAGTGGTTCTCAGCCTTATTTCACATTAGAATCAACTGTGAGTGTTTACAAAACACTAATATTCTGGTCTAGACCAGAGATTCTGAATTAATTTTTCTTGGGAGGGGTTACAAATATCTGCACATGCATATTTTTGGCGCATATATATTATATATATATTATGTGTCTATACATATAGACACATAATATATATATATAGTTGTCAATGGGCCTTTATTTTATTTACTTACATGTGGTGCTGAAAATTGAACCAGAGCCTCACAAATACTAGGCAAGTGCTCTACCACTAATCCACAACCCCAGCTCCTTTTGATTTATTTTAAGATATCTGGTGAGATTGTTTGTAGTAGCACATGCATATAATGCCAGCGACTCAGGAGGCTGAGGTAGGAGGATCACAAGTTCAAGGCAGTTCTCGCCAACTTAGCAAGACCTGGTCTCAAAATAATAAACAAAAAAGAACTACAGATATAATTCAGTAATAAAGCATTCCTGGGTTGAATCCCTAGCACTGAAAGAAAAAGAAAAAAACTCACAAAAATACATCCAGGGCCTGTAATCCCAGTGGCTTTTCCCAAAGGATTACAGGCTGAGGCAAGAGGACGGTGAATTCAAAGCCAGTCTTAGCAACAGTGAGGCTCTAAACAACTCAGTGAGACTCTGTCTCTAAATAAAATGAAAAATAGAGCTGGGAATGTGACTCAGTGGTTGAGTTCCACTGTGTTGAATCCCTGGTAATCCTCGCACCCACAAAAAAACATAACCTTTAATTAATCTCTCTGATTATCATTAACCTTCTGTGTTACATTAGGAAAAGTACAATATAACTCCCCAAAATCGACACAGACATTGCATATTAAAGCTCTTCATAATCAGGAAGGATATTACATAGATTTTATTATTATCTGTGTGTGAATTATCAATAATAAACTTTGCTATACATAAAACTGTATACTGCTTTTGCTTATAGTAGTAAGCTTTCCTGATCAATAAGTACATGGTCACATTCTGTGGAGGAATGTCTCCCTTCTCCTATGCTAGTGGCAGACAAATTTTCATTAATAGTGGCAAGTCTCAATATTTTAGTATTTTACTGGAAATTTTAAACAGGAAATGGGATAACAAGAAGGGATACTGCTTCAAAATTTGAAGTTTTTCACAAACTGTACGTAATCATTGAGTAGAGTAACCAATAGGCAGTGTTTCAATTGTGTGTATATTTGTTAGAAAACAGCTTAACCTAAGGATTAAGGTCAGAGTCTAGAGTCAGCTTGCCTAGAGTTGAATTGCTCTCAAACTGTTGAATCTGTCCTTATCTGCAGTGGTGGTATAAATGGTGTTAATAATTACATCTTGGAATTTGGAGGGGATAAATACATGTAAAGCATTCCTATTATCCCCTAGCACATAATAAGGCCTCAGTAGCTCTTATTATATACTAGCACAGTCTTTGAGGTGAACCCTGGTTAATAGATATATGCAGAATGCTTTATCTGACTGACTACATGATAGTTTCAGAATTAATACACACAGTTAAAACAGTAATCTAACATTAAATGAAAATTAATAATGCATGTAAAAACCACTAATTAGTCACCAACTGTATGCCAGATACTGTGCTGAATGCTAAATGTTTACTGATTGCAAAAATAAATGAGATTCCTTTAAAACTTCATAGTTTAGGGCTAAAAAGACATGGAAAATATAAAAGCCCATAATCAAAATATGTGCACACTACCAAGGAAACAGAGCATAAGACACCCTGTAGGATTGGGAAAGGCTCCAAAAAGAGGGCGAGTTTTGAAGTAAGCATTTAACAAGGTGGTAGGAGGCAGAAAAGGAGCATATTGTAGATCCAAGGTGAGTACAAGCAGCACTGATGCTAAGACCTAAAGATACGCTTAAGTCCAAATTCCTTTCTTCATACTAATCCCTGCTGTATTGAAATGACATGGCAGTTGCTAACTTCTCATCATTAATTCCTCCTCTGTTAAGCCTATCAGTAAGGTAGTGTTGACGTGAGATACTGCACCAAAATCCTGGCAAGCACGTTCCTCTAGACACCACAAAATTCCAGGGGCAGCAGATTTTCAAACCAATTATTAGTAAATTGAAATGATATTTTACATTTGATGATCATTTAGGGGAATTGTACTATTATTAATAGTCAATTATTTACAATGTTAAATAAGATTAAATTAACAAAAAAAAGTTATAACATCGAAAAATAAAATGGTATAAAAAGTTAAAAGAATTCAGATCCAGAGCAATTTAAAGCCTTGATTACAAGTAACACTATATAATCTCTGCCTTTTAAAGATTAAATTTGTACTGCATGAGGAACTTTATTTATAGCACAAAAAATAAATTTCTATTTTTTATAATAATCAATAAAATGCCTGTATCGCAGCTCCATTCTTAAATTTTCAGTGTCTTAAAGACTCTGGAAAATCTATTACACATTCTTATTTTGCATCTACTATTTAGTGGTATGAATAACTTAGACAATTACTAGTGATATATGTATATTAATTAGTTCTCAGGGACTTTGTTCAACTTATACAAATGGGAGGTTTTCTTAGAAGAAATTACTTTGTATTTTAACAATCTAGTTTCCAGCAAAATCCAATGCATGGAAAACATAATTGTGAAGAATGCAGAGTGATCTCAACAACTGTGGGGAAAGTTCCTTAAAGAAAATATTAAACAGAATATCTTGGCCAAGGACCAACGTACCTGAAAGGAGTCAAGTTCCATTTTGTAAACAGAAATGAATTCTGAGCCCTTCTTTCTACTCCGTTATCATTTGGATAAACAAAGCTGCCTGATACCATTCCTATACACTAGTAGGATGGACTTTAAATAGCATTGTCTCTAAAATGGGCCTCCTGCATTACAGAATTTTCAATGCACAATAGAATCTGTACAGATATTGAGGCAATAACCTTCTACATCTTTCCTGGTGGGTACTGATGGTACCCATAAATTGATAGAGATTCCAGAGAATTTCCTCCTAAGTTCTGTTTTCCTGCTGCCAAGAACTCTTTCTGCATTATACAGATCAAATTAATAATAGAAGGAACTACTTTAATTTATTTGATGTGAAATAGTGAGTGCTATGTAGGTAGAGCATTTTCAATTATTATAGACTTTGGTTCAGAGGAGGTTGCCTTATGATTTATTTAACTTGCAGATCTATGTATAAATGGCCATAAAGGGCGATAGATCCATTCACATAGTTAATATAGTCTCTGTAGATTCAAATGAGCCAAATGGATCCAATATTTCAATTCTACTTCCTGTATAATCATGATGACTCAGTATTAATATGACTTTCTAGAACAAAAATATGGTAGTATGAAAACGGGGAATTGTTGAGCCTAGAAAGTTGGGTTCTAGTCATGACTTGCTCCTGCCTAGCATTGCAACTTAGAGGCCCTACTTTGCTCATGTATAAAATGGGAAACACATGTTCTCTACCTACCTATCAGCTTGTTCTGACCATTTGAAAGGCTGTATGTACAAATAACCTTCATCGGTCCTTGATTTTCTTTGGATTTTATCTAGGTCTATCATGTACAACATGTTAGAGTTCAGTTATCCAAAGTCAGATTAGCCTTGCAATTGAAGAGATGATTCAGCAGGGGTCAGGGAGAAACAAATTTGATGTGTAAAGAAATTATGCTTCATAATAATGGATGTAGCAGAAGCTTGACAGCATAGCAAACTAAAGAGGAGTCTTAATCTCTGTCAGTTCCATTACAAATCCTCCACCAGGGACTCTTCACATACCCAGACTTGAGAGTTGGCTTCATTTTCCTGAACATCTTTTGTCTGCTTTAGCTTACAGTAAGGCCAAACAGAGGATAACATAAAATAAAAACGAATCATACTGCCAAAGTAAACGGCTGTGCAAAAGAGTGGGTTTATAGTTCTTCAGAAACATTTAAAATGTAATTAGGAATGTTTATATGTATATATATATGTCTATATACATATATATATATATATTATACACACATAATTACAAATGTTTATATGTATACACACATATACATATACAACACAGAGTGAATTCAAACAGCAGAGTTATAGAAAATGGCTATGACTACTGCCTCCATCTAAAAATAATTTTGACCAAAGCAATGTGGTAAGGGTACGGTAATATACTTCTGTATATTTCTACATGCCAGAAATATTGAAGTATAAGGCTTTTTTTATTAAAGAAAATCATGTTACAGCAAGCAGTTGGAGGACATAAAAATCAACATCTCATGGTTCCTATTTCCTTTCAAAATGTGTGGTAGATTATAAATTTCAAAGACTTCAATTTTAAACCCATAAGTTCATTCCTTTTAAAGCCAAATACACCATGAATAAACTTCCCACAATAATATTTTTAACACATCATTTACTCTTCAATAAACTCAAGAGTTCCTTATTTTTAATCTCATGCTTGGAAACATTTCTATTTCAAATTTCTGTAATACATACAGATTATGAGAAAAGGATTTGCAAATATAGACTTGAGATTTTTTGAACCTGAGCACACTGAAACATAATTCAGACTTATAATAAAGGAGAATTTGCACCTGTTTGTGATTGGAAAGCAAAACACAATCCATTGTGATTGGACCATTCACTTCAATTTGGTTCAGAATGCTCTAAACTTGCCTTGTATACATATGGCTACAAAGATGAGTAAAACAAGATGCTGTCATTCAACTCATAAAATGATTGATACTGTTGTTGTTCTCCAGAGGTGGTAATCAAAATCAAATAGGGGACAAGCCATCAGAGAATCTATAGTTAAAGAGGATCCATAATAAATCCTTAAAGGATTGATCAGAAAATGATACAGAATGGTGAAAAAATAAGAGGAGAATTTTGTTGTTCATTTATTTGATAAATGCATGAATAGCTATTTCTGTTTGCCTGGCATGATTTCAGATGTTTTACCTATGACAACTCGTAATTCTCAGAACAATCCTCTAAGGTGGGCACAATTATTATAAATAACCATGTTACAGATGGAGAAACTGAGGTCACAATGATATTCCGTAACTTGCATAAGATCACAGATCAAGGAAAAGACCTGTCTAGGTTCTGAATCCATCAAGTATGACTCAACTTGTGCCCTGCTGCCTCTGCTCTTTATTCCCTCCATTATTAAAATGGAATGGCAGAACAAAAGGCTATTTTGAGGGCTGGGATTGTGGCTTAGTGGTAGAGCGCTTGCCTTGCGTGCGTGAGGCACTGGGTTCGATCCTCAGCACCACATAAAAATAAATAAAGATATTGTGTCCATGTACAACTAAAAAAATATTTTTAAAAAAAGAGGCTATTTTGACTCTTTGTTCCAATGTCTAATATTTGCTATTATTAAAAAAACATTTAAAGGTTCCATTTTAAATAAGCATATCAGTTCCCAGGTGCCATTTCATTGAAAAGTTTTTAATTAAAGAACTGACTAATATCAAGAATTACTTTAACATAAAAATGCAGTTGTTCAAGGCCAGCATTTTGTCTATGGCTGTGGCCTTGAATGTTGTGCCTCCTGGCACCCATGCCTCCCACTGTAATGTGGGATGGGTGCCCTGTTGCATGGGGAGCCAGCTTCTCAGTATTGGTAACAGTCATTTTGTTCTCTCTGGCCCCAGGTCACTTGGAATCCTGGTCTAGCCTTTTTATTTTTCCATTTATCTTTTATTAATTCCAAAATGTATACTCTATTTATTACAACAAGCACAATAATCCAAAAATATGTTTTTTCAGAATAATTTCCTTCACTCAGTCACCCCTGAGTTAACAGACTGACATCCTGCTGTGCATAACTCCATGCTTTATGTTCACACATATACATATATACATATTAGTTTGTTTTTATATTAGTTTGTTTTAAAATATATGCATGCCGCTTTACAAAGGTGAAATTATACTATATGCATTTCTGTGTAATATGCTCGAAAGAACATACCTATATCATGAGTCAAATGACAAATACAATTCATTCCTTTAACAGCTATATCATGCTTCACAATGTAGATGTATCACAATTTATTCAACTGTTTTATTCTTTTTTAAAAATATTTTTTAGTTATAGATGGATGCAATATCTTTATTTATTTTTATGTGGTGCTGAGGATAGAACCCAGTGCCTCACATGTGCAAGGCAAGCGCTCTGCCACTGAGCCACAACTCCAGCCTCTCAACTGTTTTACTCTTGAACTTCGCTTATCTCTTGTTCTTGAAACAATGATGTGATAGCTATCTTTGAATATCATCTTATATAATTGTATGAGTACTTCAATTTCAGTAGGATATATTCCCATGAAGGTGTGTAAAATTTCAATCTTTCTAAATTTCTTTTCAAAATAATGTTTCAATGTGCTAAAATATATATTTCCTCACATACTCAAAAGCATTAGATATTACTCCTCTTTATAATTTTGCCAATCTGATGGAAGAAAAGTGTATATTTTATTATTTATTAATTTCTATTTTGACTAATAATGATGGTGAGCTCTTATTTGTGCATTAGTCATTGGGGTTACAAACTTAGGACATTATGCTGTTCTTACCATTTGAATATATTTTGTCATCAGTTTCCAGACAATTTTTGCATATGAAAGATATCAATCCTTTATCATAAATTTATCTTTATTTTTTAGCTTGTTTATATCACCTTTTCCATGCAAATATATCTGTTTGATATGTACAGCTTTTGGATTTCCCATTCTTTTTAAAGATATCTCCTTCTATTATTCTTCTAAATTATTCTCTCCAGAATTTCATTTAAAATTTCAAGCTATCTGCAATTGTTGTGTTGTAAAATAAGTGTATTCACTTGCAGAAGGAGAGTTGGTTTTGCTAAGTGTCCACTTGATAACAGTTTTTTTTTTTCATTGAATTAAAATGTCACCTTTGCCATATATTAAGTTCCCATATATGTGTGGATTTATTTCTGGCCTCTTTATTCTATTGCATGGACCTCTTTGTCTGTTCCTAAACCAAACCGTATTTCTTTGATACAATTGGGTTCTATAGATGGTAGCTTCAGTACTACTATTCATCAAGTGGGGCATAAGTCTGGGTAGTAATTAATGCTTGAACCAATTGTGCGTGGTTCAGGGAAGAAAAGTTAATGTCCAAGACAGACACTACCAAATGAAATTTTAACACTGATCACATTACTCTTTTATTATATTTTTTCACCAGCACTCTCTGATCTCTTAATTTTTAAATCTGTAGTATTATTTTTTAAATCTAAGTGTGAATATTCTACAAAAGATATAATTATAGGGACTAAACATAGATCAGAGTTTGCCAGGGTTTGGGATGGAAACTGACTGCAAAAACTTACAAGGACACATTTTCAAGGGCAAATGTTTCGCACCCTCACTGTGGTGCTGGTTGAATGAGTTCATACATACATTTGTTGGAGCTAATCAAACAGTACATTTAAAAGTATGATACTGTATAATAATTCTCTCAATAAATCTGACTTTTCAAAATCTTTTATGAGTATGAAATATGGTTTGTAAGGGGAATGCAATTCAATTTGCTTCCTACAATACACAGAAATAAAATAAGAGCAGAATCCTACATGAAAACATGGGAACTCCTGCCCCTAAAGCATTTTTGCTGAATTTGGAAGTCACCTACATTTGACCTGTTTTAACCTCACTAGAAGACTGTCCATCCTGGAGAAATGACTTACTCCTTTGTAAGTGCATAGATTTTATTTCAGTGCCCAATAAGCATTCTAAGAGCTATGAAAGATGCTGCTTTTTTCTTAAAGCCAGTGGTTAGAGCAGGAGGGCTGGTCCTTGAAGCATCCAAGCAGGAATTTTCCACTTTGCAGAAACTGAGGTTGGATAAGGTTGACTGGCAGAACCACAGAGCTACAGTGTTCTTATTCCTACTTTCTGTACTTTTTATGAATGCAATTAAAAAAAAACTCTTCTCCTAGTTGACTCTTACTAGAATATACAAACAACACTTGAGGCCATCTCTCAGACACGGGAGGCCAGAGGCAGGGGAGATTAATGAGCGTTTCTGCAGAAAGCCAGGCCCAGGGTCTGTCCCAGACAGCAGGCCAGGAGGTTGGGCACGGTGATCTATTGAAGCAGCCCTGCTGGAAGCTCCAGATTTAATGTTATCAGGGTTTATCCTAGGTGAGTTAGCTTTCAGAGTCACAATTAGGAGGGGTAGGGAAGGAGGCTAGGTTTAACAGATATCATGAAAACGTGCCTGCTTTTTCTCACTTGTGAAAATGTAGGCTATCTGCAGGTAAGATAATAGAAGCCATCTTGAACTAACAGATGATGGCTAATGCCTTTTAGCCACTTATCCTAAAGTACAGAATAAATTCATGATTTTTTTGTTCTACAACCTTTCTAGTCTTCAGTATGGTTCTGCTGAGCTTTCTCTTTTGTGTTTATATTTATAATAAATATGACCTTCATTATATGAACAAAATAGCAGCATATTAAAGCAATGTGGAACATGAATGATCATTGAAAAAATAAAGACTCTTCCTAAATCTTCCCTATGGAGCTTTTTCCCCTAAAATGTCCAACAGTAATTAAGTTTATAATTAAGTAATAACCAAGTGGTCTGGTTATTTCTTATAAACGTTGAGATTAAACATGAGATTGCTAAACCTCATGTTAGTAAATGCAGGACAGGCCTTAGTCCGTCTTTGGTATAGTTATTTATCCTATCTACTTAGACAAGTTTGTTTTCATTCAATTCTACATTTTGTCCCTTGTAGATGTTGCCTTAAACACCAATAGGCATTTAAGTCCAGATTCTCAGCCACATGGTAATAATCAAAAGTTATCATAATAGGCAACCACTATCATCTTTAGAAATGAATGATAATGGAGATATGTAAGGAAATGAAATTTACACATAGCTGAAAACATCTCTTGGGGGGTTAACTTTTTCAAACCCTAACCAAAACAGTGCTTATAGTTTTGTTTCCTACTAAATAGTTTATGTGATCAAATCAAAGCCGACAGAAATGGTTGACTGACCATTCAACAGCTCTCCTTTTCATTCTAGAGCAAACACTGGCAGTGAGGGACAGGACAGATGCTGATGATCAAAGGAAGGAGGGGCCTCTGGGCAGGGAACTAAAGACCTGCTCTGGAAACTACAGAGTGGCTGCACCCTAAGGGCCACCCAAAGGCTCAATAAAGTAATTTTCATCACTTGCTTTTACTTCTTCAATAATGACTTTAGTTGCCTGCAGAAGGAACATGAGGCTAGTTTTGCTTTTTAATTTAGCATGAGAGCACTATAAAACTTGTTTCCTAGAGGAAATACAGGTGTCCTTGCTTCTCATCTCCTTCCCCTTCTGGAAACTTTTCTGAGGGTGTGGGGTCAGGGACACCTGAGAGACCTGGGGACAGCAACATGAAAATGATGCCAACTGGAAAATAAAGCCAGATGCTTCTGACCCACACAAATATTCCCCCTTTTTAGGATCATATCAAGGGTGTTTCCTCCTTAATAAAAAGGAAATGTCTTCCTCCAACCAACCTTAGGTTGCATCTTGGGAGTTTGAAGAAAGCACTGAAAAGAACTGTCAGGTCTCAGAAGCAGCTAATAACCATTTCCATTTTGGAAATATTTTCTCACTTGTCTCCATTTGCCCTACCTCTTTCTGGTGCTGTGATCTTACTTCGGGGTTTCTTGAAGTCACATTGTCAGTCTTCAATGGCCACATAGAAACTCAACTAGCAGAATCATATTTTTTTTACTCAAAACATTGCATTCTGCTCACCAAATCCAGAAGACCAACCTGTCCATGCACAGAAGGACTTTGGTGTCCTGTAATTCAAATACCAAAGCTGAAATGAAACCAAATCAAATTATTATCAGATTATCAGGGTTTGGCAGAATCTTTGCTCTTCATCATGAGGCAGAGGCCCTCTCCTGAACTGACTTGCTCCCAGGCACTGATGATGTCCCTGTGGGTGTTATGGAGGGATGGGAGGGCTAGGTGTCCTTGCAAACATGTATATATTTTAGACATGCATGTACCTGAATAGACAGAGTCAAAATGTCCAAAGCAGTAAAACTAGCTTTCACAAATGAAGTTCTCTTATTATGTCAGGATTTTGATTTCATTGAAGATCTTAAGCTTGATAATTCCTAATTGATCATAAGACATATAGGACATTTAAAAAAAAAAAAACACCTAACATACTAATACACTGTGGTCATTTTAACAATCTTGCTTTCATTTACACACAAACTCCTATGTTTGGAATAGTAATGGAAAATTCTTATTTTATCCTTGAAAATAATTTCAGACTGCCTACTCAGCACTACAAAGTGACACTTTGCTTGTTTTAATAGATTTCATTATAAGTGATAGGTATTTTATGCTCTGGGCACTACTTCTGTGTGTTTCAAAATTTACTTTATCAAGTACATTTGAGAAGTATAATCTAAATATAATTTTTTGGAAATGCTTTGAATCCCTGTTATTTCAAGGAAGCAAGAGGATTTTACTAGATGATTTTTCTTGATTGCAAAATCAAATTATCCATAAGCTTTAAATTTTTTAACAAATTTAAAATTTTCTGCCAAATATAAAAATACCCTGTGAGTCAAAGAGCTAAAGATTTTGTGTTTTTTGCAATATTCACAAGCATGAACTATCTCTGGATAGTCAGATAATCCATATTTCAATCTTGAAGCAGATATAAATCAAAACTCTTCTGCACAGAGTGGTACCTAGCTTTTAATTTTGTCTTTAATCTTCAGAGAAAGCTAAACATCCATTCATACATTATTATAAAAGTAATGCTTCTTTTTCTGTTTTATAAGTCTCTTTCAGGAATGGGATGGGGAAAGGAGGCAAGACCACCAGGAGGAGGAACAGCAATGGCTATGCCACCAACAAGTAGGACCTGAGAAGCCACTGGGACCTTTTCAGTATTCCATAGTTCCAGCTGTACTGGGACAATTGTGGAAAAGATTCGGTTATTTCAGTAGTTGCAGTAACTAAATAAGAAAGTAACAATATCAAATAAAATGTAACAGAAATGAGAATACAGGTTTAAAAGAAACAAAGAAATCTAAAAGGCCCCATTGTTCTTCCAAAATACTGAGATTCGATTTTATTTGGATCAAATTAATTTAAATATTTTGAAAATATATAATAATGTTACTCCGAATGAATGTAACTAGAGGTTGATATTCATTCAAAAGAGAGAAGGACAACTTTAGGGGCAAAATTCTCATTTCATCTAGTCCAGAAACTTCTCTGCATGCTCTCTGACCTTTGCCTTCTCCATCACCAATCGAAGTCTTTTGCAAAGCCAGTAAAGGGAAAGTCAAGGGCTATGAGAGGCCCCCTGGGGTGTGGCAGGGGAGTTAAAAACTGGGAGATAGTTGGCATTTAAAAAAAAAATACAAACAGGAGTTGTTTCCAAGAATGTTACGACATGTAAGGCAAAAAAGTTACCAAAACAAATAATTACAATTTTATTGTACTATTAAAAACTGTTTGAGGCTTTGGATATTAATAAATAGAAAGAAATATGTGTTTCTCTCCCAATATTATGCCAGGTTCTTAATTATGTCCCGTTACAAAATGCACTATTTTAAATATAGGATCTGTAGGCTCTTAGAGGTTAAATATTACAGATCTTTCAAGATCCTTTGTGGACAAGGAGGGTACAGCTGTCCCAAGAGCTTGCTGCAGTAAGTGACTGAGCCAAGCTCCAGCTGCTAACCATCTCCCAGGAGCACCCTAAGATTCCAGTTCCAAATCCTTTTCCTTCCACTACCTTGAGACCACAAGTCCTGATAACCCACATGGCAAAGTGACAAGACTTGAAAGAGGCCTCACAGTAGCCAGTGACATCAGCAAACACCACCATTCCCTCGAGATGCCAATCTCACTGGTAACTCAAGGATCCAGGTCTCTCACTTGCAAGGAAGAAAGGGCTTGGAAAACCTACAGGTGGTCAGGTTGTTCCTACATGAAGACTGGCCCTCATCAGGGCAGAGTGGAGCATAAAATCATAAATTAAACCTGTAGGTCTTTGCTTTCCTAGCAGACTCATCTTTGCTAGAAACATGCTAGATATACATCTTCAGGAGAATTGAACTTTTTCTAAATTATATAAATATTTATTATTAAATGTACACATACCGACTCTGTTCCAAGCTCTATTCTAAAGAAGTAAGATCAGGAAATAAAAAAAGATAATTCCTTTCAAATTATTTACACAAATGTATTCCAAAATATATTTCATAAATTAAGTCATCATTCCCCAAAGCATACTACATGAGGATGTCAAACATATCCTGATCTCTCAGCAAAGTTAATAAATTGGTAATGCTCCATGAGACCAAGTGTTTTGTCTGTGTTTTGGTTGGTTCTCTGCTGTATGTTGGATGCCTAGAACAATATCCCATGCATTGTAGGTCCTTAATAAGCAGTTGATGAGCAAATGAATGAAAATGTTTTATAATTGTAAACATCACGCATCATAACCCATTGGAAAGCACTCCTTATCAACTAGAAAATATAGAAGAATATTTTACAAGATACAATTGGTGCTTTCTAATCAGGGAAAAGTACTAGTACATTCTTGCACTTGACACTTAAAAAAAATAGCTGGAAAGTGGATACATTTACACAAGATCCTACCAGGAAATGGCTATTCCTCCAAAACATGCAAATGTACCCCTGTGCCCCTGCCCTGCTACAAATGATTGATTTTAACTTAAAACACCAGTTTTTTATTCTTAATCTCGCTATAAAATGTTACTTTTAGGAGTGTGTTTCTGGTGCTGTTCCAATCTGTTTTGTAGCTTGCTGACAGGCAGTCCTTTTAGTCCGTAGACTTTGCTATTTTGTGATCAAGACCTAGCTAAAATATTTAAAATAGTGCTTATTTTAAGCCTCAGCAGTTCTTATATAGTTTTCTACTGTTTAACAGTTTATTCCAAATAATCCATTAATAGTATTTTATCATCTTTCACTAAATCAAATATAGATTATGCATTTCCTTTCCTTTTCTTGTTATGGATTTTATTTATAAAACTGTAATATTCAAACTCAACTTTTCCCTTTTATTTTCTTTGGCCAAACAAAAATATTCTCATGAGACCTCTAAAGAACAACAGTGGCAACACTGGCTATTTCTACAGGTTGGAACAGTCATCTCTTTCTGGTGGCTTTATACTTCCTTGAGTAGATTAGAGAGATGAGATAATGCACTAAAGATCTCAAGTGACCTGCTTCTAAATCCTCAAAAGGATAAAACATAACTGAGGGCAATGGGTGGGTTGATTGATAGTCGTTAGCCACAGGGTAAGATATTTGGACTTCATATAACACTTCCATTAAGTTCAACAGTCCTTTGATGCAGGATTATTCTATTTGCACTTAACAATATGGTGAAATTTATTGTAGAATCCATATTTATATAGAGAGAATAAACCTGTTTATAGTTACATGAAATCTGACATGTGTTTGTGTGTTGCTCCTCATCCATTTTATAGATTCTATTGATCTAAAAAATCAGTGTAGAAAGATGAAAAATTGTTTTCTAAAAAGTAACTTGCAATTAATGCTCAAAACTTCAGTATCTAGGGAATAGGGTGTCCTTGTTTTACGTTAATGGTTAGGTTGGATGAAAGAGCATTCAAACAATGGTATTCTGAGTTTGCTTCTCCTTCATCCTCTCCAGCTTAGAATGTTCAAATAATAGAGGAAAAATTGACTGGGACAGTAGATGATTGACTGCTGGGATGGCCAGAGGTAAAACTGCTTCGTGGGTTGAAAGACAGGGCATAATCAGATCATTGCCACGGCATTAATGTGCATTCACAAGTATTCTGGGCATCCCAATCTTGCACCAAAGACAGGTTAGTTATAAATGATTATTAGGTAATATCAGCACAATTTTTTTTTTAAAGTTTCATGTGATGGATGTCATGGTCATACCCCACCTTTTTGCAAAATATTTTGGCATGAAATCTGCAACAATCATGGTGCAGAATACAGTAGAACTACATAGCCACCAAACTCTTTCTCCTTGATGATTCAGTGCTTCTAGTCCATGATTTTCAAAGAGCAAACTGCCATTTGAGTGGAGCAAGCTTCTTTTTGTAGCTCAGCATGCCAACCCTAAAGATGGTTCAGAGCTGAGCATCTTTTGTGTTAAAAATCTCCCCTGACTCATAGCCATGATATTATATTCCAACTCAATTTATGGTTCTAGCAAAAGACGGAGTAACAAAGGCAAGAGTGAACAGAGTGGATCCCAGAGACTCTAACACAACACTAGTCCAGATTAAAAAAAGAAGCCTCAGAGTTATTATTCATTTCTTCACTTTGATAAATATGAATTAAGCAACTAATATATGATCAGTTACTGGGATAGGATATGAGTGTACACAGAGAAACTCACCACTGCTTCCAGTGGTGAGTAGCTAGACGGGTCTAATAGTTTTAGAGGTGTTAACTTGTTTAGTCCCCAAAGAAAGACAAGGAAGTAGGTACTATTTTATCTGATTTACAGAGAAGTGAACTTAAAAACACTGCCACAATGAATAAATAGGATAATAAGGAAGGGAATAATAAATTCTGGCTAATATGCTCTTAAAATAAGATTTAAATTTATATTTAAAGTCACTCTAACTTTTGTGCCAGGAATCCCAAGACTAAGAATTTCTTTCAAGAAATAATCTGGACACACTTATAAAATTATACATTAAATAATGAATATTTCAGTTTTGTTTGAGAGGTTGAAAATTAGAAATAATCCTATATCAGTAGGATTGTTTGTAGATGGGAATAAAAGAATAGCTTGACATAGTAACTTGATTGAATTGGCTTAAACAGTAGTAATTTGTTAGCCCATAAGAATTCCTGAAAAGGAATGCCAGTAGTCATTCAGAAGTTCAGGAAAATCATCAAAGATTTGAAAACTTTTAGTCTTCAAACTCTATTGTTCTTGGCATAGCTTTGTTCTTGGGTTTCATTCCTCATGGTCACAAAAAGGCTCCTGCAGCTCCGGGCATTATACTTTATACAATTGCAGTGAAAGGCATGAAGAAGGATAGATTCTCCAAGTATTTTTTTTAAACTCCTCAAGAATGAAAATCTATTCCAGTAACTTCATTAATTTGAATCCACTGGCCCTGTTTGGACTTTATGCCCACACCTTAGCAGCAAACAAATCTGAGAATATGAATAATTAGCATGTTTATTCTCTGTTACTGGTGACTAGATTTTCAATGAGGAAGGCGAGGCTATTAGCTATGGAATTCCCAATATAGTACAATAATCCTGGGTTACTATTTTTTTTTAATTTTTTTTAGTTGTAGATGGTCACAATTTATTTATTTTTATGTGGTGCTGAGGATTGAACCCAGTACCTCACATGTGCGAAGCAAGTGCTCCACCACTGAGCCACAACCCCAGCCCCTGGGTTAGTATTATAAATGATAAGTATAAGGGGTATGTCACATAGAGGAAAAGTCAAATTATAAGAAACTTGATGTACATAATGCATGTACACCCAAATACTAACATTGGTTATCTTTTTGTGACAGGATTAAAGGAGTAATTTGCTTTCTTTGCATTTTCATGTATCATCTAATATTTTTAAATTAGCTTTAGTTACATTTATAATAAAAATGAACTTGTTTTCAGCTTTGAAAAAAAATCTAATTCAGAGAGAAAACTTATTTTCTATCAAAATATTAATGTTCTCTGGCTCTATTTGGAAGCAGAGTTGAGCAGTCAAAAAGTTCACAAGACATTTATATCAAAATTTGACATGCATTACTGTCATGAAGAAATGAAAGACAGACAAAAGAGAAATCAAGCAAAATGGTCACTGGAGGGTTTTAAAATTGGAAAAATAAAAATGTTTTGTTAAGAGATGATGATACAACCAAAAATCTTAAATAAATGACTGTTGCAATTTAATATATTGGACACATTGCTCTATGGATTTCTCCTCCTGGGAGAATGACTTCCACTCTTGCCAAGATCAGCCTTGTGCTGGCCACAAAAATTAAAATACTTTAAAGAGAAAAGGAAAATACTCATATTTTGTGGAAAGTAATTCACAGTTCTAACACCATGATGATACCTGCCAATATTTTAGTGTTTGGATGAAACAAATGGCTGACACTCTCCTTGGGCCAATGATCATTTTTAATCATTTTAATTGCATATTATACACGAATACTTCCCACTGCATAAACTTTAAACATTGTTGAAGGATAAAAATTAAAAATAGAATTCCTATTCCATTCCTTCCAGTGAAACTTGGTTCTATTATTCTAAGGAGATAACCGCTATAAATTTAGGATTTATCTGTTCAGGTATTTTCTACCTATTCAGATGTTTTAAAATCTTGTTGAATCATAACAGGTTGTTGTACCTTTTAAATTTTTAATATCATGTTGTGCCTTTTATCTATTTTATTATAGATATGTCTCTCCTAATACTTTCAGCAGTTGGTAACTCTATTTACACATTTTCTTTCAATGGGTATTTATGTTACCCCCAATATTTTGTTTTTATAAAACATGCTGCAATGAATACGTTGTACATCTGATTTTTTTCAATTGGGTCTGTAATCATTTCTATTTATTTTCCATTGAATTCTTTGTTCTCTGTTCATTCTTCCTTTCAGTCATTCTACATATTCATATTGATTTTTAAATGCTCTTTATATATGTAAAGACAAGATTTATCTCTATTTTCTTTTACTTCTTCACATTTGTCTCTTTACTAAATATGACATATGTAGAGGGTAACAGATATAACTTAAGCAAAAATTTGTGACAATATAAAATGAACATATTGAAAAAAATTGTGCCAAATTTAAAAATTTTGAAATAGGTAAAGGCGATATGCATTCTACAGGGACACTATCATTATTAGAAATGACCATCAATAGTCAAGTTATAAGAAACTTTTTTTGCAAACCCTAGAATCAACTACATCAATATTAGTAGACTGAAAAAATTTAAGTATCTTAATGAAATATTCAAGTATGCCTTCTTTTAATCTAATTGTGCTGTGGAGTAACATAAAGGAAATTCAAATTTTGATGTTGTGTGAGCTTTAGCAAATACTTCATTTGTCTGCACTTCTGTTTTGTTAACTGTACTAATATAGACGATAAATAAGGAAAGTCACTACCTCACAAGATTTTTTAAATAATTAAATCTTGTAATTTATGTAAAGCACTTAGCATAAAGCTTGGAACAAAATTGTTACTCCATAAATCATCATCATAATGACATTTAGATTAATTTTATACATCCAAAGAAACCCTCTCTACCATTAAATCCTTCAACAAACAAAAAGCAGTTCTACATAAGTCTACCTCCTCTAGGAAACTCTCTTTAAGTTAGTTTATGTCTGCTGACAGCCTGCAGTGTATTGGTCTTTTGAGAAAGAGCAAGCATCTTTGAAGTGTTAGTGACTCAGATTGATGTGTTCCTTCCTCTTTGGTGTTCATTCTTAGCCCTTGGACAATTGAAACAGAAAAGACATGGCCAGAGGGCGTTCTTTTCCACAATGATGCTTCTAAAGAATTGACCCAGGCCATACATATGGCCCCCAGTAGGCGGATTTTATTTAAATGGACGAGATTGTCCTATGTTTAATTCATGATACAAGAATTTAAAAGCACCCTGATAGAGAGGGTAGATTAAAACAGAACTCATTGAGGATCATATCGTGTATAAACTGCAGACTGCTCTTTATGAAGTGGATACGCCGAATACCAAAAAGCTTTTAAAAATATCCACATGTTTAGAGGTGCCCATCGATACTAGACATTGACGAGCTGCTTTTGAATTTTCAATCACTACTTGGTGACTTTTTCATTTTTGCTCATCACTGACATAGCTTCCTGCATAATTTAAAAGCACGCTTTCAAAAAAAGCGGAGAGGGTTGGGTAGAAATGCTGTATCTGAGCATCTGCGATCTGATCTGACAGCCTACCTGGACCTCATTCAAGTCCTTCACACCTCTTGTTCCTTGCATGGAAAATGGTGTTTAGTGCTGAAGAGGAAAGAAAACACAACATGAAAGTCTTCAAAACACATTTGAGACAGCTCAGCTGAGTGAATAATAGGAAACAGCCAACACTCTGTGATTTCGGGTTGTTCACTTGGTTTGTTTTTCTTTCTTCCCTTTCTATTCTCTGCCTTTAGTGACTTCACCGCTCCAGGGCACCTCCAGGACAGGGAGTGTACCCAGGGTCAGGCAGGGGAAGGGAGATCATCAGTCACTTTTGCATCTTACTGGTTGTTGCAGAGAAAGATGGGGTTGAAACAGATGATCACAATAAGGGTAGAGGATTATCTGTGACTTTCAAAGACCATTGTTCCTCCATTCTTACAAAGCTCAGCAGTGGGCTGCAGGCTCACTCTTACTTATTCACTCACATGGAGAAAGTGAATTCAGTAAGCATTTCCAACTATTCCAGAACTCAGCTCTGAAACTAAGGGTAATGCAGAGAAATGTTATTGCCTTAAAAAAAAATCAATTCAGGTCAGATGCAATTAGAGAAAGTCAAAATCCAGCTGTTTTCAGAATTTATTCAATATTAGTAACATTGTGGTTTTGTAATAACAATAAACAATGTGCTCTCAGAGGTGTTTTTCCATTTAATTCACTAACTTCTAAATGTTTGTTGTTCTATCCATATGTTTCTGGTTTGTGTACCTTAAATATTTTTTTAATGTCATTCTGCAAGAGCTATTTGATGTTCAGAAAGGCTCTTTGGCTATTGTTAGAAGGCAGTGATTTATTAGAGGGAAATTTTGCAAATTTGAAAAGATTACTTCTGAGGTTTTCTTTCCCCTCCTTTGCCTGCATGTCTTTTAGAGAGAAAAATGTGTCCCTCCATCTGATACTAAAAAGAGTCTTCATGCTGAAAATAGAAAAAACAAAGTAGGAGATAGGGTTAGGAGGAGAGGGCTCTGCTGTCTTCATGAACTGCTACTGTTCAAAGTCAACTCGTGAAAGCGTGACTTCAGCAATGAGAGATGTTTAAATAGTGATAATGGATTGCAAATACAGGGACTCTTATCTTTGGAATTTTAAAGTAGAAACCAGGAAGCAGTGCAAATTTAGTTTAAGGCTTACCCCCAAAGCTGAACTTTTATCTTTTATAGGTCAGTATGTGCATATGTGCTTCAAGAATACATAATGCAGCTTTAGAGGTCTGGCTAATCTCATATAAAAATAAAAGTATAGCACTTTATAAAAAAAAAGCAGTACTTTGAGGTAAGAATTTTGTTTTATTTTGTTTTAATTTTCCCACCAGCACAGTGTCAGGAGAATGAGGGAAGATGTGAAAACAGTATGAATGTGCCACAGGCATCAGAATGATAAATCTTTTCATTCCTTCAATTGACTGATGTAGTCAGTCAGCGATTATTCAACTCTCTGCAGTAGCTCCTCAAATTTGAAAAGATTAAGTATGATCACATATAAAGCTCATCTTTATTATTACTCATGCAACTCTCCTCTGATGAATCCAAAAGCAACAGATAAAGGTAAAGCTGAATGGCTCCAGAATTTGCACGAGATATTCTAATCTAAAGCAAAAATCATTCATTTAAAATAGCTCGAGGCTTTCATCTTAACTGTCACTAAACCAGTGGCCCCAAAGTCAATTCTATCCTCTTGGGTTGATATAATGTTTACACTTCTCGAAAGAAAGGAAGGAAGGAAGGAAGGAAGGAAGGAAGGAAGGAAGGAAGGAAGGAAGGAAGGAAGGAAGGAAGGAAGGAAAAGAAAAGGGAAAGTCCTACACACAGGGTTCTTACCACTTTTCACAGTCAGACTTTGTTAGCACAGCTTGTCTGCTGGGCTTGGATTCCCAAAGTCAGCTTCCCATCAGGTGCTGACTCTGACCTGCTGGTTCTGGACAGCCCAGCAAGGTCCTCTGTCCCTGTTCCTGGGCTCAGTGATTCTGTCTTAGTCTGCTCAGGCCTTCCCTGTTCATGCTCGGCTCAGGCTGTGTCTACTGGGCTCTCGGTGTTCTCTTCCTTGAAATGTTTTCCTCTTTCAAAAGTTCCTGGTTCTCTTTGTCCTCTATTTTTACCCTTTCTAAACACCATCCAGGGGTGATGAGATTGAGATTTCTTCCAAAACTTCACGTTTTAACTACAGTCATTTTTGATATCAGAAATGCTTTCCTTGGAAGATTTTTTCTAAAGACTGTGATCTCAGCATCCTTTTTATTTCCTTCTAAACTTCAGAACCCGCATTAAACTATATTTATTTTACCTCCTTTTCTGTCTAACTAGACTGTGGGCCTCATGAAAACTAGGAACTTATTGATTATATTTATTTTGGGATCCTCTGCATTTTGCACAGTACCTAGCAAATAATACCTGCAAGTCCTAAACATGTATGTGCTGAATAAATTCATCCATCCATCCATCCATCCATCCATCCATGATTTACTGACCCAGATGTTCTGCTAGGTAATGGAGAGGTTATGACAGACCCAGGGGGGAATAATTAGAGCCAAGTGGGCCTCTTGATGCCCTTCAAATCACACTCAGCTGGCAGCTGCCTATGCACTTGTGCAGGCCAGCTCTGGACAGAGGTTAGAGGGGTGACGCAAGAGCGAGGACAGAGCTCACACATCACAGGCTCCTGACACTTGCAACAACTTTGAGAGCATTTCAAACTGTTACCTTCAACTTCAAGGCTCTAAACCTCACCCTGCTAAGAAGGCGTTTGACACTCTAACCCTATAACTTCCTCCCCCACTACTGACACACGATGATTGGCAGCTCTTAGCATTGATCTTCTAGGAAATGGGGACAAAGTCCCTAGGTCAGGGTCCTAAGGCTCTGGAATTCCCTCCTTCTCTACTGCTGCTTTCTTTTACAGAGGGCAACGTGCCAAAGGACTCCCTTTTACTCCTATAATCCACAAGTGGTGTGCAAATGCCAAGCCGTCAGTTTTTTCTGTACCTCTATTTCCCTCATTCTGCAACTGGGCACACGGTTTTCATAGCTGAGACTGCCTTGTTTAAAAAGCAAGGTGCTTATTTAAACCTTAGAAAAGTGAGACCGTTTTAAAGAAACTAAGTTAACTAAAGTTGATTCGTGCTGTGTTAATTATACACAATAGTAGCTTCTGAATTATGTATTTGGATGACTATCCCTGAATATGTCACTTGACACAGAACAAACAGAAAATTTGGTAGTTTCTCCTGTTAGCACAAATATACAGACAACAAAAATATTTAGCTACTAAATATTAATTGAAATAAAAGCTTAGTTTTTAAAAATGTGACTTTGATGATTTGGACTGTTTCTCAAAAACTTTACCCATTTATCTCTTACACAGTATCATTAATCTTTTCAGCTTTGTAAACTACTATGTACTTGTTTGTGTCAATTAAATTCCATTAATTTTTAAAAATATTTTTAGTTGTAG
The DNA here is from genome assembly GCA_028644305.1 of Xerus rutilus. Lineage (NCBI taxonomy): Eukaryota > Metazoa > Chordata > Mammalia > Rodentia > Sciuridae > Xerus > Xerus rutilus. The sequence continues at coordinate 154,380,167 of CM053400.1, forward strand.
ATGAACACAATACCTTTATTTATTTATTTTATGTGGTGCTGAAGATGGAACCCTGTGCCTCACACGTGCAGGGCAAGCGCTCTACCACGGAGCCTCAACCCCAGCCCTCCATTTTAATTTTTTGAAAGCCTCTGTAGCCACTCTTCATTTAGACATAACATGAATGAAACAAAACTGGTTCTAGAATATTAAATTGTTAAACAAGGGGTTAGGAACACAAAATTCTTAACCTATGATTTATTTGACAAATATTTAAAGGACTGTTTTATAAAACGCAAAATATTTTAAAAAAGCAACACAATTCCTCTGTTTCTGCTTTTGCCCAAGAAGATAATGTCTAAACAGTCAAGTGTTAAAAAAGAAAAGATACTAAATTTATAGACTTCAGTCTCTTTTTTCTGTTTTAATTTTTTTTTTTTTTTGGTACTGGAGATTGAACTCAGGGGCACTCGATCACTGAGCCACATCCCACATCCCCATCCCCTATTTTGTGTTTTATGTAGAGACAGGGTGTCACTGAGTTGCTTAGTGCCTCATCATTGCTGATAAGCTTCAGTCTTAAAGCAATGGTGTATAAATGATATTTTGAGCTCTATGTTAACTTCAAGTTATTTCAGATGCTATTGTATAATATACAAGTACAACCTAAAAATCAATGAAATATAAGTGACATTAATATTATTTTTTGATACACATATATTCTTAACTCAAAATGTATATCTTTAGTTCCTTGCTATATGTCAGACACCTTATCTCACCTATATCATTCAATAAAATTGATAAAGACACTTTCCAAAATATATACTAAAAAAATTCAGAGGAAAATAATACTAACATAAAAGATTATGTAGAAAATTTGAACACAAATATGCAGGTGGAGAAAGAAATCTACAGTTATTAAGATTGAGATTTATCCTAAAATTAGTTTTGCTGTGCTTGCATAATGGAAAGGACCATCAATTTATAAACAGAAAATCACAGTTTCAGAGGTGTCAGTCTGTATTTGGATGACTATCGTGCAGAGCCAAATGCTCAGCTCCCAGCTGTGAATGCAAAAATCAAAAAAAGAAGAGGCTCAATTCTCCAATCACCCAAGACTCCACTAGCCTTCACCAATTAGAAGTGCCACCACCTCCCATCAGCACTGAGCTGAGGACCAAACCTTTAACACGTGGGCCTTACATGGAAAAGTAAATGGCTGTTTTAGTCAGCTTTTTCCACTGCTGCGCCTGAAAGACCCAACCAGAACAACTGCAGGAAGGAAAAGTTTGCCGGGTGCCCTGGTACAGGCCTGTAGTCCCAGCAGCTTAGAAGGCCGAGGCAGGAGGATTGTGAGTTCAAAACCAGCCTCAGCAAAAGCAAGGCACTAAGCAACTTAGTGAGACTTCATCTCTAAATAAATACAAAATAGGGCTGAGAATGTGGCTCAGTGGTGGAGTGCCCCTAAATTCAATCCCTGGTAGCCCCAACCCCTCCCTAAAAAAAAAACCAACAGAAGGAAAAGTTTATTTAGGTCCTCACGGTTTCAGAAGTCTTAGTCCAAAGAAGGCTGGCTCCATTCCTCAGGCTGCAGGTAAGGTCGAGCACCGTGGCAGAAGAGTGAGGCAGAGAGACGCAGCTCACATGATGATCAGAAGGCAGAGAGAGAAAGACTCCACGCTCCAGATACAAAATATATACCCCATAACCACACCCCCAAGGAACCACTTCCTCCAGCCACACCTCACCTGCCTCCAGTTACCACTCAGTTAATTCCATCAGGGATTAATTCAGTGTCAAAGGGCATGTTACACAGGTACAGGATTAAAATGATACCTTGCACCACATTAATTGCTCTGCCAGTACCTGCAATATAGCCTGAAGGGAGAACACTTAATAGGGGGAACTTGGGGGAATCTGGGTGGCAGGAAGTTGAGTGGACCCCAAAACAAAGAAATCCAAGTACACAGCTTCTGATCCAATTCAGGGATTAGAACGTAGACCAACTAAAGGAATGCATGAAACTTCCTTCCTTACAATTACTATACTTCTTTTTCACATCATTTCACTCAGTGGACATTGTGATAAAAATCACACTGCAACCAGATAGAGGTTATCAGTTTTGGCACAGGCTAAGAGTTCAGGCATTTGTGTCACAGATTAAGGACAGATAAATATCAACTAGTTAGACAGTGGAATTGACATCCTTTTTTGTTTCTTAACATTTCAGGAGCCTGGCATTTTGCCAAGGTTCTTGTATGAGTAGATAATGAGATGACCATGGCTACAATATAATTTGTTATAAAAAGTTGGAAAGAAGATTTCTCTCATATGGCAACAGAAAAAAATCAATACTCTAACAACAAAATGCATGATTATGAACAATGTTATTTGGGGCACACTAATCCAAGATGAATTAGTTGCAATGTATGGTGGTCAATTGGTAAATGAATTTAACTTAATATGTGTGTGTGATAGAAGATAGTAAATTATATTTGTGGAAATAGTGTAAAGAGTCTTGGTCTTAGAGTAATCAATCTTAAGCGTTTTCAACTGTTAAGAAACAGAAACTCTTGCCCATTGACATTAGTTCTAGTAAGTTAAGAACAATTCATACGTGAATTATGTTGGTATTAGAGTATGTGGGATGGGGGAGAGAGAAACGTTTTATGTGATCAACACTTCAAAACATTACAAATCAACTTCAGCAATAATCTTGGTCATAATTTCCTTAAATTCCTATAATAATTGAGAAGCTGTGACTAAAAACTCTTGATTCTCTACTGTATATTCCTAGGATAGAAACTTTCAAGATAGTTAAAACAAATAAAGCCTCTTCAAATATTTTAATTGCTCTTAATAAAATTGTGATGAACCATAAATATTAACTAACCATGTGCATGAATTATTGAGCCACAAAAATGAATTCTCTGAAAATTTCTTCTTTGGAAAATCTGGATTTCTTGCATCTACATTAAAGGAAATTTTCCCAGGAGATCATTAGCTCCTAACATTTTTCTGTTTTAATCTCTGTGTCAGTGTGTGTTCTAGAGTGTTTTCTATTTAAATATTTTTGACTTATGAATAATAAACAATATGTGATGAATCAATCAGAATCAGTTCTGAGCAATTTGTTTTCAGAAATAGAAATGTACATTTTGGGAGAGAGGGAGCATTAAGAATAGAATATATTGAACTGATAAATTCAAATGCCTAAGATGAAGAGTTTATTACCACAAGATGTTGGTAATTCATTTACCAATTGACCACCATACATTGCAACTAATTCATCTTGAATTAGTGTGCCCCAAATAACATTGTTCATAATCATGCATTTTGTTGTTAGAGTATTGTTTTTTTTCTGTTGCCATATGAGAGAAATCTTCTTTCCAAGTTTTTATAACATTGTATTTTGTATATTTGACCTTTAAAAATCTAACACATTTATGTAAAAAAAGAAAAGAAAAGAGAACCATTGCCTTTGGGGAAACATTTAGTTCAAGCATCAGTGCTTTCCTCAAAGAGAAAATGTGCTAGAAACCAAATTTTATATACAAGAAAGTGAAAACCTAAATCCACACTGTCTTAGACGTTCTAGCCAGTGAACATGTGCAATAGAAATAAGAAGTAGAGCACTTGAACAGGAGAAGACAAATTGTAACCTGTAGACTCTTTACCTGTTTATTCATTCAGTAGCTCTGTGTTGCTTGCTCCCGACACTGTTGTTGGTACTGAGAATGCAGTCATAAACCACACACACAAGATCAAAGTCTCTCCCATCTTTAAGTCACTCTATTCTGTGGTTCATTATCTATTTTCCATTAAGTGTAATACTAGTCCATATGGTACATCAGGATGAATAATGATAACAGAGACCAAATATAACAAAAGCATTCACAAAATAGGAGGCTATATTTTAACTCTCTAAAGGAAGCTCTGTTAAACAGAGTTCTAAGAACTCAAATTGCTTCCAGTTTTCTGTCTGGACATCCTTGATAATAACCCCCTTTTTCCATGGTCCCAACTAGAACACTAGCTATCACATGTAAATTCCAAGGAGAAAGAAAGAGGAAGAAGGGAAGGAAAAACAAAAAGCACAAATTTGCAGTTTCCTGGGGAAATATCTTTGAAGCTGACAGTCTTTCTTTTAGCAGTCATTCATCAGAATTGAGCCACATGAACTTCCCTGCCTGAGAAAAAGAGACTAGAAAATGTTATTTTTTAAAAATTGGTTTGTTTGTTTTTTCTAGAGTTGAAATTCCAAGAAAGCATGTATTGGGATAGGAAACTAGCAGCTCAAACAAACCAGATAACTTCATGAGATCATTTGAATTAATATCATCCTCTGAGATCTGACATTGCACTTCCATCTTCCAAGGGCCCATCTGGGTACTAACTTCTAAATGAAGCAGAAAATCATTACAAATCTGCATTTAAATCTTTTATGTATTTGGACATCCCATCTGTCTGCAAATGGGAAAGGCATCTATGAATAACCACTGGATATGAGAGGAGGCGCAAAGAAGGGGAAGAATATGATGATCACCTTCCATGGGGCTGCCACTCTTGAAATTTTCTCAGATTGGTCCTAATATTAGTATTACAAATTGTTTTGCATACATTAGACGAATTATCATAGACTCCAGGCCTAAAATACACCTCCTGTTGGAACTTTAATTCTGCGTGGTTGCTGAGCTAAGTGGTTGTCAAATCCAGTTTTCACCGCCCTGATTAAGGAATGTGGGTTGCATCATGCAAAACCAGCGTGATTTAAAGATATCTTGTTTAAAAGGAGGAGTGCTAAAATTAGTTGCTTGCTGGTGATTCTGTTCGCCATGATTATATGGTAAAGCATCCATGGACATGTCACAGAGAAAGGGTTATATCTAAGTGGAAGGGTTTTCTTATAAAACAAAACTTTCGAGCAAATTTAACTGTGACTGGAATGAAAGAACCCAGTAACTTCTAGCATTATCTAGGTTTGTATTTAGAATCAACCTAGATTTCTTTTAGTGACATACTACCCTAAGTGAAAACCATCGATAATTTTATAAAATGAACCTGAAACCTTTCAAAGATCATGCTCAAGTTTCCCATTGTGGAGTTTTATATGTCAGACCGAGTGTGTGAGTTTATTAAGGTATTCCCCATTGCCAGAACAGGTTTACTTTGCCCATTAAAGCCCTACTCAAATGCATATCAAGTATCTCTTGTGTCCTATTACATGATGTAATTTAAGTCTGAAAAAGTTCATGCTTTGCTTTAACCAGAAAGTTAAAATCTTTCTCAATGGAAGCAACAGAGTATGTCACTGATAAGGCAAAACTGATCCAGTAAAGCGTCACAGTTTAGCCCTTTCCAGACTGAAATGAAAAGATACTTGTCTGTTCCCTTGTTACAGGGCTTCAACAATCCAGTTTATTTTAGCACATCAAATCCTTCCATACTTTGAAGCCAAGGCTTCCCATACACAGCCTCAGGCAGCCCTGATGGGCTCTCCTTTACAGCATTATTATGACAAAACTGTTGAAAAAGCATTTGCAACTCTGGACTAGCCTCTGGGGAAGCCAAATCACCCCCATTTCTAAATAACTGACAATTTAGAAGGGAAAGAGCTATCACTAGGAAATAGGATTTCTGACTCCAGATCCCTGATGAATGTCACAAGGGAAACACAAAGATAAGTGAGGGAGAGAACATATTGATCTGAAAGAATAAGAGAACACCAAAGGTGAAAGGAGGGCTTGGAAGAGATGCTGTGAGTTGGGGGAAGTGAAGGCTGTTTAAGATGCAGTATATCATCACTGTGGTTGGCACATAAAGTAAGAATAGGTGCAAAGTGAAGAAAGGTGGTCACCATGTTGTAAAGGGCAGTGATAAGGGAGTGAGGAATTTTACTTAATTTATAATCCAGGGTATCCATTATAGATTCTTGGCAAGAGGAAGTCATATCAGAGAGGTATCTCTGAGAGCATGATTTGATATAAGTATCTCAGGTGGAATGGAGGGCAGGGTCAGTTAAAAGCTACCACCATTATTATCACATGCCACAGTCCAGGAACGTCCTAGCCATTTATGTAGAACTGGGAGACAAGGGGGAGAGGGGCAGTACAGTGCCTAACTCATGAAGGTTCATCTTGTGATTTTCAACTTTACAGTGGTACAAAAGTGATACACTAGCTGGGCATGGTGGTGCACTCCTGTAATCCCAGCACTTTGGGAAGCTGAGATGGGAGAATCATGAGTTCAAAACCAGCCTCAGCAATGGTGAGGCGCTAAGCAACTCAGTGAGACCCTGTCTCTACATAAAACACAAAATAAGGCTGGGGATGTGGCTGGGTGGTCAGGTGCCCCTGAGTTCAATTCCTGGTACCAAAAAAAAAAAAAGTGATACACTTTTGAGTGGAGGCAAATACAAATGTTGAATTTTATTCTTTTCCTGGGCTAGTAATACATGCAATGATACTCTCACAGTGCTGGGCAATGGAGTGAGCTCCATCAATCATGGGGGTAAATTACTGATGCTCCACAGTGTACTGAGTTGCTAGTGCTTTTTGGATACAGATATTCAATCAATAACATGAGATACTCAACACTTTATAAAAATAGGTTTTGTGTTAGGTGATTTGGCCCCAATATATGCTGTATTCTGAGCAGAATCAACACAGGCTAGGCTTGGCTATGATGTTAAGTAGGTTACGTGTATGAAATGCTTTTTCACTCACGAGATTTTCAATTTACAATGGGTCTATCAGGATAAATCTCCACCTTGAGTCAAAGAGCATCCATGTTTGCACTTGCCAAATCCCTTGTCATTGAAATCGGATCACTTCCAACTTCAGCTTTCTAACACAAGTCTCCTTCAATCAAAAATCTCCCCAGATCAGTCTTTCCCATCCCCTATTATTTTCACTTCTGGGAAGAGAATTTCACATCTGTCTACACCTAAATGTTACCTTTTCTTCAAATAGACTGTGAACATCATAGGAGCAGCTACAGGGGCCGCTGGTAGCAAGGCTTTCATTAAAGAAAGCTACAAATGCATCTGTGGGACTCAAATCTGGGCAGGAAATATCTGAAGAGCACATGAAGTTTCTCTCTTCAGCATGAAGCAAGAAGTGAGGACATGGGGCAGACATGTTGTGTGACCGTGACATTGATCAGTTCACGTCCATCTTGAGCTCTTTAAACAGGAGCTAAACACCATCAGGGTTTTAAGTCATGTAATTCTACAGTGTGAAATGAGGGCCATAGACAGGGTTATACTTATAGTCTTTCAAAAATGATAAATCTGTCAAGCAAGGCAGATAGAACTGCTCTGCTTCTGCAAATTGGCATTTTGATATTTACCTTCTGGTAGCATAGGACTGCAGATTATTCCCTAGACAGTAAAAAGTCACAGCTTCTTCAAGAGAAAGTAGCACTCTGACACATTTTTCCTTCATGTGTGAGATGCATGAACCAGGTATTTGTTTTTGACGTTACAAAGAAGATCGAGATTTCTTTTGTTAAAGTCAGAAAACATAAGACAAAATATGCAACAAATATAATTGAATCAAATCAAATTGTAAACAATGATTTCCATTATCTTTTCCAGATAACCTCCTTTTCAGTTCTATCACTTTTCATGATAATTTTATTTAGCTGAACCTAATATAAATGTTTTCAGCCAAAAGCACTGCTGATGCTTTTCTTTACACAATATCAAAAAAATTGATGAAATAATTTCAGAGAAACTGGGCACAAGCATATCTGTGTTGTCTTGTCTGTGATGATACCAAGTTTCTCAGTAATTATAGGATGTCCAACTGAACTTGGTATTGGCCTGAAAAAAAACAACAGATTTGATGAGACATTGAGGTAATCTAGGCAGGCAATCCCATGTTTGTCTAGTTATTTGTAAGAAATCATAAGAATGAAGTGCAATATTTCCTGAGTGCACCAAAGCTACTTTGAAAAGTCCAATTAGCAAGATAGTGACATTTTAACAGTTAATGACTTAAAAAAGTAAAGAAATAGTTCATATGTAAATGACAGGGAAGAAAAAGGTGATAAAACATCTGGCTTATTGAAAATAGAGATCCAGTCTAGAAGCTAGCAGTTCACTCACATAATTAAAGTCAGCTGAGGCCAGGCAAAGATAAAATGTCAAACTCTGTCATCAGCCATGGAGTGCTCCAGCCCTCCCTTCAAGCTTTCTGAATCAATAGTAATTTGTTTCTATTCAGACAAATTTGTAAAACTGCCTGAGGATAGCAATTCTTTCAAAATAAAGAGAAAAGAATCTTTCTTTTGAATTGATGTATTCAATTCTTTGCACAAAAGGCAAGTATAGTTTTCACTTTTCCTCTGATATAGAAAGTTAAACAAGTATTCTAAAGTCAAGAACTAATTCATAAATTTCAATGACATATTTTCTAAATATAAATCAGTCTTGATACCTCCTCTTTCATCCTGTCACGTATAAATATGGAGACAGAGATGGAGGGATTCTGAGATACACAGAGAGAAATGATAGGGTCGAGAACATGCTGAACCCCATATTTTGATAGGGTTCAAAATGTGGTCCTCTAGCATTTGAGGAAACTGCAGAAATAAGAATGTCTCTCTGACCTCCTGCCCTTTCGTGGCCTCCTCTAAAGGAGGCCATAAAAGAATTCTCTGAACCTCTCTGATGTAGGTCATAAAACCTTCATTCCAGAGGTGCCAGCCCAATACCCAGAGGAAAGGAGCATTCTTATCGTCAGAGACATAGAAATGCCAAGAAGAATCTGAACAAACAGGATTTGCTGGGTTCCTCCCAGTTTATGACCACTCTTTTGTTCTCAAATCATATTTCTCCACTCTTTATCAAACTAAGCATAAAAATATGCATTTACCTGTATCTTTGGATCTTTATTCTAAAGGCTCCTATGCCACCTAAAATTTATTAAATAAATATGTATCCTACTTTATCCTGTTAATCTGTCTTAAATTGAGTAGATTTTCCTCCACCACCAAGACAAAGAGAAAGACTGAGAGAGAACACGCAAATTGACTCAACAGGACAGACTTCAACCCAGACAAAACATTATTTCAAAGTTTTTCTTATGGTTTGAAAGAGACAGATAACTAGGTTGGACCAAAATCATATAGTTTCATGGGATAATGCTAGTTACCATCATAGGTTGAATATCCCTTATCTAAAATGTTTAGGACCAGAAGTGTTTTGGGTTTCAGATTTTTGCATTTTGGAATATTTGCACATACACAATGAGATATGTTGGAGGTGGGAATTAAAAACGAACACAAAATTTATTTATGCTTCCTATGCACCTTATACACATAGTCTGAAAATACAATTTTACATAATATTTTTGGTGTGTTGTGTTTTGGCTTTATCCTGTCACATGAGTTCAGGTGTGAAATTTTTGTGGCATTGCATCACCATTCAAAAGGCTTCAGATTTGGGAGCATTTCAGATTTCAGATTTTGGGGTTAGTGATGTTCAATCTGTCCTCATGTATTGCATTCTTCTTCTATGTCGATCACTATGCTAAGTAGTTTTCAGTCATGATTTCATTTCATCTCTACTATAACCTCATGAGTTAATATGTACCCATTTTACAGATAAAGATAAATTTTAGGCTGAGAGAGGATTCGGACAGAAGCTAGGATTTCAACTTGGGTTTGACTCAGACTCTGAAGGCCAGTAACCATGAAACTTACAGAATAAACAGCATGTTTTTTGTGTGTGCATTGATACTTACCCATGGTTCCTAGAAGTTTAATTGACAAGTAATTAATTGTTCATTTAACTTGCCATCTGAAATCATTGGTGTTAATAACTGTTTACCAGAGTAAAAAGAAGGACTTGGTAGTGAACTGCTAACCTGTGGCCTAAGGCCTCTTATGAGCAGCCAAAGAAAAACACCTGGACTTTGTTCATCCCCAGTCCAAATATAAAAAGTATACCTAATCTTGAACTGAAATATCCATATACTGTACAGAACATAGCCCAAGAGTTCTTAGAGGAAATAAAACAACAAAAATGCTTTTGTTTTGTTCTGCGAAGGAATCAGTAGAAATCAATGCTATAATTGCCTATATCCAAAGCAAACGTTACAGATTCATTGCTAGTTATGGGTGTCTCCTCTGTTTATTTGACTGTTCTACTCATAAACTTGGTAAATTGTTAAGGTTGTGTACTTTCCAAAGCAGGTGGAGAAGAACCCAAGGTTTCATACCCTCTCATATACACACTACTGTTTTTGTCAACCCTGGAGGAATTGCAAATTAATCAACTTTTGTTATCAACCTTTCACTGAGATCATCACTCATATACGGTCCATAGAGAATGAATCACAAGGTACTTTGTTTTGAAGTGTTCTTTCATTACATGGGAACACACAAGTAGTTCAAAAAACTAAAAATAAAAGTCTTTATAGTCCTAATACTTTTTAGTTTTAGGAATACACCCATCTTTGTTAAAATATATACCTATGTACCAAGTCCCTCCGCACCAATCATTAAAAAAAAGATCTCATATGAAGATTATACTTTTATTCATTAACACTCCTCACATTTGTATTTATAAACATATAAATTATAAGTATGCAAAAAGTGATGTTAAATAATTAATTATTTAAATAATCCCAGAGTAATTCTCCTATTTGGAATTTTTCTAAGGAAGTCATACATTCTGGCAATTCGATCTTAATTGTTCCTATAAATAGCAGGTGATATTTTATTTTATTTTGATAATACAATTTTATAAATTACTGGATATCATTTTTAAAACTTTTATGTATCAAGAATATTGGGAATGCAGGGGAAAGAGAAGAGTATAGAGCATATCCATTATTCGTCTAATAGCCACCAATGTTTCTCAACCCAAGTAAAAAAATGTCTTTTCTTCTCTCATCAAATAAGAATGGCAGCAGTATTAGTCACAGTTTGCACGGAAATCTTCCAATAAAAGAAAGTTAACTAACATTTCTCTCCAAGCCTAATAAAAATGTCTAGTGGGTTTTTGTAAGGATATAAAATATGACTTGATACCAGCCACAACAATGTAAAATTGGAGGAAAAGAAAAGGATAGTAAAGTCTCACTTTTTTCAGTGCCACTTACAAGCATCCTAAAGCTATCCTGAGGAATATGAGAAAATCAACGTTGGTGTCTCTGTCAATTCTCTTCCAAACCACGAAAGGGGAAGAAAACCTCCTTCTCCATCACAAGTCTACAAAAGAGGAGTCTTGCTGGTAAGGTTAGCATCTGTCAATATCAGACTGGTACAAAAGCAGAGCCGCTCTTTGAATTGTTTGCTTAATAAGATCTCCTAGTGAATGGAGTATATCTGCAGCTTGGGGGTTCACAAGGAACACAATACGGCATTATTTTAGAGAGGAGGGAGGCTAGTTTTAGCAAAGCAAGAAAGAAGTGGTTAAGTTTGTCATTTTATTAGAATTTGAATGTGTGCGTTGAAAACAAAGTAAATTTGCTAAACATTGTCCTAAGCATGAAAATTCATACATTTTGTCCCATCCACTGATTTTTCTCCAAGATGTTCTTATTTGTACCAGCTGCCACTCATTGTTTGTGCTCCATTTGTGGACCACTGCTATAGAATTTTAATGAGTTCCATGGTAAGCACCTATTAGAATTCATTCTTTCAGAGTCATTCTATAGGAAGCAAAGCCCAAACATACTTCAGGAGTTTACTAATATCGTCTACCACAAATGAAAATCATTTGTAGGGTAATTCCAAAAAGCATGTTAAATTCAACTAAATTTGCCCTGAGGACGCCTCTGCACTTGAATCCTTACATAAGGAACTGCAGACTAACTTAGTATGTAAACTAACTGAAAGCCTAATTTAGGAGTATTCTCCTGTAACAAATAGTTGAGTCTCCATCAATTATAGCAGCTGAGCTTCAGTCATTTGCAGGTGGCCAACTGATTCAAATAAGGCAAAATTCAGAGCTGCAACCAATTAAGCTGTCTGTACTTCATTTCTGTTCTGTCCATTAGTGTTGTCTGGCCTGTCGCGTGCCAGGATTCTTAGAACCTGCTATGGTTCTGAGGGACCTGGGATGTGTGAATTGTCCTTTGCTTAAATTCTGTTAAATTTAACCTAAGATTTTTTTTTCCTTTTCAAAAATATAAAGCAATTATTTTAGTCTACTAAAACCTCTATATTCTATTCCAAATACTTGGCTTTTGAAAGCAAGAACTGCTGTACTTTGTTATACAGTTGTATGGCAAATAATTTGATATCGTGCTTAACTTATCAATGACCTACAAAAGAGGTATTACTTTCTGATGAAACTGGGGATCAGAGAGTTTGCACATTTGCCCAAGGACATGCAGTTAATATTTCAAACTGAATCTCCATAAAACTCAAGCTCTCTCATTACACCACATTGTGGTTGCCCCAAAATATTCACAAAAAAACACTTTAGCTTAATAACTCTTTACAAAAGAATAAGTGTGTTCTGGGACCCACGAGAAACCTATTATGACTAGATTTAGGACCCAGATGATAATGGTCTTGATTTCTCAGTTAGATCTTAAATCTTTAGTTGTGGCTCCAGAATATCTTCCAGTAGCTTTTTACATAAGTTTTTAACATGACCACTTGCATTTATGAATTTGTTTTTAGTCTCAAATACTCAAGAACACCTCTAAATATCATACTGGGAACACAAAAAGGCCTGGACTAATCTTACATCTTGAGTTTCCTTAGTTTTTGTCTAATTCAAACCTTTTATTTAACCTAAATCACTGCATGAACTACCCAAATCAGAAGATGTTCCTCAGGGGAAAACAATAGTGCAATTTTACTTAAATACACATATGAAGGAAAAATGGAATACGTACAGGCAGGTTTAAATACCACTATAAATGATTCTATAGTAAATATTTTTGCAGGAGTGTTTGTAGTTACCTGGTGATTTCAGGTTGTATATATAGAAGAATTGAGCAATGTATTTCTTGTATGCGTTCCCATTTCACAAAAGGCATTAGTATTATTTTTTACCAAAGGCTTTGAAAGATTAAAGTGGTGGTGTGTCAGAGCCTGTTCATACTTCTGTGAGGGAGCTATGTCTGCACATCTCTTCTCCACTGTGTTCACTAACACCAAGTTGATAAACTGAAATTGGCCATACTGGAGCGTATACACCATGGAAATGGACAGATGGCAAACGACACCAGCCTTCTCCTGCTCCTATCCAGATCCAGTTATTAAACATTTATCAGCATGACACTGATAAAAGGAGATAACACATTGTAATGGATACTGAAGTATGTCCTCCTTGCTTCAGGTACTGAGACCCTGACTGCTGGTGGCCCACAGCTGTACCTTCTCTGTGACTTGCCCTTAATTCAAGTGTCTCATTTAGAATTAAAGCCTTTCCACAGTGGATGACTTGGAAGGATGTGAAGTTACAAAGAGCTGGACCCCCAAAGGGTTCTTCCAGCTTCAGAGCTCTTGGTGGGTTTGGCTCTGCTAGAGCTGCATCGTGGTGGAACTTCCCCCTTTGAGCAGTCCTAGCATCCACGGTCTTTCTTTCACAGGTATTGCTCCTGTAGACAGACACCCACACAATACCTCTTGCCCAGAGACTGCTTTCAGGGAATCTCACCTAGACAGGCATGTAAGGTTATGTGGCACATAGTGCTCATAAATGTCAGTTGTCAATAAATTTAATTATTTTCATTCTGTATCTTAACTTCTAATCTAGTTGTTAAGAGATTTAGGGAAATGATTTCAGGTACCTTTTCCTCTTTTTAAGTTAAAAGATGAATCTGCTGTGGAAAACAGGAAAATGGCTGCATATGACCTTAATTAACCCTTCAAAATGGTGAATTTGGTGGGGAGTGGCAAGAAGGCTACCACAAATTCAAATCCTCTTAAGAGTCAAGAAAAATGGTTAAACTTGACTTGGGCAATAAAAAGATTTCAGGAGATCATCAGATTTAGGTTGCTGGTACTTAAACATATCCCAGTTCTAAGAAGTTACTGCCCTCAGGAGTCTTCCATTGTAATATGAAAGTAAAATTTATAACATCACAGTTCCAAGAAGGGTGAGTAAGAGGATGAGTTTTTAGTAATTAGATTAACTGGTAAAAACCTTCTTTGGTCAATTTCAAACAACAACAAAAACTTGAGTGTGATGGCCATGTTTTTCCTCTCCTGAGACTGCATAGGACCCAAGCATAATGTCCCCCTAGAGAGAACTCAATGCCAACCACAGCTGAAAAACACTGGGCAGTTATTCACAGCCATCCAGCAAAGCAATATTCTGTGTACATTCTGTTATGCATGAATGTCATGATGACTACCAAGGGATTAATTATCTTATCAGGAATAATAATTTTTTTAGGACCCTCTGTGGAACTTTTCAAAATTAATCCATAAAAATACAAATATTGGTCATATATTAAGGTAAAATATATCAGACACATTAGAATTGCCATTTTTAAAGCTTTTCTTTCATGAGATTTTTCAAAAAAAAATATGGTTTCTGGTATGGAATTCAGGCTAAGATACCAATATATGCTAAAATATGGGAGATCTACCTTAACTACGTCCTTTTCATTTGTTTACTTGTTAATTTACTCAGACAACTCTGGGCAAGACATTATAGAAACACTGAGGAAAATAAGAGAAATAATAAAAGTTTATTTCTCTTATAGAATCCATAGCTTTAGGAAAGAGGCATACAAGTTAAGAAGTAATCCAATTCAAAGTGGAGGAAATTTGGTGGACATCTTCCATCTTCTGAGCTTGCTTTATTTGCTTTTGTAGAAAACATCACACTGCTCTTCCACATCTTTTATCCTCATTATCCTTTCAATGTGGCTCTGCTGGGGGTATCAGTGACAGAAACTAAATCCCTGATCACATCAATCTCCAGCTGAGCCTATCAGAGGCCTATGCTGGGATTGTCCCAACCAAGTTTTCTTGCCTTTTGGATCTGGAAGGATATGAATGGGAGGCTACAAAGTTATTTTCCCACTCTGGAATAACAAAAGATATGAAATGGTTTTCAAGCTCTCATCTATGATCCCCCAAGAGCTGGTTTCTATGACTGATCTGAGAAAAGTTTGGGTACCCAACAAGCTTGAATGGAATTTCTCCAGCTTTCAGCAGAAGGTGCCCTTCAATATAGGACCAGCAGCAGCTCCAGCTTTTGTGCAAACTAAAGATGATACCATTCGAAGATCCTCTTAGAAAATGAAAATAAAATTGTAAATGCATATCCAGGTCTAAATGCCATTATTTGTTTGGGAAGACAAAGTAAAATAGAAGCTACTAAACCTTTGAAATGTCACGTTTTGCTAATTTACAAGAAGTGCTTACAGAAACTTTCTTCACAGTGGCAAATTGGCCACCTTTCTACAAAGACCTCTCTAAAACAACCAGCAACTCCTAGGGCACAAAGAGGCCTATGCAATAGAGGGACCCAAAGCTCAGGCTGCACGAGCTTCAAGGTCAGTCTGCCTCCAACAGCACAAATGTCTAAAGTACTGTGAAAAAATAGAGAAAGGGCAGCCCTAGTACCAGGAAGTCTTCTCAGAGGGGTGAACACTCAAGGGATGATTAACGTCCTAAAACAGAGGAAATGGGCAGGGATCCAAGACTGTGAATTCTTTGTACTGAGTTACTGGGTTAAGGAAGAACAGCACAGTTGAGAAAGCTTATCTTTTTTTTTTTTAACTGTGAAGACAAACGAGAAGGAAAGGTAACTATGGGGCGGCAATCAGGCGAAGCCCCTTAGCATCATCCTAGAGTTGCCTGCTAACTTATTACCTCTCCCTGTACCCTGCTGTTCTTCCTCCTCTTGTCACTTCTCTGCCCTTTGAGCTCTTAGCAGGGAGGAGACTTCAAAGCTCTGCTTCCAGGATTTTTATGAACAGCATACACTTTCTATTCTTGGGATACTCCACCAAATCCCAATACTTTGTCCTTGTCCTTAAAATAAACACAGCACTCAAAAAAAGGAAGAATAAAGGAGCACAATAATAACAAATGACAGGGCTTCTCTCTCTTGCACCAAATCCTTAAGACATCAAGAAGCTTAACAGGAATAACAAATGCTACCCTTTTCAATATAGGATCTATGTCACTAAGAGTTCGCCAATGTGCTGGATGGATGGAATGGAAACCAAGAGGGGAAAAAATGACACTCCACATATTTTTTAAAAAGACATATTTTAAATCAAAGTCAAATAATTAAATCCAACTTTTCATAGATGTCTCACAAGAATTTTTATATGAAAAAAGAATGTGGGTCCAAATTCTGTTTTCCATATACTCCCTTTTCCTGATTCAGATAGAAGAAAAAGCATCACTTTGCCAGGGACACGATGAGTTTAGTGAACCTGCTACCTGCAGGCAGGACCAGCTTACTTTAGTCAATACTACAAGGGAAAAGATTGATTTCTGGTTCCTGAAATTGTAAAGGGCACTGTTGTGTGTGTTCTGGAGCAGTGGAAGTTTGGGGACTGTCTAGGGTCCAGGGCCAAACCTTGTTTTGAAATTTCTGCAACAGGAGAATTTAGGATCCTGTAGGAATTCTGCAACATCCCTTGTGAGGTTGTAAGTAGCCTATAGACACCCTGTACAGTTATCTACAATGTCAAGTCCAGTAAGCTCTGGGGAGTTAGCTCTGGGCTATGTGAAACAGACACTGCTATCTGCTGAAGCACCTCTGTTCTGTCCCATACTGGCTATCGGTTGTGGCTACTCCTACTCTCTCCATCTGTAGACACTATCCTGAAGATGTTCTTGTCTCCTCAGGACAGAGTGTGACACACCTGCCCCTGTCTTCAGGTCAACATCCAGTGTTCTCTACCTATTTTGATTCCATTCATCCGTATTTCTATTAGACTTTTCCTTTGCCCACGTAAGTTCTCCCCAAATAATTAAAATCACTAAGGGATGATCCCTCTGCTATTGTAAGTTTGAAACTGTGTGAATGTTGTCTTATTTTAGATTGTCTTCTAGTGTGGACCCAGGTATGGCCATAAGATCAAATTCCTGTGGATAAGATTTACTGTCTTCTTCCAAAGGGAAGGGAAAGGAAATGAGTTATCACTTATTCTCAGTGTCTTTTATGAGGAAGACGCAGCTCCCCAAATAGGATGCTGAATTTAGAAAGGCAGTTCTTAGCTAAGCAGGCATTACAGGACTTGGGGGAGGAGAGGCTACCTAAGGGGTATACACTGTGAATAGAGCAAGGCAAAATAATGTCCTCTTCACAGACTGAAAAGGCCAGATTTTGAAAATCAGCTTCTCAAGGAGGTAAATTTTCAGGGACCAGACAGGATTATAATTCCCATTTGCCCTTTCCCATGGACTTTCTCCACTTATTACCTATCAGAAAACACCTGAACTTGAAGTTTAGGGAGCAGGGAAGTTTTCCTGCAAGCTAACAATCATGAAATATGGTATGTGGGTGTCCTTCCCAGATGATTTATCCTTTATATCATGTAGTAGCTGATTGCCTGTATCTCAATACACATGAGTTCAGTGCAGGTAGAATGTCTCCTGTGTGTCTAGCACACACTAAACACCTTGAAATATTAGAAAAGATGTGGAAGATCCAGGGCCCTCCCATTTGGGAAATAGGGTCCCTTCCCATGGGACTTTTTAATGCAACAGCAGACTTTGCAAAGTATAATATCCTATCTTAAAAGACCTACTAAAATAGAAACAAACAGAATGATGATATTACCATGTATGTGTGAGAAAATGCAGGCTGTCCCAAGGTTCCATCTCCAGCCCCTCTTCTTTGGTTATCCCACACACTCTTTTTGAAAAATGTTGGGGTTTTCCTGGTCTTTTTGTTGTGGCGGTATTGGTGGTTGTTTCATTCTGTTTCCAGGTGTTGTGACTGAATAAGAACAATCACATTCACCTGTCAGGTGCTTTCTTAAGCAAAGCCTCACATTTTTTTTTAAATATTTATTTTATTAGTTGTAGGTGGACAGAATATCTTTATTTTATTTTTATGTGGTGCCGAGGATCGAACCCACTGCCTCACGCGTGCTAGGCGAGCACACTACCACTGCGCCACAACCCCAGCCCCAAAGCCTCACATTTTGACAGTGATTGGTAATAGTGAGAGTCTCAATGGTTTACTCACCTTTATAGGACTCTCACTTGTCATTTTGGCCACTTGTTCATTCTCCAACCATGTTGGCAAAGTTTCCAACTCACCCAAAGACATTTTCAAAAGCACTCATCATATTATTATTGTCTTCTCTCAAATCCTCAGGTACAGTGAAGTTTGATACTGCCTTTTACGCATTTTGAAAATTTGTGTTCCTTTCCAAATATACTAGAAAAAAACTTAGGATGTAAGAATTTTGCTATTCTAAATTATATGTATCATGCTATTTTTTTCATGATCTGAAAGCTATTAAAAAACAAAAGCAAAAACCCAGAGGGGAAGTGGATAACTGGATTGGTTATGGATAACTGGCCACAAATCACTCTAGTTAATAGGTGCTTATATGTTACAGTTCAAGTTGTGAAATGATACCACGACCCTGGCGGGGCCTTGAGAGACACAGAGGAGGAGTCATTCAAAGCATGGAGCATAGTCAGCCACATGTGCAATCAGACTGGTTGGTTTGTGAGTGAAGCCAGGACTTCCCAGGGCAGCCTCTAATGGACATCTCATGGCTTAACAGTTCACTTAGCAAATTTGGACAAAAAGCAACTGGAAACTTCATCCCTAATTATCAAACCCCCTTGAAGTAGGTTTCCAAAGGCTTTACCAAGAGAACAGGGTCACTAATCAATGATGACACCAAGTGAGGCACTCCTAAGGAGCTCTCTTTTGGAGAGATGTATGTTAACCCAGCAGGAAGAGACTACAGTGAAATGTGGCTTACTTCAGGGTTAATTATTTGTCTTTTTTCCCCAGAGCCAATGGTAGCTTGAAGGAAGTATGAAAGCCTACTGCTGAATTCCAGGAGGGGTGGAAGAATGGACTTTGTTGGATTCCCAGCAACTAGTGAGTTTCTGGATTGCTTTTGTCCAAGTGAGGGAAAAATTCCTAGAGTGTGGTCACTGTTATTATGCAAAGAGTTTTCTATAGAATAATGTTATTTTGAAACATAGCTTTCACAAATCTTTTGTTTTAGGACACTGATGACATGTTATGATTAACATAAAAGTAAAAGTTATAAAAGGTAACCAAAACACACACACACACACACACACACACCACACACACAAAGTCACACAGAGAAAGCTGGGTCAATAACAGGGTTACATTTCATTTCAGAGAGAAGAAAATCCATTTCCACATGGGTCATTTTTCAATTAAAGTAACAGGCTAGGTAGCAGCATACACGTCAATCAACTTCATTAGGATTTTATTTCTGGAATGCACTGAAAAAGATGTGTAGTGAGTTTTAGTTTTTGTGTTTAAATTAAAAATTTTTAATTTCAATATATAGGAAAGCTTCTTGAAAGCATTTTAATTATTAAAGTAATATTTGGTGTTTCAGGTATTTCATAAAAACCATGAAAATGATTCTAAATTGAAATTAAAATTACTATTTCCTCAATAGAAAACCGATGGGGGACAAATGGCATATAACAGGGTCCTATCGACATTGTAAATGCAGGAGAACATTCGTGTGGTCCTTTCTTAACATCCTCAGGTTGAGCACTCCTGTGTGTGCTGCAGCAACCTGTCTATTTTATTGCCATTTTGTAAAGTGATTCCCAAATACAGAACTGATGCAAAAGGAGCACTGCCAGAACTGAATTTCCAACCATTTATTGGGTACCAGATGATTCATTTTCATCACACAAAAAAACCCTAGTGGCAAATAAATTTCAGGGCAGAAACATTCTATTGCAAGTGGGTGCTAGCAGTAAGTTCTTCCCTAGAAAACTACATCCAGTCAATGAAATCGTTTTGTGCTTTTCAAGACCCTATACAGAAAAGGGACATTTCCAGAAACACCATTTAATTTGGTTATCAATAAGAACACATTGACGAAGGATTAAAAACAAAAGTTTACTACCCATCTCCTTCCATGCAAGATGAAAAGAAAATAATACAAATAGTGACACTGGGCAGCATTACCCTCACCTGAAAGCTAATGTATTGAAACAAGAAATTATCTTTCAGCTACTGCAGTCTATGATTTTAAAAGGATGACTAGTAATGTGAACTTCCATCAAAAGCCAGGCATCTGGGGCCAGTTCTACAAGCACCATGTCCCATGCTTGCTTTTCCTCATCCCTGACAGAAATTTTAAAGCTTTCAAGACACCTTTTTAAAAATGGAACACAAACAAAAATACAAATTAGATTGTCATCCTCTGAAAAGCCAGAAGTGTGTGTGTCATCCAGATGTCTCAGCCATTACCAGGTGCAACGATCTCCAAAAACAGGGTGCTGTGGATTTCCTCATCCATTCACAAAGTTATGTGCTCTTTATTGAGCTCCTACTGTATCTCAGATACTGTAAAAAGTGGTAGCAATATATAGTTAACTATGGCATAGTCCCTGTCTTCCCCATATACTAAATTTAAGTTTAAAACTAATATATTGAGTGATGGTTGGAAAAGAGATAATTTGGATGGAGGAAAGGGGTGAATACTGGAGAAGTGGTCATGGAAGCATTTGAGTAGTGTCCAAATGAGATTTTAATATCTCAGTGGGGAGAAAAAGGGATAGCATTCCACAGGGAGGGAATGGCCTTAGCAAAGACATGATGTGTTGTGTGCTTGGCAAGCTCTGAGGACAGGGAGAAGTGCAGCATGTCCAATAGACTGGGTGGGATGTGGGAATGGCAAGCAAAGGGACAGAAAAAAATAGCTGGACTAAACGCACGCTAGGGATTTTGGACTCTGTTATGTGAACAATTGTGAAAGACTTTTAAGCTCTTGGGGTTGGGAGATGGGAGTCCTGGGGTAAGGCCAGAGTTCTGGGATCAGTGAAATCACTTATTGGCCTACTCAGAAAGTCCAGGAGAAGCATCTTAAGGACCTGGATTCAGCAGAGAAGACAAATGATAAAAGATAGTTTGCCCAAAGAAAGCTAGTCTCTGGTAAGATAGACTTTTAAAGAAAAACTTTAAAAACTCAAATTGCAATTTAATTAAGTCAAAGGACATACACTGGCCACGGCCTGGCCCTGATTAGTTATGATTAGCAATGACCCTGATTAGCAATGACCTGTAATTAATGGATTAAAAGAAAAGACTAAACTCTTGTGGCTTCTATTTTTGTTAGATGGACAATGTTTGCTTTTAAGCGTGTGCCCAGTAAGTTCAGAAAATAAATTATTTTAAAATGCTATGTTCTCTGAAAGTGGTAAACATCCTGAGTCATACTTGGTAAACCCAATTGTTTACCAAATCCATTTCAAAATGGTTAATGACTATAATGACTATTTTAACCACAATATATCTCATTCAAAAATCACTTATTTAGTGAAGTGTGAATGAAAGAGGATATTTGCTCACCTTTTCCCAATTATGTATCTAAAATGGGAAATAGCAAATGAGTGTGTTTAAAGAACATTATTATAGTGTCTGCATTTGGGGTTGTCAAAGGAAAACGACTAAAAAGTGGACACAGGGGATCTTTTTTGGAACTATGGAAATGTTCTGAAATTAGAACATGTGCAGGTGGTACAGTTCTGTCAATTCTCTAAAAGTCTAGCTCATACATTTAAAATGGTTGGATTATAGAATATGTAAATCATACCCTAGTAAAGCTCTCAAAAAAATCTCGATGTATATGTGTTAAGGATTTTTGAACTGCTACATGTGGTGGTAAAACTTGCAATTACAGTTATCTAATAACAGATTATAATGACTAAGGGGGTATGTTCTAGTCCGTGCCTCTCAAAATTTAATGTTTTTAAGAATTATCAGAGGACAGAAAATGTAGATTCTAACTCAGTAGGTCTGGGGCTGGTCCATAATTCTTCCATTTTCACAGAATTCCAGGGACTCCCATGTGCTAGGATCACAGCAAGGGAACAAGAAGGTAATTTTCTTGCTCCCATAGAGCAGATATCCTGGAAAAGGAGGCAAGTAATAAGCAAATAAACAAATAAAGGCTCAAGAAAATTTGTCATGCATATTAAATAGCCTTCAGAAAACCCTAAGACTCAATGTTCCTTTAAAATCTCTTCTTTTGCAGGGTACAGTGATGCACACCTGTTATCCCAGTGGCTCGGGAAACTGAGACAGGAGGATTACAAGTTCAAGTTCAGCCTCAGCAACTTAGTGAGACCCTGTCTCAAAATAAAAATTTTAAAAAGGACTGGTGATATGGCTCAGTGGTTAAGCAGTTCTGGGTTCAATTCCTTGTACAAAACAAAAAAACAAACTATTCTTTTCACCACCTACCATGTGCCAGTGTTCTGATAGGTACTAAAGATACAATTGCGAATGAACCACACTCTTTTACATCATGGAGTTTATAATGTGGTGCTAGATGCAGTTCACTCTCAATATAACCATATGAGGTATGTAATACAACTCTCTTCATTTTAAAGAAACAGAGTGTGAGAATCCAAAAGATAAGGAACTTCTCCATGGCCACACAGTTCCTGGGCTGGATCTCAAACCTAGAACTTCATCTCAGCACTATGCTACACCAGACCCTCTTCAATTTCATTGTCAGATGTAAGAAGGGAAATTTATTTCGCACTTATCATCAGAGAATACTATGTTCTTTTGGGCTGTGGCACGCTTGGCAAGTTGTACTGAGTATTTGTTAGCTTAGGGCGCCCCTCTTTCTGGGTCTCACAGTATTAGAGCACTCTTGTTCTTATATGGAAGGTTGTTATTTAGGTCTGCATTTCTTTCTCTGCTACCAATTTCAGGAACCTTCTGAGGAACTATTTATACTCTTTTCTCCTGGGAATTTGAAGTTCATCTTCATCTATCGTCTACAGATAAAATTCTCATGCTACTTACTTCCTTTTTCAGCTCACTAATGATGTTGTTAAACAGAATAAAACCAACACTGACCCATGAGGACAGCCTTTCAGAGTTTGTGTTCATTTTATGTCAATCATCCATTCCTCCAACGGAATGTCTTAGCTTAAATGCTCATATGGGGACAAGAACAAACCACTGAAGTATACATAAGCATATAAATTCTTAGATGCATGTGGAAGAAATACTTGAAAATCAACAAATGCTTTCATGAATATGAACAATGGTAAAAATATAAAGGGGGAAATTATAAGCTAGTATATTTAAACGACAACATTTAATGTATATGGCAATCACTTAATTTTATTATTATCTCTAATTTTTCCCACTTTTTTGTTTTTATCAGTGCATTACAGTTATATATAATATTAAGATTCATTTTGTACATGGAATATAATTTGCTCTATTTCAGCCTCTAGTATTTCCTCTTTCCCTGTCTTCTTCCCTCCCTTAGTATCTCCAATTGTAAAACTCATCTTCCAATGGGGTTCTATTTCTTACCACCACTGCCAGACACTGTTAGGACAGAAACTGAGGGCTACTGAGGTAAGCTGACATTTCTAGGACTTTGTCCAAAACTCATATATTTTTCTAAAATTATATATTTCTTCAATAAATACACATTTTTCTTTGTTATTATAACTGACCTTTTAAAAAACTAACCATGCCACACTCCTAATTTGGAATATGAAACTTCTCATACTCTTCCAAAGAATAGTTGAAGAATTTGCACAAGCCAGTGTCTTCCCCGAGGAATACATAGGTGATCTCTCTAAGAATCAGTCATTTTCCAAAAAAGATGTATAAGGTCTATGTTGTCATAGTGTTCTCACGAGCTACCTTGACATAAGGTTTGCGAAACAAGTTCCTGGTTTTATAAAGCCAGAAGAGAAAAAAAGAAGAAGAAAATGGGCTCAAGTATGTAAATGACCTATAGTATTTGAATAGCTATGGTTTCAGGACAATTATATTAAGTACACAAATCTGGTTTTAATGGCCATGCTTAGAAGAGGGGCAGAATGCTAAATGTGTAAGTAATTATGAACTTGGCCCAGTAGCTCTGTTTATTTTAAGCTCTTTTGCTGCTTTTGTTCAGGATGTTTACTTAACTAGACTATGAGACATGCTAAAACATTATGGCAGATTTTGTCTTTGTGAGCACTTTTAACTGACAAGCTACAGAAGTGATAAGTCATTAGGAATTACAGATGATGGCAGAGAAACCGGAGCAAGCATCAAGAGATAGGCAGGTACGTCTTCGTCTTGAGCTAGGTGTTTCTGTTGCGTTGTTTTTGAAAAGCAAACCATGACAGCAGTGGAGTCTGAGTACGTGTTCTCAGCAGGTAGGAACCGCAGGTGGGCGTATCCCTGTAGGATGCTCAGACCTGCTGGACCTACGGGACACTCTGGCAGCAAGAAAATCACATTCTGCTATCTGTCATACAGAAGTATAGAATGCAGCCTCTAA
>CM053400.1:154405085-154422759 GCA_028644305.1 Xerus rutilus
CCCAGGGTCTCTGCCAGGAACCAGGATGCAGGAGTAGAATAGACACACTGAGCAGAGACCATGAATTCCTTTTTCTTCCCCACATGTTTAGATTTAGGTGATGGCAGAACATCTAAGTAAAGATGTTCCATAAACAGAAAGAAATCTGCGACTAGGGGGAATATAAAAGGTCAGGGCAAGAGAGGAAGATCTGGAAATTGTCTGCATAGAGGTGGGTGGTAAATAAAAGGGGTGCAAGTATCCTGACTGCTCAGAGGACATGACTTGCAAACCACAAAAGATTATTTAAAAATGCTATTTTAATTACACTTATTTTTAAAGTACCCTGAACTCTCTCTGGAGATTAATATAGTACTAAATTTTGCATGCCTATTTAGAGCTGGAAGAAACTTGAGAGATTTCTGATCCAAATCCTTCAGTTTAGAGACAGGCAGAAGCCCTGAGGATTGAATTCACAGCTCAGTTATTGAGCAAATAAGTTTCCATTTGCTCATACATTCAATAACTGCAAACAGGCAGATATCAATGAATGCAAATATGAGATGATTCAAAATTCTATATTGGCATGTATTTCTATTTACAAATCATCAAATCTTTTAAGACTATAATTTAGCGTCATTCTTGCATGTTAAAATATACATACTTCAAATGATTGACCCAAAGCCATATAAAATGCCATAATTGGAAAAACAAAGTTTTTATACAAACAGTATGTCCTTTTAAGAACACCAGGCTGAAGGTGTCTGAACATATTCACATCGAAGACAATTGAAATTTGTGCTTTTTAAAGTTGCCCCCAGCCCTAGTATATGTTTAACTAGAAATATATAATGTGGACATTTTAGAGAAAAGAGATACAATTTCCAAATTACCATTTATACACTTGGATAAAACCAAAGGAAAAAACAAATGTTACATATCCAACATGGCAATAATATTAGCTGTTAGCTTTCAATTGTTTATTTAGAAAATCACTCTCTTGATAATTCTTCTAGTGGCACATTTTATTCAACTGACAGTAGCTAGAACAAGGAAAGGGTAAATTTATTAAGCTATGAATTTTATATTTGTTTTTTCCCATTGGTAATAGACAATAAAGTGATTACACAGCTTCTAACTGAAAAAATCTAATGACAGAACACTGACCTCCTTTCTATCTTCAGTTACTTCTGCTGGAAAGTTCTTCCATGTAACAATGTTTCCATTAAACTTCTACATACATATTGTTTTATATTCTACCCCTAGGAATTGTGTAAAGAAATCATAACTCCTTTGGCTTAGTGATCCTTTCAAAATTTCAAGAAAGCTACCAAGCTCCCAGTGAGTTTCCTTGTACCCAGGACATTCCTGCTATGAACTGTCCTAAGTGCCTTGCTCTGTGGGTTTTTCTCCATGCTTAGGACTTTCTATACTATGGTATAGCACTGCAGCTCAGAAGTCAGATAGATTTTTGTTTTAATCTCTGCTTCATCATTAACAGTCTGTTTGATATTACACTATTTATTTAACCTCTCTGAGCCTCAGTATTCTTATCTGTCAAGTTGGAAATAATAATCCCCTCACAGGTCTGTTGTGGAGGCTAAATGAGATCATAGATGGTCTAGTTCCTGGTCCAGCTCTCATCCAACCCATGCCCCCATCAGGAGAAGAGATGAAAAGGATACTTCATCTACAGATGAAAAGGATATTTCCATCACCTCTTAGATCCAGATAATATGTATTAGCTTGAAACCAAGAACAACTGAAAGTCTATTTAAATGTTGCGTAACGTATATGTGTTCACATGATCCCTTGCTCCATAAAGAGACTATCAGTGTGATGTCACCAAATGTATTTCCACTGAACAGCTTTGACAATATAAACGGGAGAAAATACAAAAGGAAAATAATGCATTTTGGCAAAAGCTAGTTTAGGCCAAAATATACAAAACTAATATAGGTCATGCTGCACTCTTAAATTTTGTTATATTATCATCTAATCTTGTTTCAAATTGTACTTTGCTTCCTATTTTAATCTATTCTTATTTGAATAGTTTTACAATTGTCATATCTTCTATTTTATATCTCATTGCTAGGGAACATATTATATAAAAGGAAAAGAATCAGTAAGCCATGCCCATTAAAATATTGTCCAAGAGTAAGAGGCTTCTATTCTGAAAGGATTGCCTTCTGTAAGACAATGGAAGCTCTTGGGTTGACTTCATGTATCTCAAATGATTACCCTCATGCCACATCTTTTACCTTTCTTATTTCCTATACCGCAAGTATAGTGGCTTCAGCCTACTGCATTGAAAGATGGCAATGATTGCATTTCAGAACACACACACACACACACACACACACACACACACATGCAATTAGAGTGTAGAAGTACTCCTGGAACTGCCCTTAAATTTCACTGTGTCCCATAAGCCTTAGGCTCAATCTGTTAAGCATCTGCCTCTAAGAAAGCACCACATGTTTTATGCATAGAGCAAATAAACAGGCATTCTTCCAGCTGCACCCATATTTCTGATCATGTTAGAGACCAGAAAATTAAGTATCTTCCAGTTACTCACCTGAATAATTGACCATTTCCTTCCTGTGTTCCCAAAATCTAATCACCATCTTTCTGTTAAAAGTTCTGCACACCTTAAAGGTTCTGCTCCTAGCTGATTCCCTCTTTAGACCATAAACTTTCTGAGGGCAGAGAAAATATCCTCATCATCCCAAAGATCTAGAATAGTACCTCCCTTAAAATGATTCTCCCTTTTCCAAAGAATCTTTTTGGTTTGATTATTAAGGCAAAAATTACGGAGTGGAAAGACTGGACTTTAGGAGGCCTGGTTCCAACTTTTAGTTTTTAAACATTGCATTTGGGAAAGTTAATAAGCTTCTGTGGGCATCTGAAATAAAGACATTGAGCTATGTCACCTTTAACATTTTCTTGGATCTAAAATTCTACCATGACAAGCTTTCATGAGCTGCATAATAATGTGGTGGAAGTAATGATTGACTTTTGAGGGTATACCATTCTGAACAAGATGCATCAAGACTGGGTTGTCAATATTGCTGAAAATAAACTTGCAATGCAGATGAATACAAAGTGAGTTCTGGTTAAAGTCTTCTTAGCATTTAACTACAGTGTCAGACTATTTGGTTATGATTTACTATACTTGATAGCAATGATATTAAGAGTGTCCAAGAATAGTCGATGTCCTTCCAAAATTGTCCAGATTGCTCTCAGAATATCTTCTGTGCGGGAAGAATCTGGCTCAATCGTCCATGGGTTATATATGGATGTACCACGTCTGAATCACTGGCACCAGGGCCTAATACCAAACAAAACCCCTAAACCTCAAACTATTAAGTATTGAGCAAGATATTTAGCAATGCTGGAAGTTCTGAAAGCACATTTTATTTTGGCTCAGATACCTAGGGGAAAGGACAGGTTTTGGGGATTAGGTTGAACCTTGAACATTATTCTCTCTCCCAAAGCAGCCAGGCACAGTTAGCAAGGATAAAACAAACCACTACCTCTTCAAGGACATATTTATTTGTCAAGGTAATGGATCAACATTCTTCTGTTTATGCCAGCCAGCTAAAGTGTTTGTTGAATAATTACTGTGGAGTATGCAAATGAACTTGACAAGCTGGGTCTCATTCTTGTTCTGACAAGAAAGAGCTCTGTAAAGGTACAAGATTTTGCCTGTGGGGGTAAAATATTAAGAGATTTTCATCAATAATGTCTAGAAGAATCTTCAAAAATTGGTTAATGATTAATATCCAAGCTGATATGGAGTAGAAAAAAACATACAAAGCAACAGACTCTGTATGGGAGTTTTTCTAAACATTTATGAGTTTTGTTTTGTTTTGTTTTTTTCTTTTTTTTTGGTACCAGGGATTGAACTCAGGGTACTCAACCACTGCGCCACATCCCCAGCCCTATTTTATGTTTTTATTTAGAGACAGGGTCTCACGGAGTTGCTGAGCCCCTTGCCATATTGATCAGTTTTAACAGGAACTCCCTTTAGTCTCAAATTCAGGCACTAGTTTTATTACTTTATAATTATGAGAGTGAAAAGTATTTAGCCTGACCCAGCACATAAGACAATGTAGGTCTGATGATGGCTGTTTATCATGGGAGATAAACTGTGCTTTCTGCTGCTTTTCTGAAGAGCAGAGCACTTGAGAGACCAAGTATCAAACCAAAACCCTGTTGAATGAACCATAAAGGGAAAATTCAGCAGGTCAAAAGAAGATTTACATCAAATTAACATAACTTGAGATGTCATTCTTCTTCCCTGCAGGGGTATGTCTGTCTAGACACAGGACTGTCATTAGAATCAGAGCAGGACTGACAGTACATGCTAATTGGCTTCCTTTACCTTTGCCTTTTTATTGTTGTAACACTGGTTCTCTCTGCAAATGCTCCCTGTGGTGAATTACATCACCTCTCCTACATCACAGTCTTTTTTTCTCAAAGGAGAAAAGCTTCAGGAAGTAGTTTACTGTTATCTCCATTAGATTATGATATACTGGATCATCCATTCTAATGAATCCTAGTTTTGTCTCATCATTTAGGAGATATTTTCGATTTAAATTTTATTTTCAAAATCAGAGGGGGGCATTTGGCAACAAAGGGGATGGAAAAAGTACAAAAGTACCCTTATTTTTATCCTTTGGAAATGTTCCTGGGTCCCTGGAATTCTTTCCAAAATTATAATTTTAAGTTTAAAAATTATATGTGGTCAGCTAAAATTTTGGCTGACTGGCAAAACAGTTGGGTTTCTTAAATATATACTATGACCTCCTAAATTTGATTCTTTTTCAAATTCTATGTACATTTATGTTATAGGCCATCTGTCATGTTTCAGGGTTGGAAGAATGAGCACTGAACAAAAGTCCAGAAACTATCAATTAATCTTTAATGAGCATCTAGTCACAATCCTTCTGGATTCCTGAAAGAGAAATCAAAAACATAAAATTTCTGTTTTTAAAATGCAGACTTTATCAGAAAAACCAGATGCAAAATGACTAACAGGTTTAATCATTACACAGCAAGATACATGCACTAAACTTGGGCTCTTTGGGGGAAGTAAATTGCAAGCCACAGATGAGAGTCCACATGTATAATTGTAAAGTTTCTAGTGTTTCACATTTAAGTAATAAAATAAGTGGAATCAACAATATATTCTATCAAACACAATATATTCAAAATATTACCATTTTACAAATATATAAAAGTATTTGATCTTATATATTTTTATTCTGAGTCTTGAATAAGATATAGATTTTACATTTGCAGCACATCTCAATTTAGACTAGCCATATTTCAAGTTCACAGTAATCACATGTGCTAATAGTTACTAGATAACATCACAAACTCTGAGGAAACACAGAAGAAGAAAAGATTAATTTTTGCTGGGTAATCAAGAAAAAGGAACAAATAGTTGACATTTTTTGACCTATAAACATAATTTTATTAGGTAAAGTGGCAATGGATTTTGACCTGATTGGGAATCTCTATATTAAATGTAGACTTGTCTTTTAAGCTATGGCTAGGTTTTTAGAGAGTAAACAGGATAAGAGTTTTGCTTTCCAAAAGGTCTAGTCGGTAGGATTTCCTAAAGACAAAAAAGAAGTTTCCAATCTGAGCAATTAGACTCAAAGGAAAAAGTGGTCATCAGCTAATATGGGGAAAGCTATGTATAATACCACTGAGCCACATCCCCAGCCCTTTCTTCTTCTTTTTTTTTTCTTCTTCTTCTTCTTCTTCTTCTTCTTCTTCTTCTTCTTCTTCTTCTTCTTCTTCTTCTTCTTCTCCTTCTCCTTCTCCTTCTCCTTCTCCTTCTCCTTCTCCTTCTCCTTCTCCTTCTCCTTCTTCTCCTTCTCCTTCTCCTTCTCCTTCTTCTCCTTCTCCTTCTCCTTCTTCCTCTTCTTCCTCTTCCTCTTCCTCTCCTCGTTCTCCTCCTTCCCCTCCTCCTCCTTCTTTTCCTCCTTCTCCTTCTCCTTCTTCTCTTTCTCCTTGTCCTCCTCCTCCTCCTTCTCTTCATCCTCCTTCTTTTGAGACACTAAGTCTCACTAAGTTGTTAAAGGCCTTGCTACGTTGCTGAAGGTCACTTTGAACTTGTAATCCTCCTGTCTCAGCCTCAGGAGCTGCTGGAATTATAGGTGTGCATCATTGCACTCTGGTAGAAATTGAGTTTTTGTTATTTTATGTTAGAATTGCCTATCAGATAGCTGAATAGAGAGGTCAAGCATGAAGTTGTCAAGTCTGGAATTTAAGAGAGATCTGGATTTGAAGTGTTAAATTGGGGAGCTTTAAGCACACAAATGATATTTAAATTTATCTCCCATAATATTTGCAATAGCCATGTGATTGGTCTATTAGGTTCTACTTCTTCCATTTTCCGATGTTCTTTCATCAGCCAACATTTATCTTTTAGGGCCTTGTTAAATTGCTGAGACTGGCCTTGAACTTGCAATACTCCTGCCTCAGCCTCCTGTCTTGCTGAGGTTATATGCATATACCACCACCACACGCAGCAAAACCAACATATTTTAACACCCAATATAAAACACCAA
Source organism: Xerus rutilus (assembly GCA_028644305.1). Taxonomy (NCBI): domain Eukaryota; kingdom Metazoa; phylum Chordata; class Mammalia; order Rodentia; family Sciuridae; genus Xerus; species Xerus rutilus. The sequence continues at coordinate 154,411,652 of CM053400.1, forward strand.
GAAAGACTGAATGTCATTTTAGTATTTTTCCTTTAAAAAATTCATAACCTGATTCAATTCAAAAAGAAAGCAAGCAAACCTAAATCTCTTCAAAGTGTCAAGATCAAGAAACACAAAGAAAGGCACAGAAAAAGGTTGCAGCTTAAGGGTCACTGGTAAAACTTGATGACAAAATGCAATACATGATTTTTGATTGAATCCTAGACCAAAAACGCAAAATAACTACAAAGGACATTATGGGAAGAACTGATAAAATTAGGGATTCTGAGTTATATAAGAATATTGCCTCAATAATTAATTATCCTGACTTTGATAACTGTAATATAATCATGTTTTAAAATGTTTTTATTGTTAGGAAATGCACACTGAAATATTTAAGTGTTAAAGGGCAAGATGTCTCCATCTTACTTCCAAAGGTTGAGAAAAAATATGTGTATATATAGGCAGATTATAACACATACACAATCAGGAATAATCAAATTTGAAGGAAATTCAGTGGTCTTCATGTGATACTCTGAGAAATAAAGATCTTCAGGGATTTCTTAGTGGGACAGAAGTATGAGGTTATTTTACAGTGAAGTTCCAGTCACACACACACACACACACACACACACACACACACACACACAATCCACCAAAGCAGATCAAGTGATTACCTGCTTTATAAACTCCTGGGCAAGGTTTATTTGCACAAAGGATTTTGAAAGTCACGAGTTTGAATTTTTATTTTTTTCTTTAGATTTGGATAAAACCTGATGTCTAGTTAGGTGACAGGCTTATTCCTACAGTTAGTGGCAGAGCTGAACTTCTTGTTTGTGTGACTGCTTGATCTCTGGCATTTGCTCTCAGTGGACATGAGTCCTGAATGAATGAATGGCACTATGTTCTCCATAACTATCATCGACGTCAAGCTTCAATAAGAAGATAATTCCATTTATATGAGTTACTTAAATTTTATCATTTTAGTGATTCTTTACTTCTATAGAATACTTTTAACAATTTAGTACAAGAGGTAAATCAATTCCTCCATGTTCCTTAGAACTAGTAACATACTCTTCTAACTTAAAGCAATTTGGTTTCTAGAAAATTGTTCCTGAAATTGAGAGTGTATCAGTTGAACAGATTCATTAATTTCTTCTTCTCTTACCTCTTTCTTTTTTTTTTTTTGTTTCCTTTTTATTCCTTGGAGTACAGAAATACAAATACGTGGTCATCCATAAGTATGCAATAAAATAGCATGATTTCAGAGGATTGCTGAGCAGAAAAGTGAAGTCTTCCTTACTCTGTCTCTGCTGTGAGTGCATGTGTTTGTGTGTCCATGTGTTTGTGTGCCTGGGTAGACAGAGGAGGACCTGGGGGCTGGCAGAAGTGATGTTGTCCATAAGAAATAAGAAAGGAAGTGATTTCCTTTAGCCCTAATCTGGAAAAATACTAAGGACATTTTTCCAATGGCAAGGGACATTCTATTATTCTAGTGATACCTGTTCATTCTTTCCTTCCTTCATCAAATAGCTAATGAAAACCTATACTGTTCCCGACACTGGAAAAATCAGTCAGTGGAACAAAGAATATTACACAGACAATCTCCTTGGTGATGCTGTGGGTAAATTGTTAGCATATATGACATAAATTAGTTACCTCTACAGTATATAATATGTTTCAACAGAATGGAGGCAGCTCTTTGCTGGCTTCATTAATTTATTGTTAGTAAAGCCAAAGGAAACAATAGTTTTGATGTTCCTAAGGAAACTGCATCAGAAGAATAAGATCCCAGTTCAACAATTTCACTTGAGATTCTGAGTTCCAAAGAGGATGGAACATGTAAGCATCAGCGTTTAGAGACTGCTATATAAACAAAATGTATTCATATGAGAATGTACCCTTTCTGTTACATAATATGAAAAAGACATATTTCTCTACCTCTGCAGCAAATCATGTTTGCTGGAAAGGGGTATGCTTTCAACTCTTACATACCTTCCCTGCATTAGATAAAAATCATTTGGAATTTAGGTCATGTAGTAATATTTATTGATTTCTCTGTTTGTGCAAAGCATTCTTCTTGGTTCTTTATATGTATTAATTTATGTAAGTCTACTGACATTACATGTATCTCTCTGCATATTTACCCAAGATGATAAGAAGAAAAGAAAATATATTAAAATTATATATCAAATAATTTGCATCAGTTGAGCTTATCTCCTCTCAATTTATCATAATGTGAAAAGTTTAGAAGCATCTTTTTTTTTAATTTTTTTTTAGTTGTAGATGGACACAATATCTTTATTTTGTTTATATTTATGTGGTGCTGGGGATCAAACCCAGTGCCTCTCGCATGCAAGGCAAGTGCTCTACCATTGAGCCATGATCCCAGCCCTAGAAGCATCTTTATCTGATGTTAGAATTCAGGCTTTAAGAGTGAATACAGATGATAAATAATTGTTAGAATCTTTAAAATATGAAAAATGCATTAAATTGGTGTTTTGATTAAAGGCTCAAAATTCAACTACACAAAAGTGCCGCAAAAGTGTTCATCTGAAGCCAAGTAAAGTTGATGCACAACTAAAAATTACTTGGGCTTAGTGGAACCATATGGATTAGTAGATATTGTTGGGAAAGTTTTGAGTTTTTAAAGTATCTTAAAGTCATTGCATTAGAAAAACTCACTGTAGTACTTCCGATTGTCACCCACATTTCATGATTTGTACAGTTAATCACACGTACTGAGCATCTGCTAAAGCTCAAATTCTGCTTTAGCTTCCTGTAGTGGGGTTAAGGATTATTTGCTTTCATATGGTTCATTTATGTCTGCGGTATGTGATAAAGGTGCTGATTTCTTGACACAGCAATATAGATGGGTTTTTCCCATTAAAAGTTCTGTTGGGGGAAGGGGACCCTTATAAATCACTGTGTGGTCCTGTAAATTGTGCAGTGTTATGGGATATTTTCCTCCCAGGTTTGGACCAGAATAACAACTACACATGAAATTGCCAAGAATATTCAAAAAGAAAGCAAAACCAATGAAAACAAACAAAGTCTAATATTATTTTAAGAAAAAATATACTGAAAAATTGCTTGACCTACATGAAATATTTACAAAGGTGTTGCCAAGAATATGAAAATGAGAATAAGTGTGTGTGTGTGTATATTCCTATTTTAAAGCAGGAAATGACAGAAAAATATTAAAACTATAGTAATACCAGTGATAGTAGAATAAACAATATTTATTGAGCACTTACTCTGTGCTTGGCACTCTGCTAATTGCTTTCACTTCATTTACTTTATTTAATTCCAGCAAACACCCCATGCAATTAATATTATATTACAGATGAGGAAATTTATGACTATCTTCTGTGTATGTACTAGAATATTCCATAAATGCACCATGATACTTCATTCAAGTTACATTTCATTTAAATAAAACTTACTTTGCAGCTTATAATTCCACTGCCCCCTTTAATGGCTATACTTTTAATGAGGGTCAATGAAAATAGCTTCATGTGTGTGTTTGTTAAATCGAAAAAATCACTCTAGGATTTTCAGTAACTCTTTCCTATCCTCTGTTTCCAGAATAATGTTTATTCACATTAGACATTAATTGAGCACTGACTGTTCATGAAGTACAGGTTTAGGGAAAGGATTAAAAATGATAAGAGAAAATGCTCTCCTAAAACTTACATAAATACATACACTCCCACATACACCCACACACATACATACTCCCACATATACACACAGTGACTCTAGGCTCCATATATGCTAAAGGATGCCTTGTCCCTAAGTGTTAAGCTTTACCAGCTATCAAGCCTTATTTAATGAGGGAAGAACTTGACCAATAGAAGACACCAGCTCATGGTTAGCACTGGTAAGTGCCTTGCCATTACAGCAACAGACGCGCATCTATTGGATGGCTTTTCTTCAATTCTCACTTTCTCAAAGTGACTGAAATGAGTGACTCCTTTGAATATGGAACTTGTTACGCTGTCCATCATATGGACCATGACCTGTGAGGGTCTTCCTGTGGCATCTAATGGGGAAAAAGACATGGAAACCTGATTACCACATGAATGCTACTGGTACCCTGAGCCATCCTAGTCCTGGAGCTTAAGAAACAAAGCCCCATGTCTCACTGACCTGAGTCTCAGGAAAACTTTTTTTCTGAATTCCTAAATTCTCATACCTGATGTATTTACCTTTTCATTGGACTGCCAGAAAACTTACAGTCTAGTTTTTGATTCACCACTACCAATTTTAAAGGACTATTCATATGTTATTTCATCAGGCTGATTTTTGTTATTTTCCTAACTTTGTGTCCTGTTTACCTAATTCCCAATGTCTGTTTTATGCTTCATATGTGAATGTATATGTATATTTAAATGTAAACATATATGTATGTGTGTATGTGTGTGTCTTAGTGACATCAAGTTCTTTGTAGAATGAATAAAATAACACAGGGCATTAATATTTATAGGGATAAAAGCAACAAGCATTCTGAAACAAGGCCTATATGGATACATCATGTGTTATGCAGCATAAAATGGTAGAATTACCAGTTTCCATATACAGAGATGTGTACAAAGCTTTCTTCTCCCTAAGTACAAAACAAAATTAAATACAATGTAAGCAGTGAAACTTGCTTCTATCTTTTATAATTAAGACTCTGTGGGATTACCCATGGTCCACCAAGCTGAAAAGATGTAGATCCCCCATTCCATATTAGCCTGGGCTGCCTGTGTCAACTTGCAAACATGGCCCAATCTGCAAGTGCCTCCTCATCTCTGAAATGAAGAGAATAATTTTATTTGCCTTGTGTTTGCAAGGATTAAATGAGATTAAATAAATCTGACACACAGTGCAGGCTCAATAAGTGTTTGCCCCCTTTGTAGTCTTCCTCATGGAAAAATCCATTCACTAGGCTTTCATTAGCACGCACATTCTGACAAGGTTTAATAAATGTTGCTAAAGAATATAGGTGGGTTTATTTTTCTGTATTGGAATCAACACACAGGGAAAAATTCACCCTAACTTTCCATCTGAAAAGCTGTCACATGAATTTTTTAAATGATGCTAAATATTAAGATGTTTGATGTTAAACTCATGCTTTAAAATGATTTCTTAAATATAAATTGGAGGGGATTTTTGGACCCTCTTTTTTAATAGCCAACTGTGGTGGATAAATGTTCATGGTTAATAAAGTCTGGATAATTCTGCATAGGAAAGATTTTAGTCAACTGGGTTTATTTTACTGTTTTATTTTTGATTCACATAAAATTATACATATTTATGGGGAATAATATATTTCTATATATGTAAAAAAATAAAATAAAATGATTTCTTAAAAGATGCTGTTTAATATTTTTTAAAATGTTTCACAATGGTTGGAAAGGTGCATGTGTGTACATTTCTGTGTTGAAGTGTTAATTCTTACAAAATGCTAATGTGAGTATGCATTAACTCAGCCACAGTTGTCTAAAGAGGTCTTTGGACTCTCTGTATCTTCTATTGTTATGGTTTAGATGTAAGATGTCCCCCAAAAGCTCATATGTGAGACATGCAAGAAGTTTCAGAGGTGAAATGATTGGGTTATGAGAGTCTTAACCTAAGCACTGGATTAATCTACTAATATGGATGGTAACTGTAGACAGGTAGGATGTAGCTGGAGGAAGTATGTCACTGGGGGTCTGTCTTTGGGGTTTATATTTTGTCCCAGGTGAGCAGAACTTTCTCTCTGCTTCCTTGTGACCATGTTCTGAGCTGCTTTCTTCCACCATGCTCTTCTGCCATGATGTTCTGCCTTACCTTTGGCCAAAGCTATAGAATTGACCATCTATGGACTAAGACCTCTGAAACTGTGAGCCAAATTAAACTCTTCCTCCTCTAATTGTTCTTGTCAGGTCTTTTGGACACAGTAACAAAAAAACCCCAAACAAACAAAAACTGACTATGATCCAACACACAAGAATTCTGACTAAAAGATAATTAGAGATAATATAAGATGTTCATTTCAGTACTATTTATCATATTGAAAAATTGGCTAGGAATCTAGATATTTAACAGCAGATGATTGACTAAAGTAGAATACATTTTAACAATTGAATTTGAAATGACTATTAAACAAGGAGGCAAAGTACATCTCTTGGCATGAATGAATCTACATAGTATACTGTTGAGATAAAGATTTTTGAAACCATCACACATGGAATGACCCCATTTTTTAAATAAATAAATACATTCACACCTCTGTGAAAGAAAAAAAAAACATGGGAAAGTTTATTAAAAAGATGTGAAGAATGGCTATGGTTTTCTCTCCAGTCTGGTAAGTGATTTAGATTTCTTTTAGCTTATATACTAAACACTGGTTTTCTAATTTTTCAATGCTTACATGCTACCTTTGTAGTAAGAATCATTAACTGAAAAGCAAAGAACTCTGCCTAAAGTCCAACTTCTCTCTATTTCTCTTCTAGTTTCTTTTCACTGATAGTACATCTCAGGACAGTGTTTTAAAAAGGACTGGGCATAGCATGTAGTATGTTTCACGTCTCTCTCTCTCTCTCTTTCACTCTCTCTCTCTCTCCTTTAATTGATTCAATTGAATAGCCTTAAAGGTGCAAATGTACATACAATAACTGAGAAAGAGTTTTTTGGGGAGAGCCAGGAGGCTCATGATTCCATCAGCAATGTTTAGTTTCTATCCCTTTTCAATTACTTGGTACATGCTGCTATTGGACAAGACTGTCTGTTCTGTTTATTTGTTATCATATAAATCAACTCTCAAGCAAGTCACTTAGAACAAGACTTGAGCCAGTTTTCCTTCACTTTTGATTATGTGGTAATGTTATATAGGCAACTTGATGCAAACCTTTAACTGTTTATTTTTTAAATCATTACAGTAAGCTGATATCTACATGTCTTCCTACATGTATAGACATACACTCTAAGTAGGAAGTAGTACATTTTCTCCTTAACAGTAGTAGCACACATTTTCCTAGCCAACCTAAACAACATGCTAATGGATTGAGATGTAACACAAACCCTCAGTATTTTCTTCACAGAAACTTGAACTTAGGATGAGAAAGTCAGCTTTTGCTGACAAATTTCACCTGCTAACTTTATTTTTGGGTCTTTAATTTTATGTAGCATCTACCATCTTTTAAGTACATACATATCTACATACATCAACCCCGGGGTTGAAGATATCTGTTAAATACATTTGTATGTTCTTATTGAGAAAGCAAAGAAGATACAATAGGAGAACTGTCTAAAGTGTAATTGTCTAGGATGTTCTTCCTCCTAAACCTTGTCTGTGCTTGTAAAATGAAGTGGTTTGGAAATAGGTCTCACCCTTTTCCACTGACCTTTGGCTCCTATATGTCATCCTCTCTGGCCACCTTCTCAAAATAATCCCTCAGAAGCCTTTTCCTCAACTCAAAAATAGCTCCCAGATGCCTTGCTACCTATGCAGCCTTTCTTCCCTCACTGAGATCATATGATTAGGAAAGAAGAGCAAAGGGCTTCAAGACAAAACTTTTTTTGGTTCAGAACAAGTTCACTGTATAGCAGGTCCTTTCATTGTCTCCAAATTAATGGTTCAGAATTGTAGATAACTGTTTTCTTAACTTTACTTATAAATAATGTTTGGAAATTCAAGCAACTTCTTTGGTTTAAAGTTTAAGATTAGATGTCAATGTTTGTCTAATTTTAGATGGGAACTGCCTCATACATTCAATTTTTAAGTGATTTAAATGCACATCAAGTCATGTGCTAAATCTTAATTGAATTCTGTACTTCATTTCCAGCAAATGTCTTCTGTTTTCCCACATCCCATGATTAATAACTATCACTGAATTTTCTGGCAATGTGGTGGGTAAGTGGTTTAACCTTAGCCTTCCATCCTAGGACTGGACGTCAAGTAAATGCAAAAGTAACCAACTCATATTTTGAATTGGTCCCAGTGCTTCAAAGGAAGAAAACGGATATTTATGGTAATTCCTGCCTTCTTCTTGTGACTCATTATGGGTAGTCTTGTGATATCTTGTGCTTGTTAAATATCCTGTACCTGTTGCAAAACTTACAATCAGAATATTTCCAGTAGTAGAGGCAGCAGGGCCTGACAAAACCCACAATCAAGTTCTTCATCTTCAAGAAAGAATATAGTTTGTTACCCTCCCTCCTCCATAGTTTCTTTTGTCAACATTTTCAAGTATGGCAACAGCTTAGAAAGACCCAAAATACATGACTTTGGGATTGGAAAGAAGCCACAAAAAGCATGTTTTTTTAAGGACAAGAAGTCAGAAAGCTGATCTTCAATGGTTTTCTGCCTACCATGTGGAATGTACCCAGAGACCCGGAGCACAGGAGCTGGTGGTGGAGCGACATCATTGTATTAATAATAGGGTTCACTCTGCCACTCTGCCCTTATGAACAAAAAGTTTTTTTAAATTCTTATTACAGGTTCAAAAATGTTCTCTGTTGCTGTTTTGATTAAATAAACCAAACATGATTTGATCAACATTAAAACAGAAAGCTGGGTAGCAGTTGAAGTCACAAATAGTTTCCTGTGAACTTGGATGTCTTGAGCAAAGCCAAGATGTTTGCATAATCTTTTCTGTAGCAACAACATTCCACATGCATATTTCTCTTTAAAAAGAAACTCCAGGCTCAATGGTATTCTGGGTTCAAGGCCTGAATAAAAAGTATCTTAAGTCAAAAGTCCTATTCTAAAAATTGAGATGTAGAGAAGGTCATAAGTTTTTTGATCTCTTTTAAAGCATTTATGGATGACTTAAGGTCACATTGATGCAAAGTAAGAATTTATTTAAATCTCTGAATTTAACTTTTAGCTGTCTAGCCCCATTTCTTCTCCAAAATCTTCTCAAATGTTTGAGGTTTATATAAACAATATAAATCATTATACTGAACAAAGGAGAAGGTGAAATGAACTATAAAATCTGCTTGCATAATTTTTCTCAAGGCCTTGAAATAAAAATGTTAAATGTAGCCTACCACTTCCATGACATTTTTCCAAAATATAAGTCTCAAGTCTCAAAGTGTATATGATATAACACTTATTTTTTAAAAATACAAATATAAAACTTACCAATCTCAATGTAAAAAAATAAAACTCAAATCTCTGAGTCTTATTTTGAACATCTTATATTCCCAGGAGTTCGATCAAGATAGCATTTAATAAAGCAATGTTTTATGATGAAAACTATTTCTTTGTGCTTTGAGCCAATGGGAGATGTGCCACAAACTGTAATTTTTCCTGAGCACAGTAGAGTTGTATCATGGTCTTTTAATATGTGACTAGTATCATAACTCTACCTGCATGAGGAATAATAAAAAATTACACACTAAAATTTATCACACATACACTTTGTGAGAAATCATTATACATTAATACATACTTGTCACTGCTTGGGTATATACACAAATCTAAACCTCCTGTGTAGGAGGCTCCCAATAACCTTATGTAAAAAATGGCAGGAAGATATAATTACCACATGTTTATGTCTTACTCCTATTTGAAAATAATGACAATCACCTTACTCCCAATATACTATAATAGCCAATAAATTCATGCTAAGGAATGAGGTTGTCAATCAACCCACCAAGTTTTCATTTTTAAAGGGAATTGAACATCACTGGAATAAATTCCATACTGATCATCTGTTAACTCAGTTCCCACACGGACTCCTTTGTGGTTGCTAAGGAAAAAATTGATTCTAGTCAGTCCAAATTGGTGCCATTATACAGAACTTAAAATAATAAATAAAGTTTTGCCAATGCCAACTTCTCTTTTCTGAAAGGTATGTTACAAATGACAACTGCTGGCTCTACCACTAAACCTGAAGTCAGGCAGCTGAGTTTTGTATATCTCCCAGTTATGATCAATTGTAACTAGTAATAGTATGTGGATGAGGCTCTTAACCAGATTCAATTAGTGTTTCATTATCTAAAGTTTAAACCATTCACTATGCCTCCCAAGAAATTTCTCATCTGGGAAATCATACACACACACACACACACACATACAGTCTCTCTCTCTCTTTCTCTCTCTCTCTCTCTCACACACACACACACACACACACACATCAAGCAAGACAAGGGAAAAACTAAGAGGGATTTTTCTGTGGACATTGATTCTGTGGATGGAAATGAATTAATAAATTTGGCTCAGCTTTTTATACAAAGAGCTGCTTTTTACAGAAAACTATCTTCACACTGAGTGTAAAACAAAAATAAAATAGAAGAGCGTCTGATTTCTGTTCTATCCAATAAATTCTTTCAAGTTTCTGAAATTAAAGGCCAAATTAGGATTGTGACAGTTATTTGACAGTTACTGCACATGGTAGTTAAAATTCCAGTATAAACTGATATTCAGTATTTGACTGATGTTGACATTCATTACAGTAGTCTGCTAACTGGCCTTTTGGACTGAATTTGGTTTTTTTTTTTTTGTTTTTTTTTTTTAATGATAGTAGACAAGAATAAACAATGTTTATTTATTTTTGAAATTCCAACAACTGCTCTTTTTCTCTTGCAATGTATTGCAGAAAAACTGCTAATGGTAAATCTGATTTTCAAGTCTGGCTTGTGACATAATATATATTTATGCACATCAAAAGTTTTCAGGATTGGGCTGGGGTTTTGGCTCATTGGCAGAGCACTTGCCTTGCATGTGTGAGGCCTAGGTTCGATTCTCAGCACCGCATATAAATAAATGAATAAAATAAAGGTCCATTAACAACTAAAAAAAAAAAAGTTTTCAGGGTTGCCTATGTCAGAAAAAGTCTAAACTCTTTGACCTAATAATAACCTAGAAATGCTGCTATGTCAGAAAAAGTCTAAACTCTTTGATCTAATAATAACCTAGAAATGCTGCTATTCAATATGTAGAAGTATCATAAAGTATAAAATATTTTAAGCTGAATCAAACAAAAATAATTTAAAATATTTTGAACATGGCTTAGCAATAACATCTAGTAGATAATCTATTCTAATGACTGAATAATTAATTGTATCTAAAGAGTGAGAAAGTATTAAAAGAAAATTCCAAATGCATTAAAATGCATTATGTTTAACCAGCAATACATCTATTATTTATAAAG
>CM053400.1:154423259-154457621 GCA_028644305.1 Xerus rutilus
CCTCCTCTTCTTCTTCTTCTTCTTATTTTCTTAGTTTTGGAAAATATTTTTCACCAAAATGTGCTACTTAACATTAATGTATAGTGGACCTTTTCTTGTTATATGAAAATGCATAAATAAAGATTTGCAACTAAAAAAAAAAAAAAAGAGAAGAATTGACTCATTGGAGAGTTCTAATTTCCATCATAAAGAAAGTGAATGGCTTCCCCATTCCCAATACCACAATATCACCTGGCCTGGGGTCTCCAGGGTTTGAGGTCATTAGAGTGAATAAGACTCCATGATGTAAAGTCATGAGAATATAAGAGGAGTGTGTATTTTTAAGATGATGTGAGTTTCCCAGTGAGCATATTTTATTTCTAGGCATAAATATGTGTTTGCTTAAATATCCACATGGCCCATGTTATAGGACTGTTATTCTTGCTCAACAACATGGAATTTCTATGTTTTCACAGAACCAGATTTCTACTCACATATTTTATCTGAAACTTGCAGAACTACTGTACTCCTAATATTAACCAGGAATCTCTTTGTGCAATAGAAAGTCACAGAATGCATTGTAAGGCATGAACCATTTGGTAAATGCCGAAGAGAATTCTACAGTATGTATTATAAAATGCACATGCTCACAAGTATATAATGACCCAATTGAAAACACAAGATCAGATTCAAGAAAAAAGGGCCACATGAGACATAAAGTTTAGCTAATATCATTTAATCTATCTTAATGCCTCTCTGAACAGATTCTTGGTACTGAAATGATTCTTCTCTGAAATATTTAATGCTTTTGTTTTCAAAATGGAACCACAGAAGTTTATTTTTTTCAGTGAGATTCATTCAAATTTCAAGGATCAAACAAACTTAAAAGAATAAAAGCATTCATTTATGAAAGCATTTGTATATAACACAAATAGAAGAGTACGATACATAAATCCTGCCTGACAGTACAAGTGTGTAATTTTAAATACATAGAGGTCACAATGTGAGATTTATGGACCTGAGTTGTAGGGAGTAATTTGACTCAATTCCCCAGTACATTCTGTGCTGTACAACCTGCAAATGCACAGGATACACAAAGGTATGGGAGGTAGAAAGAGCTCTTTACCTCTGCATTAGTAAATTTATAGAACTTTATGATTGTTTTTCATTTGTCACTCAGGAAGATAGGATGGACTCAATCTCATATTTCATAATATTAAGAACTATTCTTAAAGATGCATGAAATTAATGGCTCCATAGGATACAAATACAGAAATATTTGCATTTTTCATAGTATCTATTACTTGAGCAAAATATTCTTGTGATATCCCCAGTTTTAAATTTTAGTATTATCTTTGATAAAGACTTCTGAATTACTTTTATTTACCTTTATTATGATTTTGTGCTCAGAACTTAACCTGCTACCTGATGATCTACCTGCTTTCCTTATCTGTTTGCCTTGTTATTTTATTGCCTTAGAGAAGTGTCTGGGGTGTGAAGGTCACACTCCCTATCATCACAGCTTCTGGTCATTCATCCATTCATAACACAATTGCAAAATCCAAACCTGCTCACTCTCTCTCCAATTATTGCTTATGTCTATGTCCATTAAAACCTTGACAGCAAGTTTCCATTATCTTGTTTGTCAGCTTCTTCAGGACATTAGATTGCATAGGAGTGAACTGCAGGGTTTATATCAATCTATCCATTCATTTATCTCTTGAATCATATGTCCATCCATCTTTCCATCCTTCCACTTATTAAGCACTGTGTGGAGGATAGGGCAGAAGGGATGTGGGGAACTCTCTGTGGCACAGAATGCACATATGTAAGGAAGGAGAATAAATCACAGTATTATAACAGAACTGCAGGATTTAGATACAACTGGAACAAAAAGAAAAATAGAGAAAATGGTGAAATATGAGACTAGAGAGATAAGGGAAAACTCTCTGCTCTCAAATATTTCCCCTAGATTTCATTTCCTATAGATTCTGCTGCTATTTCTAAAGACTCCTTTATATTTTCTTGCCCTAATAACAGTTGAGAAAAATGATGGAAATTCAATCAAGTCTAAATGATCCCATTTTCTCCAAATCACTCCTGCTATTTTTATTTGACCTCAGTCTATAAAGACCTATTTTTAAATTAAGCTTCCCTTACTTTGATTATAAAAGTGACAAGTTCATAATGCACAATACATACAGCAGACATGGAAGAGAAAATAAAAAATATTCTTCAATTCTATCATTTAAAATCAATTACTGTGAATGTTGTTCCTATTGTTAATAGTACTGCAATATATTTTCTGTGGATAGTTTTATAAATATACTTAAAAACTCAACATCATCCCCCCACCCCACCCCCACACACAATCAGGGCTATAACATGCACATGGCATTTAAAAAATGAGAAAAGTAATAGTATCTAGGTACAGATTTGTGAGAATGAAATAAAACAACACACTTACAGTATCCAACCCAGAGGTTGGTGTATACTAAATGATCAAAATACTAGTCTCTAATTTTATTACTGTAATTTATTCGAGCATATCACCTACTGATTCATTCAACACAGCTGCAGTCGTGGGTCACTGAAGTCATGGCCTTTCACCAGATGATCTTGGGTTGAGGGTCTACTGGTCCTGCCATTTATGGCCTAGGGGAACGTATACATGGTTTCCTCATTTGAAGCCTGTAAATAATGTTATTTCTCTTTCAAATTCTTTTGAATGATTAGAGATCATGTGTGTGAGATGTCATTGTAAGTACCTAGTAACTAATACCACCTATGGTTTCCAGTGTTTCTGCTCTGATAGCTGCAGTGAAAACCTTCATGTATACTGCTTTTTCCCTCTGTCAAATTGTTTTCCTTGGGAATGATTCCCAGAAGTTGGATTATTGAATCAAAGGATATAAAAGTACTTATTTTTTTTTTGAGGGGGGACTCACTGCTATGCTATTTTCCAGTAAGTTTCAATCAGTATGAAATGTAATAAGCAAAGCACATCATACATTTAAGAATGTTTCTATACCTGTTTCATTTAAGTTTGGATCCCCTGCTCATCAGTTAAAAAGGGAAGAATCTGGGATGGATTTTATTGCAGGAATTCCAAACCACTGGGAATCAAACAGATGCAGCTAACTTGTTTTACATTTGGGAGACCACCAGTCAGCCATGCTCAGTAACAATTTTCAGAAACATCTGGATTTAAACTTACAGCCTGAACATGACAGGTTAAGTAGTATAGGGTTATAAAACAGCTTCATTCCTAGAGTCCTCAAAAATGTGAATTCTCTAAGATTTTTATAATTTTTAAATGATCAGAAAAACTGCAAACAATGTTATCTGTAAGATTCATATATCATTTTGACATTATGAAACTCCAAGTTTTGTTGGTCTCTGAGGCTTCTTGCAAAGAAGTAGAAAAATTCTTTATTGACAACAATTTTATTCAAAGGACCACAAAGGTATATGCTGTCTTCAAGTTGTATCTATTGAATCTTACTAAATTTATGTGCAACTGAAATAACTAACTTAAAAGAACAGAGAAAGGAACAAAAAGTACTGGTTTCAGAACCAATATAAGACTTACAACATTCAATGATATCCTAAGGCTCACTGGAGTGCAAGCTTCTGGAAGGCAGAGCCCATGTCTGATGCGTTGTTTTTCAGTGACAAGCACAGTGATAGGGAGCACAGTAAGCCCTGTATGTAAGCCTAGGTATCTGGTGACCATTCCAGTCCTTACTGTTGGTTCAATATATTACCCACAAATTTAGTATCTTGTAACAATCAATTGATTATGCTCATTGGGTCACATACACTATGGGTCAATGTTTCAGACAGGGTAAAATGGCAATGGACTGTTTCTCTTCCATGATGAGAAGGGCCTTGACTCCAAAGCTTGAAGAAAGTAAATGAGTGGGGACTATAATCCTGTGAAGGTTCACTTATTCACATGTCTAGAGATTGGGCTAGGATGACTCAGATATGGGGGCTCACTAACCAGAGCTCCTACACATAGCCTCCTCTATGTGGCTTGACTTCCTCACAACATGGTGGCCTCAGGATAAGTGGACTTCTAACATGACAGCTCAGGGCTCTGACTGTGAGTATTATGGGAAACAAGATAAAATGGAATTTCATTTAATGACCTAGAAAGATTCAAGGCAAAGGGAATTCTTTACAGGAGAGTATCATGTAAGACAGGAGGTGCTTTTAAGACCATCTTTGGAAAATACAATCAATCCATGATTGTTCTCTAAGTTCTATACTCTATATATTTTACTTGTACCCTTTCCATCTTATTAAATTAAAAAACTGAATTTCCTTTACTTAGTATTTGAACATGGTGAAGATGTTTTTGGTTCTAAATTTTAAAAACTGTATATAAGTTTTTCAAACTACTTCATCAAAGATTCCAGTATGCTCCCATCAGTGTGTCTCCCTGACATAAAATGTCCTCCTTAATATTGATTTCACAAGTGCCCACTAATCAGAGAAGGACTGAACACATGTTAATCTCATTTTACTCAGGGGATATTTTGTATTTGACAGAAGAGAGATGTTTCAAAATATTTGGTGAATTATCTGAGACAAAAAAAGTGTTTAAATAAACTTATAAGGTTTTTTAAATATTTTAATTGTCTATGATACTTTTAAGGTCATGATCTCCAAAATGAGATCCAAAGGAAGTTATTTCAAAATAATAGGCTAGTACTATATAAAGATAATTTATGCTCAGGACAATTCATTTCCATAGTAACTTTCTGCACTGCAAACTAATCAAGTTTGATCTATGAACTCAAAGCACATAATCTTTGGTTCCATATGAAATATAATGCTCACAAAATTTTAAAAATTTCCTTTATCTCTGGCAGGAAGGCTTTTTAGTCTTATATATATATATAAGTCTTATATATATTTTTAGTCTTATATATATATTCAATTCTCAAATTCTCAGTGAAGAGCTGAGTGTGGAATTTCCAATTCTAGTGTTGGCTTTAACCATTTATCTGAATGAAAGTCTTCTAAATTTATTAGTATACCTTGACCATCAGTAAGAGATACTGACATTGTTACCTTCACTTGTCTTTATTAGTTATCTGTGTTTTTTTTTAATAAGCATAAACTTGAATTCAAGGGTTACTTTTACATACTGAATAATATTTTTTTAAATCAAAACATACCTGGCATATGGTCTTTTTAAAGGCAACATATGATAACTCTTGCACAAACAACACTCTAATTCATTAATGTTGAAATGTTAAAGAATCTCTTTTATTGAATATTTTATTTCTATTTGGTCTTTAGCAGAAAGAAATATAACCTAGTACTATAACAAAGCGATTCTAAGTTAAAATGTAGATAAAATATTTTAAATATTATCTTTATCTGTATACTCCTATCAAAATAAGCCCAACTTGAAGCAATATGTCTAAATAACTCATTTTGGGGGGGGGAAATAAATATATTAAATAATTATTTGTCACTGACATATTTTAAAAAACTATATTAGGACAGAGAGAGCACTAGAAAACAATTCTCCTAATAAGAGTAGCCTTCTTATAGAACCTAATATTCATGTATGGTAAATTCTTCTGATTGCCAAAGAAGATAATTTATTATGGACATATCCTCTAAAAATGCATAGAAAAGCCTCATTCATTTTTACCTTTTCCCTGCGCCCCACCATTCAGAATTTGTTTTAATTAGTAAAGGAAAATGCCAAAGAGGAGAAAATAATGAAGAGTTGTCAGATTTAACCACTCAGAAAGTCTGAGTTCAAAGTTTACATCTGTGTCCAAGTAGACAGGCAAACTTCTAAACATCATTTGATTCTACTGACCCTTAGTTTCCTTATCTATAAAAATGGGTTTGATATATCTACAATTTATAAAAATGCATGTACTTATATTTGGAGAATGATATTGTTGACTAAGGTAGACCCTAGAAAACCCAATTTGTTACTAAACACCATTATTGGAATATTCTTTTTTATACTTCCTTTAATGATAGAACATCTAGCAACTATTCCTCTCTTTGCAGATTGTTATATGGATGAGATAAATTTATAATTGTGTGTCTCCTAAAGTACAAGCTGTACAACTAAGCATAAGAGATCATTTCCCAGCCTCCATGAATATGTACTTGCTATTCTGTCAGCTATCTCTTGAGAAAGGAGGAAAAGAAGCAGACATAATAAAAGATGAAAAAGACAAGGAGAGAGGAGGAAGAAGAAAGAAACTTAAAATCGAGAAATAGGTCCTCCCTGACCTGTAGTTTCCTATGATAGGAAAAGGCCCCTGTCATTCAGTATTAGCACTAGAATCTTTCAGACCACTTCACTGACCATGCAGTTGCCCCCAGATAGCTTGAGCACTACTGCATGCATGCAGGCATGTGTACAGCCTTACAGTGTCCACCAGGCCCCTACTGTGTCCACATGCCACACACATTGCTGGCTCTCATCATTTAATGGAAAGCTGAGGTCAAGCAATCAGACACACATTGAGTTGTTTGGCTTCTTAGAATGTGTTTTAGTCTATCTCACCACATAAAAGTACATGGAAATCATAACTAAATTCAAGTTTGTCCTCAAAGTGTTTTGTCCTCCCTCCTTTTAGGATTCCATGAAGAAGAACAGGCAGAGGGCAGTTAGGGTCGCCTGGGATCTTCCCAAATTTTGCAGTTGATATTCATCAGCTAGGGAGGCAGCATTGGAGCCCAGGCTTGTGAGTGTTCAGGCCTCCAAGAGCAGAAGACAAGAGAGGAAGATCTGTCACTATTGCCTGCAAATAGCAGCATTCTTGGCCTTGGTCCAAAATACCAGAAATACTTTAATTAATAGGGACAATGATAAATAAAATAGGAAGTGAGATAAGAGGTCATTGCCTGAGAAAACAAGGCCCTTCTTCTCATTTTTACAACTCTCGGACAGACCCGCTAACATAAAGTGCATGCAAATAATATTTTAAGTTCCAGAATGTGCTTTTTATTTTCCAAACAGGATTGCCTGCAGATAAATCCAAGAAGGAGGTCATTCAATTGAATGGAAGATATTCAGAAGAGGCAACTTTGCACCATGTAGAGCAATTGTAAGCCTTTCTCTGTGTTTTAGAAATTTTCAGATAAAAAAAGACTCAATTAAGCTCTATACATTCAAGAAGATGGTGCTTCTATGGAGAGAGGTGGAGGGAATGCAGACGGGATTGCATGGTCTGTCAACAGACCGTGGGAGGGCAGAGAGAATTGGCTATTTTGCTTCCATCAGCAGCAAAACCTGCGTGCCATGACCAATTTAACCATGCAGCCTTAGAGTTGGGCTGGGTACAAATGGTTGTCTGAAACAGAATTTAAGAAAAAGGCAACTCATTTAGTATGAAAGAATTAAGGGTTTATACACAAAGACAACTACAGAAAAAGACATTTTTAAAATGGACTTAATGGTTTGAGGATTGACAAGAGGAAACATGGTTAAAGTTGCCGTTGCTAATCCAGTGGTTCATTCACAGCATAGGTCCTGGAGTCAGACAGCCCAGGGTTGGCTACTGACCTGCAATTTAGCCACTTTGGAACAAGTCATGTCCTCTCCCTGTGCCTCAGTTTCCTCATTTGGCAAGTGATTCAATTATAATACTATCTACTTCATATTGACTTTTTTTTATTAGTTTATTTAATTGCATTTCAAGTCATAGCACATATATAGAGCTCAATTTTTCCATATCTCTGGTTGCAAACCAGATAAAGTCACACCAATTGTGTCTTCATACATGCACCAAGGGTAGTGATGACGATCTCAATCAACCATCTTTACTATACCCATTCCCTTTCCCACCCCCCACATCCCCCATGCCGCTTCCAGTGTTCCTCCATTTCTCTTATGTTTCCCGTTCCCACCCCCCTTATGTATCATCATCCACTAATCAGAGAGAACATTCGGCATTTGGTTTTTTGGGATTGGCTCACTTCACTTAGCATAATGCTTTCTAATTCTATCCATTTGTCTGCAAATGCCATAATTTTATTCTCTTTTATTGCATATTGGCTTTTAAAAGGATTTAGTACATTAAAACATGTAACATTTTTCTAAATGTTCTGATAGCTGGAAAAAGTTCTCAATAGTTAACTAACACTGAACCTAAAATTGTCACCAGCAATAATTAATGTTTACTTAACATTTATGGTATGATACAACTTATACAAAGTAATTTATGTTAATTATGATTACATTTAACAATGACCTATGATGATAGGTGTTGTTATGACCTCAGTTTAATTCGTAATGAAACCGAGACACAGAGAAGTAAAGGCATTTGCCTAAGATCACACAGCAAGTAAATGGTACTGCCAGGAATTCAAATCTAGCAGTAATGCTATAGGCACAGCACATGTCATCACTAAAAATACTGTCTTTAAACCTGCTACAGAAATAATGGACATTACCAATGTATTTGCTTTCATGTCTGTTTGTTCTAATGGGCTTAGGCTTCTCAATGATAGGGCTATCGTGGGTTTTTCCCCACAGATTAGTACCTTGCAGATCACCTTATATGCACTTCATGTTTGATTAGGTAACAAAGGACAGGTGGCTGTCTGTCCCTTGTTAATGGAAGGTGCTAAACTCCAGGACTCCTGCCTATATCTTAAAATCCCATGAGTGAACTCATTGCCATGCCCCGTGGGGCAGTCTTGGCACCGTATAGTCCTGTGGCCCTCACTGTGTCCCCAGCCCCCACAAAGAGACACTCGCTGGTCTCCCAGCTCACTTGTCCCCCCTCCTGTCTATCCTCTTTCCAGCACTCCCACTCCATGGCCTGCAGGTAGGGAGAATTTCATGGTCCTTGATTAGAAACAGTAACAATGGAGAGAAGACAAATGAAAAGGAGAGACAATCAGAGGAAGTCCCTTTGAGCCCTTTTGCCTTTCCACCTCTGTTTTCCTGGGCTTAGAGCCTTAGAAGTCTTCAAAGAGAAGAGAGAGCAAACTGAGATTTGGAAAAGCAAGCCATTAGAAATCAGAAATAAATATATCAGAATGTCCATTTTTTTCTTTTTTCTTTCTTTTTATTTATTTATTTTGTACTGGGAATTGAACTCAGGGGTACTCGACCACTGAGCCACATCCCCAGAATGTTAAAATAACAGACTGAGGTAAAGCCTGGCATGGGAGCCTGCTCTGCATCAGGGCATCAAATACCTATGTACTAAAGTAGAAAAAGCTCCACACAGCTGGTGAATTAATGGCATTACAGTCACTTGATGGTCTTCTTTCAGCACATTGTGCCCTCTTTCACAGCTTAGGTGTGTTTGAGGAAGTCGATTCATGGACTATTGCATCTGGTCTTAACTATCACTCTTTATAACACAGACTAGTGTATTAAAAAACACTAACATGCCAGTACATATAAGTGAGGAAATGACAGTTCGGAGATATCTATTCCCAGTAAGTGCCACATACTAGGAGTAAAATAAAAGATCAGCTACATATATTCAACAAGCCAGAAGGAAATTTTTTAAAATATCAAAATACTTAAAATTCAGATATTTTTTCCAGCTTTCTTAACAATGAACTGTTTGAACATTACAACTGGAAATATCGGGCAAATATCAAATGCTACCTGTTACTAAATTAAAAACACAAATATTGGATAATTTAGGAAGAGGTGATTTGCCCCTAATTAACCATGAGTTATCTATTATCTTAATATATTTGATTCATGTTAAATTAGGGGTGGACCTTGACATATTTGAGTCTATAACACTGGCATTTTTTTAAATTTAAAAGCTGACATCCTTAAACTGCTTTGTATATGACAGATTTGGACATTGTTACCTAAGCTTACCAACCAATATTAAAACTGCCAAATGTTATGTGCATGCCTAGAGACTGGTTTGGGCAGCTTTACCAATATAATATCTGATTATTTAAACATTTTACTGCAGCCATTTTGAAGTTATATTGCTAGGACCTTGTAGGGTCCCCAAAGACCTCTGGGAGGGGGTAGGGAGAAGGGTCCTGGGCAGGCTTCACTCCAGTTCTCCTCAAGATCCTCTGCTTGCTTCCTGATGACACAGGAAGCTTGTGCCTAGAAATCTGTTTGAAAATCAAGTTCATTGCAAAAAAACAAAACGAAACAAAAAAAACTCAAAATTCATCATTTATTTTAAAAATTAAACCTTTATTATTTTCATTTTAAGTGATTAAATATTCAGTTTAGTAAACAAATCTATTGATTTATTCAATAAATACTGAAGTGACTATCATTGTATAGCTCTATTCTTTTTAAAAAAGTAAGTAAAATAGGAAAATGATGATAACACTGGTGACATTAGTGATGGGGATACACTCTCCGTATCTTACATCTGCACAATTAAGACAAGTGAGGCCAAGGCCTGCTGGGAACAACAAATCTTGAGTTGTAATAAATACCACTGGACTATAAAAGTCAGCTGTGTATTAATAGCAAAGACAAGAACAGTGTTAAAATGTTTTACAAAATCCCGGGACTCTCTTTAGGGGTTTATAGGGGAAATGAAATTTGGGTAAATTTTTTGGTGTCTGTTTGTTGTATTGGGGATTGAACCCAGCTCCTCAAGCATGCACACAAGCATGCAATCCACAGCTGAGTTACATCCCCAGCCCTCAATCAGATTTTTTTTTCTTTCCTTGTTTGTGTGTGTGTGTGTGTGTGTGTGTGTGTGTGTGTGTGTGTGTTTATGGGTGGGAATGGGGATAGGGTGTACTGGAGATTAAACCCAGGGCCTTGTACATGCTAGAGAAACACTCTACCACTAAGCTACAGCCCCTTCCCTATTTATTTTAAGGCAGGATCTTACTAAGTTGCCCAGGCTGGTCTCAAATTTACCATCCTTATGCCTCAGCTTCCCAAATAGCTGGGATTACAGATATGCACCACCATGCCCAGCTAACTTGGGATTTTAGAATACTTACTGGTTCTTGGGAAACAGAAATCTTTCAAGGTCTATTACTGTAATGTAACACATTCAGCTTTAAGAAACAAAATCAAGGCTACCTGTAAAGTGCACTCTTCCCGAATGAGTTAAGATACGCTTGTCAATAAACTTGAAAATACACCATCTTTCAAAATTGTCCCCAGTCATTGCCTGTAAATTTACATGTTGATCATTTGGTGTTGCTGACATAATTTCTATCACTAAGGATTCAAGGTATTTGCCCTGCACTTAACATTTCTTTAACATTTGGCTATTGGTTTACTTTAGACACATGCTGATGTCTGTGCTAATTTGCATGATTGTTCAATAGTTCAAGCAAACTTAAGAAACCATTTCCACACAGGCTTATAATTAGTGACCTGTATTGTATAAATAGTAACATTCATCTTACTCTACATTTTCTAATACTTACTGACAACAGAAAAGACCCACATGGGCCTAGATGTACTATCGATGAAATTCTTAGCTACCAGTAGGTCTGTATTTGGCTTCATATGTTTTACTTCCCTTGCTGTTTTTGCTCTTTTGCTTGCTTGGAGGAAGAAATTCCAATCATTTACGTCAACAAAGAAATTCAGGTCATTCAGGACCAAACAAGTCTGCAAACTTCTCAGTTTTAGTATTTCTATATAAGAATTAGAGAAGAGTATTCAGGTACAGACCCTACATGTAAATAGTGCCCAAATAAAAAGAGAAGATCATCCATGGTGTGCTTCATTCTTTAGAAATCACTTTGATAACAGAAGGGGCACATCTTGTGTACACATTATAAAAAGATTTAAACACTAAGAGGCCCTCCCTCCTGCAGACCATGGGTCCAAAACCAAAGGGGATTTGGAATTTCCCAGCTTCACTGCAAAAGATGATCTTGGGTTGGAACAAGAGTCAAGGATGAGTCAGAATGTAATTAGGCTTGTGTATTAGAGCAAATGATACAATGTAGCTTGTGGTATTAAAAAAGAAAAAGAAGAAAATAAAGCAAGAAAAGATATCTCATGTGTCTGCATAGAGGCCATTGCAGAATGAAAGCAAACCCCCCTAAATTATCAAACTATCGCATGGGGGTTGCCAATGCCCTGTATTCTGTAGCTGAGCATCTCTCATATTTTTTTCTTCATTCCATCATCTACATCCATGAGAACACTTCTCTCTAATCTTTCTATCTAAAACAAGTGACAGAGACAAAAAGGTTTCTAAATACACCGAATACAAGAGGCTGAGCCAAAGTCCCATTTCTAAGAAAATAGAATGCCTCCAGAATTTTGTCAACATTCTTGCTAATGCTGCAACCAACAGGATGAAACAGGCACAGGAAGCAGAGGACTATGGAGCCCAGACCTGTTTAGCCAGAGATTGGGGATCTGTATCACTGTTCAGGTGCTTTTTCTTTTCTGATATATATCTGCTTTGGGAATATTTCTCTGTTGAAGGGATGATGGGCAGGGGAAAGAAAAGACATGAAATTCCCTTGTCTGTATTCCTCTGAAATGTCACCTCACAGCATGCTGGACACCAAGCCAAGAAATGGCTTAGTGAGACTCTCCGCCAATTGGCAGGGACCTAAAGCTTACTGGGCCTCCTGAAAGGCAATGTTTTTCCCACAAAACAATCCCCACAGTTTACCTTGCAATGGTCCCAATATTAATACTAATTCCTCTTGTGATATAGGGCAGGGAGCAGGGGTCAGTAAACTTTTTTTTTCTTTTAAAGGCCAGATATTAAATATTTGAGACTCTGTAGGCTATTTGGTTTCAATTGCAATAACTCAACTTGCTTTTGTAGGAGAAAAACTTCAACAAACATCACAAAAACAAATGAATGTGGCTCTGTCGCGATAAGACTTTATTTACAAGTACGAGTGGCAGGCAAGATTTGGCTCTAGGGTTATAGTTTGCTGACTTTATATTAAAGATGGAAACTCAGAATATTAATAAAAACATTTTCATATTACATGGCTAGGTAGTATGTGGAATATAAATGGGTCTTATTTTCAAACGTATGTTTAATTAGTTCAAATCTACCCATGGAATTTGTTTCTCTCTATTCATTTAAAAAAAAATTAAAAGGAATAGTCATTTCTCAGTATCAATGGGAGCTGGTACCAGGACCCCACACACATATCAAAATCTGTGGATCCTTAAGTTTTTTACATAAAATGGCTAGGATCTCTATGTAACCTATGCATATACTCCCATATATTTGAAATCATCTCTAGATTATTTGTCATACCTAATATAATGTAAATGTTATGTTAAAGATTGTTGCACCATATTATTCAGGGAATAATGACAAATAACAGTTTGCATGTGTTTCAGTGTAGATAAAAGTTTTAAACAAATATTTTGACCTCAGGTGGGTTAAATTAGATGATGTAAAATCTACAAAATGAAGGGTCAACTGTATTCTCTGCTAACTCTGCTCTAGGCATTGTTCTAGAAGCCAATCTGCTACCAAAAGGGAATAAATAGTCATAAATAAAAACTGGTAAACAATATGGGTACAGTCCCTACCTCAAAAAGCAAAGCATCTACAAGAATATAGAGTCACTCATTCCACAAATATTTATGGAGGTCCTACTATGTGTCATGCATTCTTCTAGGTATTAGGAATATTACGTCAAGAACCCTGCTCTAGTGAAGTTCACATTCTTCGTAGGGGAAGATAGAATAGACAAAAGAATTAATAATATACATTACACACGAGTAAATGTCATGAAGAAATTAAATAGCACAATATGATAGCAAGTCATTCAGCAGAGTGGGGAAGGTGGCAAGTAATGGTGCTCAGAGAAGACATTCTGCCTGAGGACCTGAATAAAGAGGAGGAGTCATCCATGGTAAGAGCTGGGGGAAGAATTTTCTGAGCTGAGCAAATAGCTTGTAAAGCGCCTGAGGCAGGACTGAGCTTGTCTGTTGGAGAAATAACAAGAAGGGCAATGTTATTTGAGTGTCTGGAATGTCGTTTGAAGGTAATAAATGATGAGGCCACTGAAGGAGGTGGGGCAAATCACATAGGACTTCTTGGTAAGCAATCTGGATTTTGTTCTTATATGATGGAAAATTATAGGGGGATTTTAAGACAGCAAAGGACGCATTCCTATTCATTTTAAATTAAACCAATAATTGTATATGAGATGAGCACTAGTTTTTTTAAATATTTTTTTAGTTATAGATGGGCACAATGTCTTTATTTTATTGCTTTGTATGTGGTGCCAAGGATTGAACCCAGGGCCTCACGCATGCGAGGCAAGCGCTCTACCACTAAGCTACAATCCCAGCCCCATGAGATGAGCACTATTAAAAGAAGGCTCAATGTGATGGATATAGTCAGAGGTAAAGAAGGCCAGCAGATACCAACAAGAAAGGACCTACTAGTCCTAACTCTCAAACCTGAGCTCCATCAGTGGAAAACAGACTGGGGAGAAGCCATAGGCTGTCATAGCTCCAACTGCCTAGCTTCCAGGACCAAAAAGGTATCTATTCCTTCTTGGGTCTTTTGATTTTGAAAATGTAACAAACAATAAAACCTCACTATTCGTTGAAAAGTTAATTCAGATTCTGAAGGGCTCCTCCTTTGCTTAAAAATCAAGGGTCTATTCTTCAAAGGAATTTGGTAAGGACTTTTCCACACACCTGATCTGAAAGAAATCATTTCTACTGACTTTTCTTGGCAACTGGCATTTTTTCCAATCTCCATGCAGAAATTAAAGATGTATAATGTCTTTAAGTTTAGAGACAAATTATTAAAAACATACTCATCTATTCTCTACTCATTTCACACATTGGGAAGTCCCCCCTCATGAAAATAAAACTCAAACACATTTTTTCTGGCTTAATATTGCATAGTCACTAGCTAGCAAAACATTTGGCAAAGGCAA
Source organism: Xerus rutilus (assembly GCA_028644305.1). Classification (NCBI taxonomy): domain Eukaryota; kingdom Metazoa; phylum Chordata; class Mammalia; order Rodentia; family Sciuridae; genus Xerus; species Xerus rutilus. Next base: position 154,438,092 of record CM053400.1, read on the forward strand.
AACACTCTTTCTTAAACATTCTAGAACATTTTATATTGTAAATACAAATATTTAAAATTTCCATCTTAGTAAACTTTTGACCTACAAAAGAAAAGTAAAAATGGTTAAAGAGCACAGGAAGTGGATGTTAATATGTTTCTATCCTAGAAAGGTAAGAAGAGATCATTAGAAAGGGGCCATTTATATTTATTGTTACGAACCCAAGATGTGGTCACTGTCAGATATTTGATACTTTTGCTAATAATTTAAAAAGAGCTATATGATAGAAGAAAGTCAAACTCAGACATATATCCAGGTATTTCACCCAATAAAATTGTCATGTTGGGCATCAGTTTCATACACCTCTTTGCTATCTGACAAGTCAAGATGATTTTGTCAACCTACTTCATGTTAACTAACTAGTTCCCATGGAAAGTTGGTCTTCCTGAATTAAATCCCTCATGTCAGGAGATCAATGCTATAAACAGTTCCAGTACTTATGGTGAACAGTAAATCATTTGCCTCCTTGCATATTTTTCTTCATGTTCAGTTGTAAGACCAGAAAAGCAGGCGCTGGGATTGTGGCTCAGTGGTAGAGTGCTTGCTTCGTGTGCGTGAGGCTCTGGGTTCGATCCTCAGCACCACATAAAAATAAATAAAATAAAGATATTGTGTCCATCTACAACTGAAAAAAAATTTTAAAAAAAGACCAGAAAAGGGGAAGAATGAAATTTGAGAGTAGTGTAAGTCTCATAAAGTGACTTCTGGTGATGGCTCATGTCTTAAAAAGAATTTTTAAAAATCCACTTCACCAGCATTCAAGGAAGGGAACAGATTAACATAAATTATCAGCTAGCATTAGTAAAACACATTTATTCTGCATCAGAAACGTTCCTGACAGTGATGCCATGTGCTGAATAATAATCACCATGCTTTGATTAATTATTTTGTCGGATAAATGGATGAATTAATTTCACTTACATACACTGATAGCCTCAGTTCCCGCAGTGCATGGCTTCTTACCCAATAGCAATTAATTTGAATCAAAATATAAGCAGTACAAATGGCAGTCTAGAGTATACCAAATGGTTACAGTAAAAAAAGAGTCCATCTGATAGATGAAAATAAATATATTACAAGAAATTTAGAATTTGGAGTGAGGGAAACCTCTAATTAAAGGAAATTTATGAGAACCTTTAGCAAATTCTTTGCTGAATGCATTTATTTGGTTTCTTGATCCTCCAACCAATCACATTAACAATGACAAAAGATATGCAAATTTAAACAGACAATAGTCAAGCCAAACTGCTCTGACTCACACCAACTGAGAGACATTTTCTGCAAGTATTCAGCCTGATTCACTCTTGCAAGGGTCCATACAACCCAAGAACATTTCAATAGTTATGTTTTGCTATAATCTGAAAGCTATGCCATAATCATTGACCAAGAACAATGCAAACAAGAATCAAATTTATTTCACAAAATAAATTAACATATGAAATGTATGCATGACTTAAGCCCAGTAGAATTATGTGTTTACCCTGTCACTGCTGAATAATTGCATAGCAACACAAAACATGCATTTCTATGTCTGAATCACCATTTTGATTGTATGTTTTAAGCAAACAAAACATTACATTTTTGGTAGAATAGATCATTCATAACAATTTGGAACTAAATTTCCTTCTGGGTCCCTCTCAAAGAATCCAGACCAATTTATCATGATTGAATTCTCATTTAAAAACTACATGGATGGTATATTGAGAATAATAACAAACTAGTCAACCAAATTTATTTCTTTACTATAGAAATAAGTTTTGCAAAAGAAAAAACTGACATTCTGTTTTGAACTACTATTGTTAGCAGCACCTGAAAATTAAGCTTCAAGTATTAAAAGACTGCAGAATTCTGTTTGCCCTCTCTTCTTCTTTCCACCTATTGATATTTCACCTGCAGTCTGTAATAGGAAGACTATCTGCAATTCCAAGTTTGGAAACTCTAGAACAACCAAGTTCCAGTTAACATGTCAAATGAAATAACAGTGATCTTAGTTCAGTCCCTAGTGGACAAAAGGAGAACAACTATTACTCTGCATGATTCAGCAGGGCTGATCTAAGTGATTGTGACCAGACAGGAACAAAAAAGAGCATTTGTGCCATCCCTTTCATTCCCTAAAAGGGTAACAGACTACCTTAAAGAAGTCTGCTTGTGTCCCTTCTATAGGCACCAAGCAAATGTGTTAGCAGTGGTCCTAGGGGAGAAGCTTTTCACAAACTGAGACTTTGCCACCCTTCTAGTAACAGTAAGTTGAAGTCACTTAACTGCTACTTACCTGTTTCACAATTAGACAGCAAAGAGAGAAGGGCTGCAGAAAGTGTGTTCATAATTTAATAGGCACAGTTTCAACACAAACTTTTCAGTGGTTCAATCTGATTTCTATATATTGGGATTGAAAGCATATCCAACATTCACATTCATCTGGATATTGACACTCCCAAATGGCACTGTCTCTGGAACAAAATAAATCCCTGGGAAAGGAGGTACTTCAGGAATATGCAGAACCTGCTTAATGTGTTTAGCCTAAACCTGCAGGTGCATGTCTCTGTGAACAGCCACCACCACTGGCTCCATTTCTTCTCTCATTGTGACAAATAATCCCCTCCCCGTGAGTTCACATTGAGACTTATCTTCTTGATTTTTTCTCAAGCACAGAAAAAATAGATGACAGAAATAAGTCCTCTATATTCTGCCACTTGTTGAAATTAACAGTTCCCTTTACTCATACAATTTCTCCAACCAACAAACATTATAAAGTCTGGAAAAATAGACATTTTGTGGTGATTGCAAAATCCTAGCTGCACAAAATTTCCTGGTATAAAATTGATTTGATCCTAAATAAATATTGTCATTAGGATTTTCTCTTTTCCACCAACTGGCTTAAGAGGTGCATGCTTTAAAAAAAAAAAAATGGGAACAGACGGAACACTCAAGATAAACTCTTAAAAAGACAAAAGCAGAGCTGTCATAAGGTGCCAGTATTAGATGCACAAATCCGGGGAGTGAGGAGCGCCCTTACATAAGCCCAGAAACCTTCGCTTACTTGGAAAGTCATACCCGAGAGCCTGCTTGCATATGCAAACACTGCCCCCCTGGAGCAAAAGGTAAACACACAAATGCCCCCTTAAGGAACGCTAAGTTAGCTGCAGAGCAAGAAGAGAAAAAGCTCTAGGCAATTAAGAAACTGAAAGCAATCACTTACTTTTTGTAGCCACTGAGTATAATTTTCCATCACATGCTCCAGATGTTGAAGTTTCTGGGAAGAGAAATCCGGTTCCACGTGTGGAGCATCTCTCTGCAGAGCGTTTGTGTTGTACTGGTCTGTCGTACTCTCACGACAGTTCCCGTCGTGTTCTGGAAGAATGAAAGTGTAGGCACATTGCCCATGTTGAATCCGGTTATATCTTCTCCCACCGTTTTCTGGACTCCGGCGCTGGTTGCTGCACCCTATGTGAGTCAGAATGGCAGCGAAGAAAGCAAAGGAAAGGAAAACTGTCATTGTACTGCCAGCACTCTCCTTCCGTGTCTCTCGCAAAACTTGCTCGTCTCTTCTGACCTTTAAACTAGTTTTTTATTTCAGGTAAAACTGCTTGTTTGTTTGACTTTTTCCCCCTCAAAGAAAGCCTTTGCACAAGAATCATAGAAAACTAGCCATTTGTTAGCTTTGTTCTCAAATGTTATTTTTTTATTTCACTGTAATGATAGTTTCCTTCGTTAAAACTTGAGATATTTATTGCATAGTAGCTGAGATTTATTGTTTCCTCTCTGTGTAACCGTTCAGCGTGGAGCCTGCCTGAGTCAGCTGCCTGTACATACTCTAGACCCTTTCCTCTGCCCTATCTGCTGCAGATCTGCTATTTTCTCCCAGACCTCAGTGAGTTTTATTAAGGTTGCACATCCAAGCCAAGCTGGAAGCAGGCAGCCTTTCACAAGATGACTTGACAGGAATGCATGAGTGTGCCCCTATGCTAAGGATTGCTGATGGCTTTGGGCGGCGGATCGTCTTACAAATTGGCTAGATGCGCATGACCTCGATCATGTATGGGCCTCCCGCCCCTTCCGCAGACAATTGCCCTCAGCCTTTAGCAGATTCACGGGGAAATCAATAAATAGAGCAGTCCACCTTAATACACTTTTGGTGTGTATGCTGACCTACTAAAATCCAACAAGCCAGCTGTATGTTTTTAAAGTTACTGTTTAATATAAAACCCCGAAAAAGAAAGTGGGCACAATGTCCAGTGAAATTATTTTTAATAGTGAATGATAAATCTGTATAATTATTACATTTCTTTCAAAAAAACATTTATTTTTTACTCTGGGGGAAAATGTATTAAGAACTATTTTTAGAGACAGTATTATTTCATTGTGTTCACTTAGAATTTTATGAGTTAGAGAAAGGAATCAAAGAGGATTAAATTCTCAAGAAAATTACCATCATTTGTCACTCAAAGCAATATAGCATGTGCATATTAAATAGAATTATCTAAGTACCTTTTGGGATGTGGATTTTAAATGAAGCTGGTTGCCTGATCAAAATGCAGCACTTCGTGGAAGCTCTGTGTATATAAATTGAGCAACTTCTCCACAAAAACAGTGTGGTTACAGTTTAAGACAGTTGCCTGAAATTATTAATTCCTGTGGTATGTGCTAATCATATATTTCACAAGAACGTCTTTGGTGTTGCTATGTCTATCTTTAACACTGGTATGGAAATTCCACATAAATCCTCTGTGGCTGCAGAGACAAACCATCTGAGAACAAGCATCTATCAGGTGTGCCAATGGCCTGAACAGGAGAAGTCTCTGTGGTTTTATTAAGGAAGAAAGAAAAATGATCAGAAGGTGTGTTCCCAAATGTATAACATAAATATTTGAACAAAGGGACCAGTAAAATATAAAGAACAGGTGATGATTATAGAATTTAGAGTGCGGCACTGAGACCTTTACTGGATATGAGCAGAAAGAATGACTTATGAACAGGGGTTTTCATCCAGAACTGGATGGGATTTCAGGCAACGGAACTCCTCACCAGAGTCAGGGTGTACAAGCAGAAGTCAGAGCATCCGCTCCCATGTCCTGGAATGGGATCAGGGCAGTGGGTGAAGGTCAGTAGTAGCTGGAGATAGGCCTTTAGGGAGAAGTTAGAGAAGTCAAAACAAATTCCAGAAAGAATGTGATTTACTTGGGGTGGGGGGTGAACCTTGCTGAGATTCATCGTCCTTTCTACGCCAATTAACAAATTTCTGATCAGACAGATAGGGAAGCAAGTTATGCCAAACACAGCAATAAAAACCTTTCAGCCACTTTTGCAGTCTCCTCTTGTGTGGTTGCATGCCTCCTTGTTGTGTGATGTCACTCCTAAGCAACAGACATAGCATTTATTAAGAGTTTCCATTTGTCAGTGCATAATAAGCACACCTTACACACTATGTCATTTCATCATCCCAGCAAACCTGAGACATGGACATTATGTTTAATCTTATTTTATCAAAAGGAAAACTGACTCACAGAAAGGTTAATGGGTCACAATTCACATAGCTGACAAGTGATGTTGCCTGTACGTAAACTCAGGCAAAGGAACTCAGAGCCCATGTTTCTTTTTTTTTTTTTTTTTTTTCAGTACTGGAGATTGAACTCAGGGGTACTTGACCACTGAGCCACATCTCCAGCCCTATTTTGTGTTTTATGTAGAGACAGGGTCTCACTGAGTTGCTTAGCGCCTCGCTGTTGCTGAGGCTTGCTTTGAATTCGCAATTCTCCTGTCTCAGCCTCCCTAAATGCTGGGATTACAGGCTTGCGAGCCGGCTCAGAGTCTATGTTTCTAAAGAACAGGCCAGTCAACCTTTAGAGTCCTCTGTGAGGAATGATGGCAATCCCCAAAGAGATCCAGCTGAACTGCTTTATAGATGTAAATCAGGATAGTGATGGTACCTAGAAAAGAATGGACTGAAAACCTAGTTTATACCTTCAAAGTAATTTAATTGTTTTTCTGCCACCCAATCCCACCAAAAAAGTAACAGGTTTCTATTGCATGCACATCCATGAGGATAAGTGGTCCAGAAAAGCAAAGGTTGTCTGAGAATACTTTCTTTGCTTGCTTTGAAAATTATCCATGGAAAGAAGACAGTCCAAAACCAACACCTATAAGTGTTTTGTTAAGAACTAAATACAGCTGAAAACTGGCAGAAAACTAATGGATGAGTGGCAAAGTCTCTATTGAAGTGCTCCTGTTTTTTCAAACAGTTGCAACTGTTGAAAATCTGTCTCTCTGTGTGCTTGTCCACGTGAGCTTCTCCTGTCTGCACAAATGAGAAGAAGGAATGCACAATTTCCTGAGGGAAACATAGACAACCAAGAAAGGAAAGCCTGAAAGGAAAGTTCATAAAAGGGGGTGGGGGCGGGCAGACTGAGAGAAAATGAAAGACCGATGTATATCTTTGCCAGAAAAATAGAATTCATAACACTGGAAGCCGTAGGGTCAACATGGAAAAATATCTGAAGATCAATTTTAAACAATCAGAATACGGAGGGATGTGCAGGATCAAGTCCTATGTTTGGGAACTCCAGCTGGGCCACAGTAGGTGCATTCCAGGGTCTTCACTCACCGAGGATAAAACACTTTCAGGTCCCTGGAGCTGACCAACGCTGACACTGATTATTCACCAATGGTGCATGAGTTGGGATGTTGATATTTATGGAAAAACAGCAAGAACAGGACAATTGAAAAAATTCTACCACCCTTATGAAAAAGGTAAACTAAAAATTCTAAAGAACCATATAATTCTATTTAATTGAATGTTGAGGTAGCTTAATTTTTTTAATGCTTTGCTTTGCATTGTTCTTAGATTATGAGAACTCTGGAATCAGAAAGTACTTTAAGGTTCTAGACTCAGATCTACAAAGAGTCAAAATCAATGTTGAAATTTCCAGTGAGACCAGGAACACTATTTATTTGGGAACTTAGTGGCTCTAAATCTGTCCTAAGAACCAGTTTTTATACTTCTCATGTGACACTTTCTTGATTTCATTGAGGCCCTCTCTCTCTGTTGACTATTAACAACCTTTTATTCTTATCTCCAAAATAGCACAACTCACATTTCTGTTTCTAATTCCTTCTTTTTTGTCTTTTTCTTTTTTCCAGTTATTTTGTTGTTGTTCTTGTTGTTTTCAGTCTGTCTCCCCCTATCTGTGAGCTCCTAAAGTGATCTCTCTTTCATCATTGATTTCCAGCACTCACTATGCATTTCCTTTGAAGGAGTGAAAAAATGAATGAATGAGTGAGTGAATGAGTGAGTGAATGGACTACTTTGTAAATTGATACAGCTTTCAGATTATCTGGTGACTCTAGACTGGCCATATCTATAGTGTTTGTAGGGGGGATTTTCCTAGAGTCTCTATTCAAAAGGGACAAGGGATGAAGCCAAAATTATTCTAATGAGTGGATTAGACACAGGAACATAGTACAATAATAGTATGTACTTAGTATAATAGCAGTATGGATAGTAGTATGAACATAGTACAATAACATTATGTACAAAAATAATATATTTTAACCCTTAACAAATTGCTTTTTCACTGAATGTTTACAGAACCGCCACAATTAGGTATTATGATTCCCATTGTGCAAATGGGAACACTGGGGCACATAGAGATTAATTGCCAAGATCTACGATCTATTATGTAGCAGAGCAGGAATTTGTTCCTTAATTCATGTAACTCTGAACTATATTGCTTACAGGAGTATTTCAGTGTTAGGAAACAGGGACAAAATATTTCTTGGAATTTAGGGAACAGAAACAGCATGGCACCTATAACCATAATTGGTCCTCTCTTCTCTCCCACAACCTCATAGGTTCATATTAAGATGTTCTAAAACATGGTTAGTAATAGGCCAGGATGCACCCATGTGGTTGTCCCACCTGCTTTCCAATAGACAATCTGATTGATCCAGCAGTATTTTGAGTCCACTCTGAATGATTAGTCTTTGTCATAACAACAGTTAGAGATCTTGACTGTCATTGCAACTTTAAAATGAAATTAAACTATGTAAACTTCAAAAATTTCTCTTTGCAAAACCTATCAGGAACTGAAATGAAGGAAGCACTCCTCTGGTATTCACACGAAACCCTGTAATAGCAGGACAGGGAAAGCCTCCTCCCTTTGTCCTGAGCACAATGTGGTTCAGCATGCCCAGGATGCCATATTCTAGGACTCTGCTTTGGTGCTTTCTGGGATCAAGTTTATTATAAGGACTATGGAAGCAGCAGCTCTAACAAGGGAACACTTAGTTGTGTGCTGGAACCAAAGCCAACACTCCTTCACTCAACTATGTAGTCAGCAAAGACAGAAATACCACAGGGTGCTACATCAGGAAAAGAGGGTGGATGATACTACCGAGTGACTGACATCTCTGTGTGAAATATCCCTCAAAAACTCTCAGGCAAGGGGCTGGGATTATGGCGCAGTGGTAGCGTGCTCGCCTAGCACGCATAAGGCACTGGGTTCGATCCTCAGCACCACATAAGAATAAAACAAAGATATTCTGTTACCTACAACTAAAAAAATAAACATTTAAAACAAACAAAAAAAAAAAAACCTCTCAGGCAAATTGGGAGGACTTTGTAAAGAGCAATGGACACTGCAGCAGGTGGCGTGGAGGTGAGAGACATGTAGGTATAAATATGGCCCTGCCTTCTGATGAGAGAAATTCCTGATAATTGGCGACTTGCTTTCTAAGTTGGTTTTTAACTGTAGCATAGCAAGTTGGAAACAGTTGAGACTAAATGAATTTGTTCTACCTAATAAAAGAGGAAAGGAATAAGATACTCAAGGAAAGATCTGGAATTGGGGGGCTGGAGCTGGAGAGATTTGGAGGTTCTGTGGGAGAAGTGTCAAAGGGAAAGGAAACTTGTGGTTATGTGGTGGTGAGAGACCGGGGAAGATATATAGAGTGGGGAGGTTTGGAGTGAAATGATGCTTCCTGTGAGATAAAACCCCTCCTAATTTTTTAAGCAAAATACATGCTTTGGGGCAAGTTGTTTCTTCAGAGTGATTGAGAAGAGCCACAGTTCCTTACTCCACACATGGGAACAGCTAATATGTGAATTATACAGACTATTAATGTGAACACAATCAATTTGTTCCATGTTGGTTTTCTACATTGGATCAGAGTCTGGAGGGCTAGGACTGTGTTTATTATAAAATAAATGATACTACCGAGTGACTGACAGCTCTGTGTGAAATATCCCTCAAAAACTAGGATAATGACTGTCTCCTCCTATCATGCTATATAGGAGGTATTAGGTAAGCATTTGCCATATATCAGACTGACTGTCCTTAATTCACATTGATAAGATCGAAAGACATGGAATTATCACCTATTCCTTTAGAGGCTTCCAAGTACTGGTCCTACTTTGGACCCAAAATCTTACCTTCTACAAACTCACATAAAGCCTATAGATGTCACAGAGTTCCAAGGGAATCCTGGGAGTGGTAAAAGAATAATGCCTAACATTCCAAACCACGTAGGAAGATGCATACAGTTGAAAAAACTATTCAAGAAACATTCCAGAATTACCTTCCAGGGTTACATGACTTGTCAATTTTACAATGGAGATAACTTCTACAAGTATACAAGTCAGAAAGGAAAAAATAAATAAAACCAGCTGGAGACTGAATTCAGCAGATGCCAACGATCCCCTCAAACACAAATGGAGAAATACTGCCACTGGAGATTCAGTGACATGAGATCTGAGGAGGAAAAAGCATATAAGCAACTTTGCACTCAAAGTTCTCTTCTTCTCTTTTCCCTTACAGATGTCTCAATTCCTAGGTAGGAGAAAAATGAAAAAAGGAAATGGCCTCTTTCAATTGATTTTTCCAACTCCAGAAAAGACATATATTTACATGTTCTCAGAAACTCTCAAAATGAGCAGCTACTTTCCAGGAAAGGCTGGAATTATCATTTGATGGGTCATGATACCCAGTGGTGGCTAGTCCTTATAGCCAAAGCTCATAAATGCCATCCACCAAGCAGTGACTAATGACATAGGACTTCCTGTCCAGAGGAAAAGCTCTTTGTGCTAAAATCAGAGAGCTGTGACAACCTCTACCCATTCATGGAAAAAGGATCTCTCACAAGTATTGTAAGCTCAGATATTAAAATTATATTAATAATATTTTAATATTAATATTTTTAAATATATTAATTTAATATATTATATATTATAATAATATATTATTTAATATATTACACTGTATTTATATATATTATATTACATATAATATACATGATTGTATAATATTTTTAATATATTATAAAATAAGATCTGAAATTTTCTAAAATCATTTTTTCTTCCTCTTTGAGTCTCACTTGGGTACTCTATTAATCTTCTTACATAAAACTATTTCATGGCTCCTGCCAGACTGGACCAGCTGTTCTTTGGTGCTGAAGGTGGGGACATCAACTGCTTTGTGTTCATTTCGTTTTTTTCTAGTTATTTCTTGTCTGTACTATTACATGTTGGATAACACTGGACAGGACAGTTATTCTAAGCTCTGCTATCTCGCCTGTAGAATGAGGACAGTAATAACAGTAACAATTTTATACCAATTTCATGCTATGAAGATGACAGGAGGCACTGGATGTAAGGCACAAAGCACAGTGTGTGGAGCATGTAAGTGCTATACATCTTAGTTCTTGTTTCTAGATGTGTCTTCTTCTTGTGGTCAGAGAAATGGCCCTACTTTCTTATGATTTCACCCTCTTAAATGTTTAAGATAATTTCTAAAACTCATAAAAATTGCAAATATAAGAAACACTTTTTAAATAGGAGGGTGGGCAGTGCACAGTAGCACACGCCTGTAATCCCAGCAACTTGGGAGACTGAGGCAGGAGGATCACAAGTTTGAGGCCAGCCTTAGCAACTTAGGGAGGCCTATGCAAATTAGTGAGACACTGTCTCAAAAACAGGAATAGGGGATGCAGCTCAGTGGTTAAATACCCAGTTACCACCCCATCCCCTGAAAAAAGGGTGGAGTAGGATAGCCACATTCAAGTGAAGATCTTATAAATACTTCTGGTTTCTCAGTGGAGGGCAGGGACTTCCACATTCTGCCTCACTGCTACATTTCCTGCACCAGGAACAATTAGTGCCTGTACATAAGAAGCCCTGAACAAATATCTGTAGAATAAATGAAACAAATGAACAATTTAGTAAGAATATTCTACTTTGGGCCTTGAGGCCAGCGAAAACCAGCCTCTAGAAGAGCAAACAAAAACGTAAACCAGCCGGCTTTGGTAGTGAGAATTTGATGCCCAGGGATCACAGGAGCAATGTGGATATTGTTTATAGCTTTGCCAGCATGACTTGTTATCCAACTCACTTCCACCTAGCTCAACTAGATGACCTTATTTTCGAGAACTTCTTTATGGTTGGACTTGTGGCTTGTAGCATTCTATTCTGTTTCCTAGAAGATAATGTGTTTGCCTTTGATACAGTGAAAATGGACTAAAACACTACCATTCATCTCATAGGAAGCATGGCACTTAGTATGATTTGTACATAAGCAAAGGAAAATGTTATCTACTTTTTTTTCCTCCAAAGTCAATATTGCTCCCTGTCAGGCTCTAATCAGATTAAGAATTTGGCAATTAAATTAGAAAATAAATACCAGCAGTATAGAAAACATTTAAAAATATGATTGTTTTAATTAGGTTCTTAATTCATATATTGTCTAGCTAAGACCAGTCCTTTCAATGGCAACCTTAAAAATAGAACCCATTAAGTCTGGAAAGTTAACACTTTTTTACTCAATATACTGATTTGGTTTTTTCCCCTTGATATTTCTTTTATAATTAGTAAAAGAATTCAGCCAATTTAAAAACAAAAAAGGTTAGGATAACCATTAATGACTGGAAAATTAGAAAAGATTATCATCATCATGTTTTTCACTTTTGATATACAGAAATGGATCATGTTTAGCTCCAGAGGCACCAAGCCTGCATACTTTACAAAATATTTCCTAAATTTATATATTTATATCACCTTCATGACATTTGCCAGGCCACTTGTAGTACCAGTATATCCCTAGTTTCCTAAATTCATATTCTAAAACTTCTCCGTATCTGAGATATATTCTAAACAGTATCATCTGGAAAACCAAGCACTCACATTTATTTCCTAATATCTGTTCAAATAAATACAGAATATTAAAGTGAATATCCAGCACAACCCATCAAATATTTCATGTCCTAGTGGAATGAGGACCCCACTTTAAAGAAGCCATTTAGTGCTGCCAAAGGTAGTCATCCTCTCTTGCAAAAGGAATGAAACAATGCCTCTGGGCAGTATCTCTGTGAAAGAATATCGTAGTTGCAGTTGCTCGAGATGAATTGGCATCATGTCCAGAGTGTTAGAGGGTCGTTTCTGTTCTATAGTACAATCTGGTGTACAAACAACACTTTTGAGACAGATTTTTGCATGTCTGAGAGAGGACACATGAGGAACTTCCTTAAGTCCCACCCAGGAAGTCTTGGCAAGGACTGGTAGCAGCTTTATTTGCCATGCTGTGTACTAACAGAAGTGCCCACTGAAGGTCTGAAACTGAAACTAATGATTGACCAGGCATTTCAATAGCTCTTCTCTTCATTCTGGCAATGGAAAGAATAGTGAAGTTATTTAGGGTCTGAAGAGTAAATCTTTGCTCCTTTTTAGTCTTGCATCTGGAAGACTGTTGTGGAAATAGTAAACAAATTTCTCCTCCAGAGTTGCATTCCCCTTGGAGAATTTACATTCCTTCCTCACATCCTTCAAAAAGCCATAAAAACACATCAGTTCAAAAGAGGGGAAGGGGAGTTAATATTTAAAGGAGCAGTTAGGAATCAATTACTTTCAGTTTAATAACAGCTAACATTTATTGAGTACTATGTTATATCCAGGACTCTGTTAAACACTATATTTGCATTATCTCATTTGTTGGTGAAGTAATTTACCTCTCATCTGTTACAATCATCACAACAACCCAATTTGTAGGAACTTTAATTACCATCAATTTACAAAGGAAAAAACGAATTTAGAGAAGTTTCAGGCAGTACTAAAAAACGTGGTTTTCTGATGCTGGACCTGACGCTTTTAACCATTACATTTAGACAAACCCACAGACAGTTCTTTTAAAACATCTGCTCATTTAGATTCAAGTTAATTATCTTTCTAATTTTAGTGTGCACCCTCACTTGTTCATCCAATACAAAGCACAGAGAACTCAATAGCCAATTAGACAAAAGGAAAGTTATAGGACTTCAAAATAAAGGCTACTCCAAAAAGTGAATAGAGTATACTTACTGTATGTCAACCAATTTACATATATTATTGAATTTAACTCTTAAAATCAAATATCTTACTTATTCACAAATGAAGAAACTAAAGCTTTAGAAAAAAGGAACTTGCCTAAGGTTATATAGAAGAAGCTTTTTTTAAAATAAATAAATATATATATAGATATATACATATATATATATGTATATATATATATATTTTTTAATTTAGAGACAGGGTCTTGCTGAGTTGCTTAGGGCCTCCCTAAGTTGCTGAGGCTGACTTTGAACTGAATAGATTCTGTGCTGAACAGATCTTCCTGTTTCAGCCTTCTAAGCCACTGGGATTGCAGGTGTGCCAGAAGTGGCATTTGAACAAGGCCGTATGACTCAAGGGCCCAATCGTCTTAATTAATCTGATAAGGAAAATTCTCTCAAATACATGAAAACAAACAATCTTTAGGTTATTTATACAGAGGTCCATAGCCAGTTTCACCCTTACCTTCAAGGAGTGCAAAGGACAGAGTTAATTCATTTTTCTCAGAGTTTGACCCTGGGTGGACAGTATCAACTTCACCTAGAAACTTGTTCATAAAATCCAAGGTTTTACCCAGAATTACTGACTCAGAAACTTGAGTACAGGGACCACCTTCTTTTAACAAGCTTTGTAAGTAATTCTGATGCATGTCAAGATAGAGAACCCCTGTTTCAATTATTTACTTCCTGAAGCTGGCAACTTCATGATCACTTAAGAATTTTACATAAATCAAGATGTATGGGCTTGCTCCTGGACATTTTGATTCACTTGATCTTGGGTGTAGCTTCAGCACTGGTATTCCTTAAAAGGCATTGGACTCTAATGTGTAGCCATGGTTGAGCATCAACAGCCTTAACTGAAAGTACTACCAAGAAGAAAAGTTGTGAACACATCTGAGTTGTTGAATACAGAGAATTAAAGAATAAAGTTACTTGGATGAGCCTGACATAATTCTGGGGAATTCTTTGATTCTAGCAGCATAAAACAATGACCTTAGTGCTTTGAAAGTGTTGTATATTTAATTTCTGGAGCATTTTAGAACACATAGATTACTACAAATTAAATAAACTGGACCCAAGAGATCAAGCACCTCACAGGTCATGTTGTTTGGTTGTTGTTGAAGTTATTTACCTCTTAAATTTATATTCTTAAAGACTTTAAAGAGTGAATTATTTGTGTCTCCATCACTAATGAACACAGTGACAACTCATCTAATAATTACATTTGCTGTTATAATGACATTTTTCTCTGTTCTCATAAAGCATTTCTGGTTTTCCCAAAACAAGCCATGAGTGTCCATGTTCTTCCCACCAACTGCTCCAGTGTCTGATTTCACACCAGGGATGAAGGAAGCGATTGGGGAAACAGCATTAAAAATTTGCTTTTCTCAAATAGACTACAGAAGGCTTGGCATGACTAACTATGCTCTCTTAATTATATAACGTAGGTGGAGCCTACATTTTCCACGAGAAAAAAATGAGGTTTTCAAAAGAGCATTTTTCTGTATCATAATGGCACCGCATATTCAAAGCAGGAATATTCACAACAGCCAAAAAGAAGAAACTATCCAAATGTCCAACAGCAGATGAACAGATAAGGAAAGAGCATGATTTAACCACAAAAAGAAATAAAGTATGGACACATGTGACCACATGGACGAACCTAGAAAACATTATGCTGAGAGAAATACACCAGAGATGAAAGTTCATACAGCGTAATACTCCATTTATATGAAATACCCTGAAAAAGGAAAATCTATTAAGGATAGAAAGTAGGTTAGTGATTACCAAGGAGTATGGGTAGGGGGGATTGGTGAGTGACTACTTAATGACTACAGGGTCTTCTTTTGATGTTTTGAAAATGTTTTAGAATTAGGGCAGAGGTTATGATTATATAGCATTATAAACACACTAAATGACAACGAGTTTTGTCACTTAAAATGGTTAATTTTATATTTTGCTTCACATTTACAAATGCTTTTTAAAATAATTGCCACACATCCCCAAATAGCACATTTGGCATCTTCATTTTCTTGAGTTATGGGACAAACTGAAATAAAACATGCATTTTCAAAAATATTTATTTTGAAATAATAGGCTATGAAGAAGCAACAAAGATAATACAAGCAGAATCCATGTACATTTCCCTACATCTTCCATGACCTCATAACCAGATCTTAGACGTTAGAACAAGGTTGTGAATTATTTTATGTAGTTTTATCACAATTAGATCCACATGGCTACTATCACAATCTTACAGTTCTGCCACCCCCTTTCTCAGAGGCCTTGCTCTAATTCTTTGAGCATTAGTTTCCTCATAGCAAATAGACACTCTCATTGTTCATATTCACAGGTCATAGGAATAAGATGCGATATAATATGGGAAAGAGTTATGAAAGTAATTAACTACAATTCAAAGTAGCATTATCAGGAGTGCTGGTATCCACTATGTTACCCCATACATTTAATATCCAGTAAGTTCTTTTCTTAATGTATATTGAGTAAGATCCAGTGGGAAATAAAGGCAGTTTTACAAACTCTATGATTAATTCTTGGGGATACTCAATCAAAATGTATTTTAACCTTTGTTTTGAAAAGTCTACCTCAGGTCAAAGGTTGATTCCTTGTGTTTTTAATACCTATTTATTCATCCCTTCATTGAACAAATATCTGTTGAGCTATATCGTATGACACAGCTCTCTATATAGGGGATTGAGCAGGAAGTACCCAATCTTTCTTGATATCACACAGCTTACATTCCAATGAGGGAAGATTTAAAAAATAAATTATTAATCTATATCACACTGCATGTACTCTATAGTGATTAGTGATATTTTAAAACTTAAGCAGTAAATCAATATAAAGAATATTGTGGTAGTGGTGATGGTGGATTTAAGTAGGATTTTAGGCAATGCTCTTACTAGAAAAGTAATATTTGAGCAAGTATTAAGGAGGTGAGTCTGTTAGGCAGAATAATACCTCTACTTTTTCTCCTAAAAATAGTCTGGATCCTAATTCCTTGAATCTGTGAATATTTTGCCTTACATGGCAAAAGGAATTTTGTGGATATGATTAAGAGTACCAACCTTAACATGGGGTGATTACCCAGGTGGGAACCATCTAATCACATGGGTCATTAAAATCAATACTCCTTGCTTAGCTAGGGTCAGAGAGAAATTGTGTAGAAGAAGGGTCAGACAGATGCAATTTTTCATTTTGAAGGTGGAAGAAGGATCCCACAAACCAATATGTATGGGTGGCCTTCAGAAGTTGGAAAAGCAAGAAAATGGATGCTTCCCTAAGTCTCCAGAAAAGAAAACAGCACTCTCAATACCTTGATTTTAGTCTGAAGAGAATTACGATTGACATCTGAACTATAAAACTATACGAGAATAAATTTGTGTTTCCTTAACCACTAAGTTCATGGTGATTTGTTATAGCAGCAGTAAAAGACTAATACAGTGAGAAAGTATCTTCCTTGTTCAAAGAGCAGCATGGAGACCATTACATTTGGAGAAAACTAGTAACAGGAGATAAGATCAGAGTGGGAAGGTATAGGTGAAAGATGATGGAGGGCCTAGCCAGCCAGTTTAACAACGCTGGTTTTTACTCTGTGTTAGTATACCATTATGAAGTTTTGAGCAGAAGAATGACATTAGATAATATCTAGATTAGATTATATCTTAAAAGGATACTTCTTTCTGCTCTGTAAAGGGAAAAAGACAAAGGCCTAAGAAGTGAGTGAGGAGGATATTTCAATGACATGGATGAAAGCGGTGGTGGCTGTGACACGGTGGTGGCTGTAGAAACAAGAAGGCAAATATTTTGAAGGCAGGGCTAAGCAGATTTTTTAGGTAGCTTGTATGTCAGATGTGAGAGATCTCCAGGTTTTGACTTAAGCAAATGGAAAGTTGAGTTTTGTTAACTGAGTCAGAGAAACCTGTAAGAGGAACAGACAAGGGAAAGGGAGGGATCAGAATCTTGGTTTCAGACATGTTAATTTTGAGAGTTTTATTGAAGATCTAATTAGTAAGCAGTTAGATATATGACTTTAGAGTTCTGGGGAATATTCCATAATGAAGATATCAATCTGGGGATTGCCAGGGCATGGATAGATGATACTGGAAGCCATGAACCTGGCTGTGATAATCAAGGAAGTTATCTCACTGGAGCCACAGGTAAGCCCTTGGAAGAGATACTGGGATCTGACCTCTTCCTTGTGTGACCTCTTTCTCCCTCCCCCCACCCCCCGCCACTCCCCACCCTCAGCTGCAATGAGGTGAGCGGCTTTTCTTCACCACAGGCTCCCTGCCCTACCGCAGGCCTCCAAACAAAAAGCTAACCAACCAACCATGGAATAAACCTCAAATAAATCTTTCCTCACTGTAAGTTGTGTATCTCAGATATATCGTCACAGCAATGAAGAGCTGACTAACATGGCTGGAAAATAAGAAAGTCTGTGTTTCCAGGGTGGTGATCAACTACAACAAATGGAGATTTTAGATCAAGGAATATGAGGGCTGAAAATTGTCCAGTGTTTTTATCAACATGCAGGTACTTTCTGTCTTTGATGTAACCGTTTCAGAACAGTGGAAGTGTAGAGTACTGATCCCAATTAGATTGGTTTAAGGAAGACTAGAAGGCAAGGAATTGGCATCAGCAAACAGTGATCCCATGCAAGGATTTGCTATAAACAGCAACGTTGATCACAGAGGAGACCTCCATAAAAAGCACTTGAAAAGGTTGCACACTGCATTTTCTGCTAACATTATCGGAAAAAAAAGAAAAAAAGATTTAAACTTCAGGTTGTGGTGTGAAACATGCTAACCTGGACACATTGGCCTTATGGAGATTGGCTTTGGGTTTTTTTTTTTTTCTTTTTTAATACTTTGTTATGAGAGTAGAATTAAATCATATCCTTGAACTTGCCAATAAACTATCCTACACTCTCTTGCACAAATAAGAAAATTTTATTCTAGGAAGTATTAGTGCCAGAAAATAAGTATAACTGAAGACATATGAATGTAGTATAACTCTATTACTTAGTTTGATAAACAATTTTTAAATGAATTATTTTTTTCTTTTATGGTAAAAGCTTTGTGGTTTCTTATTAGAGGGGGCAGAGATCAGCAACAGAAGACTTAGGCTTGGAGAAGTATATATGTTCTCGGTTTCATTGCCTCTTCCCCTTCATTATTTAGGGTATTTTTACCCTTTTTGGTTGTAGAAAAGACCACCTAAATAGTGTGAAATGACTTGGCAACATATTTAGAAGTAAAGAAAAACATTGGTTAGAGATGTCTAGGAATGATATCTGGAAAATGACTTTTTTTCCTGGGCTTATGAATGGTTTTTCTTAATGCTAATTCCTTTTTGTATGAGATAATCACATCTCCTTTCCAATTCTTTCATTCAGATGTGGCATAAAAAGCTATTGATGAGGGGCTGGGATTGTGGCTCAGTGGTAGAGCGCTTGCCTCGCATGCTTGAGGCACTGGGTTCGATCCTCAGCACCACATAAAAAAATAAATCAATAAAGATATTGTATCCACCTACAACTAAAAAATATTTTAAAAAAAAGCTATTGATGAATAAGGTAAATGCCATTTTACATGGAGAGGCATGGTAAAGAAGACATACAACTAGACATGGTACTTTAAGAACTCTGATCTCAAACAAATATTACCCAAACTTAGACTCATTCAGTATATGAACAAAATGGTACCTCAAATCAGTGAGCAAAAGATTTTTTAAAATAAATGATGTTAGGATAACTAGGTTATCCTGGGACATCTGGGAAAAGGTAAAGTTGGCTTCATTCTTTATACTGTATAACAAGAAACACTCCATATCAGATAAACTTTTACATCTTGAAATATAAATTACTAGAAGTGAATACAAATAAATTCCTTTGTATCCTTAGATTAAGAAAGACCTTTCTAATTTAACATCTATAATCCATTGAAGAAATTTTGCTTACCATGAAATGTAAAAAGTCTAAATATCAAACTAAAAAATACTTATAAACAAAATCAAAAGACAAATTGCAGAGAAAAAAATAACTCCAATTCATAATATGTAAGAAAAGTACAAAATAAAACTATACCAAGTGATCAATATAAACAATCATCTTGGCAAAAATTC
>CM053400.1:154458121-154484663 GCA_028644305.1 Xerus rutilus
CGGCCTAAAGAGATCTCTTTCCTTTCTGATCTCTAGCCATGGCCGAAGTGCTAACCTATCTGTCCTTGCATTGCTTCCTGGATGCCATGTCCCATAACCTTGTGCTTTGACCTCTGCATGACAGCTGCTCCCATGGTTTTGGCTGAGGCTGCTGCATTTACCTACCAAAAGAAGCAGACTTTTGGCTCCTCTCACTTACTGTATGCCTACTGCTTGTGGCTGCAGGCCTCCTGACAGGTTGCTCCCTCAAGTTTATTAGGTCAAAGGTCCTGAAGGAAGCTTCTTCTACATAGATACACTGCATGATGCTACTGACATCTCAGCAAGAGAGCAGATATTACTGCCCTGACCTCTAAACCTCATGCTAAATGGGTCCTCTTCCCACAAATAGCCATGGTACAGTGAGGCTAATTAAATCCATGCCATCATAGGTAAATTGGGAACCCAAAATATAGATTAAGACTTCGTGATTTTTGTATTATTGGTCTAGGATTTGGATGGTTATTAAACAAAAAGAAGAACTCTAAAATAAAGTTTTCTATTTATTGGAGTCATTTTGGGAGCTGATAAACCCCACATATGATCAATCATAAAATGTAAATTTTTAAAAAGGTCCTAAAATTCTGGAGATGTGTGATTTCAATAACCTTTTCATTTTGTAGATAAGAAAACTGTGAGTCAAGGATTTGCCCCAGGTTACAGTGACATTCAGCTGGAAGCTGGATGACTCACATTTATAATATTTCAGCATACTTTTTGTAATTTGTATCCTGAAAGACAAGATAAAAATTAAGATTTCATTATCCAGCTGCCAAAAGCAAATTTGATTTTTCACTGAATCTTCACTATTAAAATCTGTTTGGTAGAAAAATTTCTCCCTTCCCTCTTTTCACATTCTTTTCTGATTTTCATAAATACCTTCTTACTCCATGAAAAAGTTATATGACTTCTGTAAAAGAGTTGAAGGGGTTAAGCATAAATTCTTAAATAGAAAACCAAATAAAACATGGCTATAAATAATCATAGCCATAAAAGCCAGGCTACTTGCCCAGGGTCCAAGAGGAATCAGACCAATCCAAAGAAATTAGGTAGAAGATACAGTTAGTGTTAGGTAAAAGCAAAGAGACAGAATGACCTGCTATTCTGTTCACTTCCCTTTATATTGTGTACTTGTGTGAAGTGTGGGGAGGGGTCTGTGATGAGGATGGTGGCCCTGTATTTTCTGCTAACCTTACAGGAAAATGAGAACAGAATTTAAATCCCCAGTCCTGGATAAAACATGCTAACCTGTACAAGCCAACCTCATGGATTTCAGTGGTATTTTCAGACATCAGAGTTATACTTGGAATTCCTCACCTGAATGATTTGATACCTATTAAAGGACATAAAGAATTCATTGGCTCCAGTCATAGAGACCTGGGTTCAAACACTGCCCTAACCTTTAGTTGCTGCAAGCTATGAAGAAGGCTCTTAATGGCTCTCAACTTTAGTTTCTTCTTTTGTGACAGGAAAGTAACTATGTTTTCCTCCCAGGAATTATGGTGAGGTTGAAATAAGATAGCACAATCAGTATGCCTGGTATTCATAGAGTGCCAATGAGTGCAGTTTCAATTATTTTTATAAATTAAGACTGCATTAATAAATAGGAGGGGAAATGCAAACAGTACAGAGAAAATCAGATTGTTAGTTTTGTTTCCTTGCAGTCTAGCAATGTTTAAAAATCCTATCCAAGAATACTATAAATTCTCCCAACTCCAAGCACAGTGGAATTCCTCCTAATGCCATTTGAAAGTTCACTGGGTTTGAGAAAATGCTATCTGGGGATGCCATGTTTGATACAAGAGCCTTGCAAAATACTTTTTGGCCTGGTTCATTTTTATCCCTCTGAGATTTATATTTTTTCCTTGTCCATCTTCCCTCTTCTCCCACTCATTTTTTCCTTCTTTCTGGCACTGCCCCAATAACTTCCTGGGCAAAAATCCAGTTTCCCTTTTTCATGGCAGAGTTACCCTCCTGCAACAGGAGGAGTGAGGACTGGGCAGGGTAAGGCCTAGGTGGAGAGAAACTCTTCCACATACACTCTTCTATCCTCTCTTCCCCAAGGAGGGCCCTTCTCTATCTTTTGTCTTGACTGTCCTTTCTGGCTGGATTTGTTCATCTGTTCAGAGAGAGGGTGAAAGGTCACTGGGTAGAGCCACACTAAGTACTCTAAGAAATCTCCCAGTAATGCAAGGACATTGGGAAAAACCAGAAAGAAAAAAATAGACACACGCAAGAGAAACTACTGCCAAAAAATTGTTATTAAATCCCTTTTGGATTTATTTAGAGCATCTTAACTTTGCATATAAATATGAAACCAAACAAATCCGTAAGCGAGCCTGTTTAGACCAACATGACATTTCAATGGAAACTAAATCTGTGCCTCTGGGATGCCAAAATATCTGGATAAAAAATGAAAAACTGTATCAATAAACAAGTAACTGTTAAGCCTATTACCCAAGTTCAGCCCTATGCCCCAGCACTAATGAGAGGATAGGGGAAGTAGAACGTAGTCTTTCTCTTCAATATGGCAGAAGTGATTAATAATATCCCAGCAAAACTATCAGCCCACCGCCACATATAAGCTGATGTACTCTCCTAGTATTTTTTATAACCCTGATCAATCATCTGTATTTCTTTTTATCTTTCCATACATTCATCTACCCATCCACCTTTCCTTCTACCATATATCTACACCTTTATCTCTACCACTGTGTCTATCTATATCTATCCATGAGACATAAATCATTTCTTTTCCTAGCTGTTTCACCCCCTCTACCATCTAATATCCATGATAAAGAAGGCTTGGTTTTATTCACTGCTAGATCTCTGGTCCAGCAATTAAGTCTGACTCATAGTTGACAATTGATAAATTTATTTCAATAAAATAATGATCTAGAACAACAATGTATGATCAAGAAAAGTCAGAAAAAGCTTCATGGAATAAAGATGTCTTCAGCTAAGCCATAAAGGACAGACAGAATTTAAATGGATAAAAGGAAGAAAGCATTTTAGGTATAGTATGCCTCAAGATACCAGGACTGGAAGAGCATAACACTAGAAATGTGAAAAAAAATATTCCTACTTTCTTTAAAAGAATATGTAGAACACTAGTGTATGGCTTCTTGAATTTAGGTTTTTTAAAAATAATTAATTCTTCAATTCATAGATTTTAATGTCATTCAAACATGGCCACCTAGTGTTTCTCTTATCTTTTTTTATAATCCTGGAACCCAGGGCCTTCAATCCAGGAATGTATCCTCATTGTTTATGGGAATAATTCAAACTCAGTCTTTAGGGAGTAAGGAAGAGGAATAGGTACTGTAGATGCTTACTTTTTCCTCTGCTTTCCAATCTTGTCTCTGATCCCTTTTGTCCTTCTTGCTTTATGGCTCACTTACAACAATATGCCCTCCTTTCCTCCTTTACACTAAACCAATCTCATGTTTAGTTGGTTAAACATAGACAAACAAATCTTATCTTCTGCCTGTTCTGCTCATAAGTCCTTCCATACACATGAGATCACACACCCACTCTTTGTTGAAGACCTGAGATCCTAGACACAGGTCTTGGCCCAGCAGAAGCCATGTCAGAGAGATTTAATTCCCAAGAGAGGTGATCATTGCTGAGAAAATCCATGCAGTTATTAAAAGGCTAAAATTAGAATTCAAGAATCATAGTCATTTCTTATTTAAGCAAGGGATCTCACAAAGTACTCATATTATTTCCATTTTGAAACATGCTGACTGCTATTAGTTATACATGTGTAATGTGTCTAGCTATGTGCACCCATCCCTATTATAAGCAGTAAGGTCTAGGTTTAGTTTGAGCTATGTTAAAAGTCCATAACAGCAATGGGTAACATGGGTAACAGTTGACTATTGATAGAAATCAAGAGGATCAGTTAATCCTGAACTTGGACCATTTAAGCACATTACAGAAAAAACACAATTTCCTGGCTATCTTGCAGCTCAAATATTTCAGCATTAATTTCTGTTGAGGCAGTCATTCTTACATAAATAAATGTTAATTTGGCCCTATAAATTATCATACTAGCAAAAATATGTTGGCATTCCATAGCCCTTTATTTTTCTCTTATGGTTTTCTCTTTTTCCTGCCATCTCTTAATACAAAGGTTCATCTTTGCCCTAAATTCTTCTTACATTGTACAGTTTTCCTGCTGGCTCTAGATCAATTTGGCTATAACAATTTGCCAATGAACAATTAGACAAAAAGCAATTTTGTAAATGGTTAATTCTCTGAAAGCAATTCCCTGAAAGGGATGGCTTTGTAAAAATGGCCTTTGGTAAAACTGCCCATGTTCTTCCCTAAATGAGTGCCTTTATTCACTCAGAGTGATTGAATTGTATACTCATGTTCCTTACATATGTCTCACTAAAATATTCAATTTTCGTGTTCAATAGACACTTTAAAGTTAATATCTAAAAATGAATAAATATCTAAAATTAATATCTAAAAATCACAGTTCTCTATTCTAAATTTCCTCCAGTGTTTTACATCTTAAAAAAACAAAAAAAACACTACTTGCCACTCACTTTCTCAAGTGTGAAACCTGAGTCAGGTTCATTCATTTCTCACACTCCACATCTAATCAATCATCTAGTCCTGCTAATTTTAACCTCCTAGTTAACTAAGAGAATGAAATCCATCAGATTTTTTTCCATGTGGTTCCTAAGTGCTTCTCAGTCAATTGCCTTCTCTTCATGACCGCCATTTATTAATGAAGGTCAGATCCACCCCATCTCTCTCTAGGCTACTCCAGAACTTTTGCAATGAGATTAGACTTAATCTGCTTCCATCTGATCCCCGCCTCCAACACATACACACATACACATTCTTACTCTACTCTGCTACTTAAATGAAATACTCTTATTCTGAGGTTTTCTCTTGGCGGTACCTGTGGTTCTCATAAGTGTGTGTGTTTGCATGAAACACATATCCATAGGATAGTCTACGTTCAGATACATTTAGAAATGATGTAAAATCACAAAAGCCACTGATATGAGAAGAAATCTGATAGGTTACACAAATGAGGGAACTGGTCAGTGGCTCCTAATATAGCCACACCCCTATATTCAGTACAAAACACACACACACACACACACACACACACACACACATACACACCAAAAAAAAAAAAAAAAGAGCAGGACTATTGGGGGTGAATTTTGCTCTATGGGCAATATTTCCTCAATACTTGCTGGTGGGCAGAGGGGTGGAGCTCAGCATAAAAACCCTCCTAACAGGTTTGGCCAGTACGGGTCAAAGCTGAGAAGGAACAAATTATGCAACAATTGTGTCCCACAAACCTCCCAAGCTGGCGGATTCTAAAATTGAAGTCTCCAAAAAAATGACTCCATTTTAAATAACTCAAAAAAGAGAAATTGTAATCTTTTCGATTGTTCTTGCATTCACTTTTTTTAAGTTGTTGTGCCTTTTGTAATTTGTTTTTTATATCTATTTTATACTTTTCCAATTAATTACTTTTCTCAATACTTTTTTCTTTCTTGCTTCTGTTCCCTTCACTTTCTTTTTCCTTTCTTTCTATCCTCAGTTTTTCTTCTCTCTCTTCCTTTCCCTATCCTGTTTCCTCTTCTTTCTCTATAATTTAATATTAAGGATACTATCATGAATGCTTGAGTTTTCAACCTATTCTATAATATTTCTCATCCACTTCTCTCATTGTTTAGCAGATTTGTAAATAGCATTAATAAAACAGATTTTCTTGTCATAGATTGATACTGAGTTGTTCTCAAGTTGCCATTCTTAATGTGGTTATTCTCTTCTCTCAAAGCAATGCTGGTGGCTGAGCCTGCACTGTGATCATGCTGATTAGGTGCTTTGATGCTGTGATATGCCCCCAGCCCATGGACACTGTAAAGTTCTTACTAAAAAGACCCTCACATAATAGGGGGAAAATTATCACAGCAGATGTGCAAGCAACAACATACAACACAAGAAACTTGAGGAAATGAGCTCATAATACACCTCCAAAAGTTCATAACTCCCCAATAACTGAGTCCATAGATATTGAAGTGGATGAAATGCCTAAGAATTCAAAAAGTGGATTGTTATAATGATCAATGAATTAAAGAAGAACCAAGGAACTAAGGGAGAAAATACAGATATAAAAGAGCACTTCAGTAAAGAGGTAGAGGTTCTGAAAATGAACCAAACAGAAATCTTAGAAATGAAATATTCAACAAATTAAATAAAATACAGTAGAGAGTCTTACCCACAGATTAAATCAAGCAGAAGAAAAGAATATCAGTGCTTGAAGACAAGGTAGATGAATTAGAATATTAAGATGCTCATAAAAAAAATAAACCAAGAATAGATTATACAAAAGTTCTGGGACAACATTAAAAAATAAAATTTAATACTCATAGGTTTTGAGAAAGGAGAGGAAGTAGACTAACCATATGGAAAACTTATTTGGTGAAATAATAGTAGAGAATTTCCCTAATCATGGCAATCATATGGACATGCAGTTCCTATAGGCATTTAGAACTACATATAGGACCAGAAAATAACTTTTTTGTGACATATTAGAGTTCAAATGCCAAAAATCTGGAACGAAAAATTTTAAAAGCTAAGAAGTGTCATATCATTTATAAAGGTGAGGACATCAGAATAACACCAGGTTTCTTAGAAGAAACTCTAAAGGCCATGAGGGCATGAAATGATATTTTTCAAGCCCTGAAAAGAATAATAACCAGTCTAGACCATAAAAAGCTTCAGAGACATTCATAAACTAAAAGAGCTCATGACTACTAACTCAGCATTGCAGAAGATATTTAAAGGAATCTTTCACACAGAAAAAAAAGATAAAAATAACCAAGAGAAGCTTAGGAAAGAATAACTCTCACCAGAAGAAGAGATAAGAAAATAAGAATTAGGAATACTTCAGAATTAGAGATAAAAATAATAGGAAGTAAAACATACCCTTCTATAATAACACTGAAGGTAAGTGATCTTAATTTTCCAATTGAAAGGCATAGACTGGCAGATTAGATTAAAAAAACAATACCCAACTATATGTTATCTCCAAGAAACATACCTCATAGACAAAGACATTCACAGACTAAAAGTGAAAGTATGGAAAATGATATTCCAAGCAAATGGAATCAAAAAGAAAGCAGGAGTAACTAACTACTCTTGCATCAGACAAAGAAGACTTCAAACCAAAGCTAGTTAGAAGATGCAAAGAAGAAATTACAAAATGGTAAAGGGAATAATCAAAGAAAAAAATGTAATGATTATAAATATTTATGCTCCAAATATCAAGTGAACCCAACTTTGTAGAACAAACACTGCTTGACATAAAAGGATAGATATGCCCCAATAACAGGGGAAGACTTCAATACACCAGTCTCACTAATAGATAGGTCATCCAGACAAAAAGTCAATAAAGATACTATAGATTTAAACTGTAATATAGACCAAATGTACTTAATAGACATCTACAAAATATTTCATCACTAATAGTTGAATATACTTTCTTTTCATTTACTTATGGAATTTTCTTCAAAATTGATTACATATTAGGACATAAAGCAAGTCTTAGCAAATTAAAAAATTGAAATAATCTCTTATATTTTTTTCAGATGAAAATAAGATGGAATAAGAAGTAAATAGCAAGAAAAAACACACAAATATATGGAGATTGAAAAGTACACTTTTGAATGACGAGTGAGCCATTTGAAGAAATCAAGCAGCAAATTAAAAAATTCACAGAATCAAACCAAAATGGAAATACCACATAGCAGGATCAGGGAGATGTAGTAAAGGCGATTCTAAGAGGGAAGTGTAGAGCTCTGAATGCCTATGTAAAAAACTCTGAGAGATTTCAAATAAGTAAGTTAATACATATCAAGCTCTTAGAAAAACAAGTACAAACCAATCTCAAATCTAGTAGAAGGAAAAAAATAATAGAGTTCAGAGAAGGATTAATGAAATCTTTATTTCATTTTTTCATTAAAATAACAACACAAAGGATCAATTAAATATGGAGCTGGTTCTTTGAAAAAATTAACAAGAATGATAAACCTTTAGCCAAATTAACTAAAAGGAAAAAACAAAGAGAGAAAACTCAAATTAATAAAATTCAAGATGAAAAAGGGGATATCACAATAGATACAACTGAGATCCAGAGGCTCATGAGGGATTATTTTAAAAATTTATATTCCAATAAATTTAAAATCTAGAAAAATGGATGAATTTCTAGATACATATAACCTACTAAAACAGAACCAAGGGGATGCAGAAAACCTAAGCAGATCAATAATAAGCAATGAGATTGAAGCAATAATATAAACCTCCCAACAAAAAAAAAAGCCCAAACCCAGGTGGTCATAGCTGAATTTACCCAATCATTAAAGAATAGCAATGCCAATGCTTCTGAAATAGTTTTGAGAAATAGAAAGGTGGATTCCATAAATCCAGTATTATCCTGATACCAAAATCAGTAATGATTCATCAAGGAAAGAAAGACCAGGATCCTTGATGTACATAGATGTCAACAACACATTATAAAGACCATACACACCATGGTCAAGTTGGTTTTATTACAGGATGCAAAGGTGGTTTAAAACAAACAAATCAAGAAACATAGTACACCCCAAAAATAGAACCAAGGACAAAAATCACATGATCATCTCAATAGATGCATAAGAAGTTTTCAACAAAATTCAAGATCCCTTCATGATAAAAACACTGAAGAAAATAAGAACAGAAGGAACTTCCTTCAATATAATAAAGGCTACATATGACAAACCTAAATCCAACATCATATTGAACCCAGCCATGGTAGCCTCTGACCTCAGACTTCCAGCCTCCAGAATTATGACAAACAAATTATAAGCCACCCAGTCTGTGATACCTTGATATAGCAGCCCAATCCAACTAAGATAATTGCCTAATCTAGCATATCCCATATGCTATATTAATGAATAATTTAATTATTTCTTCCTTCCTAAGTGACAGTTATTAATAGTCAGTAGAACACACTTGGAATATGCTGGTATAGAGTGATATGATCATGCTAGGAACGTGAAATGAAGTCTGACCCATTCCACTGCTCCTGGAGCATTTCCTGCCCTCTTCACCCCACAATTTGTCTTCTGGGAATCCTGTATGATTTGCAATTGCTCAGAGCAGCATGACCTTCCCCATGTGTCTTTGACATGTTGCTCCTTTTACCTGAAATGCCCTGTTCTAAACTTACCCCACTCCAATTCCCCTTCTGCCTAACTCTTCATCTTTCAAAACACATCTCAAGTTCCATCTCCTCTAGGAAACTCTGACCTGTCTGATCTAGCTTTGGTTTTTCTTATAACATCTTTATAGTCATTATAGCACTCACCATCTTTTTACTAAAATGAACTTATACCCCTTATTTGTGCAGTCTCCTCAGGGTCCTTGAGCACTTACTATTAACACATAGTTAATAGTATGTGATGTACATAGATGTCAACAACACATTATGAAGACCATACACACCATGGTCAAGTTGGTTTTATTACAGGATACAAAGGTGGTTTAAAAATAAAAATAATAAAAACCCACCTGGGTTTGGGCTTTTATTTTGTTGGGTGGTTTATGTGTTTATTACTATTAACACATAGTAAGTGCTCAAGAAATAGCTGTTGAACTGTCATAAATAGTAACAGACTGAAGGTGATGTAGGAAAAATAGTAAAGACTGTAAAAATGCATAAAATATTCCTCAATGCTTCAAAAATGCATTTGGAAGACTTTTTTTTAAAGATCAATTTATAGGGGGCTGGGATTGTAGCTCAGTGGTAGAGCACTTGCCTCGCATGTGTGAAGCACTGAGTCCGATCCTCAGCACCACATAAAAAATAAATATATTGTGTCCATCTACAACTAAAAAAATATTTTAAAAAAGACCAATTTATAGTATGTATCATATTAATTAATGCCATTCCACTTACTAACATTGCTAATGATATTTCAGACACTTTTCCTTTCTCATTTACATTTGCATATTTCAATCATTCATAATAGATAAACATTTATTCTTTGCTGAGAATGAGGAAGAAAATGAAACTGCTGAAAATATTCATTATGGCAATATTATACTGTGGAAATTGGTAATATCACTTTGGATCTTGAAATGTAAACACTATCTAAAATTAATGTAAGGACACCAAATCCACGTCTTTATCCGACTTTATTTAAATCACAGCTGTTCTTCATTTAATTTGCTTCAAACCTACTAAACCTGTTAGGGCCAGAAAGCAGGTCTGAGCCAAGCCCACTGTGTTTAGCTATGTGTAAAAAGATGTCAGCTTTTCTTCTGGGTAAAACTACCTCATTCCATGTGTCCCCAGAAACTTCAACTCCTTATATTTAAGATCTATGTCTATAAGAGCAAGCAGAGTTATTAACCAAGCATGACATCCTTATCAAGTTATTTATGGATATAGATTATGCCCACAGGTATAATATAAAGTTTTGAGCTGAATATTCACCCATCCCGACTTACTTCATATTAACTAAATTATCCTTATTTATTCATTCAATCAGCAAATACATGCAAAGTTCCCACTATGTGCCAGTCCTCTGCTGTCACAAAGGCCACAGTGAGATAATAATAATCACAATGCTACCAATAATTGTATTGCTTTGGGCACATACAGTATGTAAAATGCCATGTTGTAATGTAGGTATATTATGCATTTGATCTTTATTACAAGCTTGTTGAGATGTGTGTTGCTGTCCCTTTTGATATCACAGGACCAAGACTTAGAACTGTTGGTATAGCACTCAAGGTCAGAGCTAGTAAAGGGCGAAGCCACAGTTTGTATCCAAGCAGTCTGTCTCCTGAGAAGCCCCTGTACTCAGTTACCAGGCAAAACAGCCTGCCACAGTGGTCACACAATACCACTGTACCATAAGATTTTCCACAAATATGTTGTTTGCCCAAACCCTATCATGCTGTGTTATAAGCAGCAATGAGCAGGAATTATTTCAGGGGGTTTTGAAGTGACAACAGCTTAAGAGATCTAATTTAAATATTTATTTTTTTTTAATCAAACAACTCTGAAGCATATGGTGCTAGTGAGTGTTTGATGAATATTAACTGATTGTAGTTAATGGTAAACTGTAGTTAATGTGGTTGTACTGTGTGACCTTTGAGGTACCTTTAAACCAGGAGATTCTATGATTAAAGAGGTGGCTGAATCTAGTTGTTTCTAGATTCCATCTCCAGACTGTCTCTTGAAAATCACATTTAACTCAGGCTATTTTCAAAGGAAAAAAACTGGACTAAGCAAGACATTTATTTATATTTATATCAAGCCAGAGATTACCTGAAGAAGAGTGGGCAGTTATGCACACACCTTGTCTCGACTTGTATCCTGTGACAATAAGGAACTCAGGATAAAAACTACAGTGACTGTGTTGTCTGGCTTCTTGGAAGGACAGTGAGGAAGAAGTATTTATTTATCCGATTGTGTAACACAAGATTTTTCAAGACAAGTAAGCTATTCTAATATGATAATACATGTGTTTTTATAGACCCAGCATACTGTAAGTTGCTTTCTAAGACTTTGATCAGTACCATGGATTTATAGGAATTTTATCAGTGCAATAAATTATGGTAGATCCTGAATGTACAAAAAATGCAATCCATGGACGTTCATCATGTAAATTTCCTGCCCTGCTTTAACCTCTATCCCCAGCCCTGGCCTACTTAGCTATACATTCTCCCCACAGGCCAAAAAGCAAGACTGCTTGAACAGTGTATTTCCTGGCTAATTTATTAAGATGTTTTCCTGGGTTATACAATATTCCCAACCCAAAGGCCACTCACTGGGAAGAGAAAACAATCTCCTTTTTAATTAACAAGAAAAAAAATATCAGACAAAATTCCAAGCTATTTGACCACATTGACCTGGTCTTAGACCTTATTCACATTTCCACAAGCTCAGAGGCAAACTCCAAATCCCACTTTGGGTTTAAGTTTTGTTTAAACTTAAACAAAAGTGGGAAAGAGTCATTCTTCCAGCTCTGCTGGTATCTGAATGTCAGTAAGGCGATAACCAGGTGCCAAGGTGATAGGTTGCTATAACATAACATGATCCAAAGTCCATTTATACGTACAAAAAGCTAGCTCTGGGTTTCATGGCAAGACTTGACATGTAGTGCACCAATTCCTATGTCTCTAATGTATCTTTTTCCCCTGTGGGAAACAACATTTTCACAGGAATTTGGAAGCTGAGTCAACCAGTGACCTGAAATTATATTTAAATCCAGGGTCCCTATGTTCTTTAAGGAGGCATTTATGGCAAACCAAATAAAATACTCACATAAGCCAGGAAAACTTGTAGCAACAATATGGTTATGCTATAATTATTGCCATTTAAGAAAAATAAAGTTTGTGTGAATAGAAGCAGAGAGTACACCAACTGTTTAGGCTTCTGATGGAAACTTTCCAACTTAAATCTGCCTGGTGATTAAAAGCACCATCCTCAAGAAACAGATCTCACTTCCAATCCTGCCTCTGTCACTCACATTACAGAAGTCTCAGTTTCCATAAATGGATCTCGTAGAATAATAATGTGGTTTCGATGTGATAATGTATTTAGAAGTTTTCGTTGTACTGCTTGGCATATGGAAAACACTAGGTATTGACTATTGACTGCCAGGTTTCATTCATTCAACCAGATTACTGAAAGTCTACAATGATCGGGGACTAAGCAATGGGAAACAAACAATAACAAGATAACAATATGTTAGATTGTTTCAAAGTTTTGTTTTTGATATTTTATGTTCTTGGATATTTTTCCATAGGCCCTGCCTCCTCCAGCATCTTCCTCGAAGACTGAATGTCATATCTACAATTTCTTTTTAATGGCTTCTGGGATACAATGATTACTTTGTGGTTGACTAATTTTTCTGAAAAAAAAAATTTTTTTTCAAGTCAGTTCTGAAAATTGATGAGGTAGATATACACACAACGACAACAAACTTAAGGCCTGTGATACAAACTTTCTTACACAGGGATCCTTTCACTCCTGAGATCATGTCATGGATATCTGAAGAGTTAGAAAGGATTAGAGACTTTTGTGAAAGCAGGACCTTTAAAAGGAACCGGTCTATGCACTGAGATGCCTTTACCAGCAGACACTGGAATTTTCCAGAACTGCTCTAGATGTTGGGGATCAGGATCTGGAAACTATTTTGCTGCTGCCCGTCCTCACTTAGAAACTTTTCCTCTGTGACAACACAGACAAAAATGTCATGCATTCCTTTAAAAACTGTGTATGTATGTGTACATGTTGCACTTGCAGACAGGTATGTACTTTGCAATTTACATCTAGAAACAGTCCATCTGTACATAACAAAATGATCCACTAAAAGTCATGCAGGAAATTAGTGTACAATATACATTTACAAATATACAGCTGAAATTAGCAGTGTACTCTAGTGAACCAATGACATAATCACATTGTCTTCTGAGCTTGATATTTTAACATGCATTGCATGGTTCAGTTTGTTGTTTTACCCAAACAAAAGCTTTTGAAACTTTATTGTCTTTGGCTCATTAGTTTGATCTCAAAAGAATTTTGAAACATATTTTATTAAATTTTGAGTTGTGAATCATTTTTAAAAAAACTTTGAGTAAAGCTTATCTTTATTTTAAATTTCTTGTCATGGATAAAATCTAGCATTGGCTTCATGCAAATCACGAGCTCGCTAATCTCGATATCGGGTCATGGCCCAAGGTGACTTGAGAATAAGATATTTACAGCACAACTCATTTACACTTCTTTGTGAAACAGAACAGGGGAATTCTGCTTCCTGGGGTTCCAGAGGTGTTCTGGGTGGCCCCTAACTAATGATGAGAACCCAAGCAAGTCACAGGTTCTCTGGATTTCATTTTCCTCATTCATAAAATAAGAGAATCCGACTAAGTTGGGTACTAATGCCCATTCCAGTTTATTCTATTCTAGAATTTTTTTAAAATTAATAATGTTTAGATTCTCTGAGGAAAAACAAACCATGTTTTTACTTGAAAATTAATGTATAAGCATATTACACTTTAGGAAACTTAACCATGAATAAAGATTTGAGTTGAGATTTAGAATGATTCCTTGGAAGTCCAAATAATTACATGAGAAACTTTATTTGACTATTTTTTTTTAGTGCTTGGTATCAAATCCAGGGTATGCCTGCTGAGTGCTCTGTCACTGAGCTAAACCCCCAGCCCCAGAAAATTTTATTTTTTAGGAAACTGGTTAGAAGAAATATTTGTGTAAATAGCATGACAATGAAGATTTTAAAATCAGAAATATTTATAGTCAAATCCTAGATTCAAAGATCTAGGTTCCTGGTATCATCTTGAGTAAATTATGTAATCTCTGGTCCTTAGTTTCTTCCTCTGTAAAAGGCTAATTCATACCCTCTGAGACTGTTGCAAAGACCATCTAGCATGATGATTGGTGCATGATAAATACTGTTTGTTTTTCTTTTCTTTTTTAGAAATCTTTGTGCTAAGGGAAAGAAATCTTGGTTTCAGAAGAAGCAAGAGTCAAATCAACAAGCAGGGAACCCATTGCATCTAGGAAGGCAATATTTCACAGTGATTATCAGTGTGCACTTTAGGGTCTTATACACTTGCATGCAAATTCAAGCTCTGTCTTATTACCTTTGGGACCACTGGCAATTTATTTAAGTTCTCTGACATGCCATTTTCCAGCCAGTTACTGGTTGTTATAAGGCTCAGGAAGAGAGAGTGTAGCACAGTATCTATGATGTGAAAACTCAGTTATATCAATGATAGTTACTTTTATTATTTATATGTTCTTTAAGCTTGGAAAAGTCACTAGAAGAGAATAAGACATCAACGAATATTTCTGAAGAAATTAATGAACAAATGATTGTTACTTGGTTGATGAACAGCACCCAGAATCTCTATCTTCTGGGAGCAAGGCAGGTCCTTGAATCCCACAGTTTCCTATGGGAGGCATGTCATTTTCAAAGACGTCTTTCTTGACATGAAAACAATGCCCTGTAAACCACTTGTGCTCTTTTTATGGAACTAGCTAGGGATTCCTTACGGTTTTTGTGCTCAGTTTCAAAAACAGTTCTATGACTCATCATGGGTATGCCCTGGTTTTTGTAGTCAACTTATTTTCTGGGGGTTGGTGATGGAATAGATATGGCTAAAAACTTTGAGAAATCTGAAATAAAGGATATATCAGTTTCTTTGTATATTCTTATTGGTTGCATGAAATAGACCAAAAAAGAGTTTACTAACATTAATGTAAATTTAAAAATGCTGGAATTTAGAATAAAAGAACAAAAATAAATTAACATTAAGCATTTACATTTTTTTGAATAGAATACAAAAATCCCAAGAGTTATATTATCAGAAAATGTAAAATAAATTCTATCATTTAAACTAACAGTTAAAGAACAATAATGTGTGGGCTCCCTCTGCTGGATCTTCAGACTGTGAATGTTAGTACCTTAGAGTTACCTAATCAAATGCATTACTCATGGTGATGAAATTAACACAAAGCAGTGACGGTGGGTAATCTCAACTCCACAGTTAAACAATTTTCCAAATAAAGAAGCTGAAAGATTGGGATTATATTTTTCTTTCAGTGTTAAAAAAAAACAAGGGTTTATGTAGGATTTTTTTGTTGTTGTTGTTAGTTTATGTTTTAAAAAGGAGGAACAGGCACTCTTTGGAAGGGGTCAGACGTGGTCCATGGTGCCTGTTGCCAGGGTAACCATGTCTTCTGTCTGTACATGTCAAAGCCAGTTGCTTCCTTTGGAGACAAAGAAACTATCGGGTTGAAGGAAACAGAGAAAATGCAAATTATGATGTTTGTGTTGCTTCAGAAAAACTATAATGTGATTATCCTGCAGAGCAACTCAGGAAAGTTTTCAAATTAACAATGAATTTATTTTATTTTTCCTATCTCCCTAAAATAATTAAGTTCTGGTGAGTACTAGAACTTTTCTCTTCCTAGAGTCATAAAATACTAATCTGAAACTTTACAAAAATAGTACCCCTCTTACCTTATGGAACATTTTTTAAATAAGGTGTTCCTTTCTAAAAAAAATTTTTTAGTTGTAGATGGATACTATACATTTTTAAAAATTTATTTATTTTTATTTGGTGCTGAGGATCAATCCCAGTGCCTCACATGTGCTAGGCAGGTGCTCTACCACTGAACTACAACCCCAGCCCAGTTTTTCTTTTAAAAAAAAAAAGCCCAATGATTCTGAATTTATATTCTGTGTTTAAAAATTGTTTGTTGAAGGAAGACTATAATTAATACCAGATATACTAAATTCCATTTTTAGAAGAGCAAATTATTGGTTGGCTTTGCTCATTTATATGAAGAACTTAAACAGAATTCGTTATAGATTGAAATCTGATTCATTACTTAGCTTAGTGAAGCTTTTCACAATGAGATGAATAAAATAAAAAATATCAGAGAATGCTCATCAAGTTATGAAAAAATAGTTTAATTGGTCGACTTTCATAGATCTTAATCTATCATTTAATTTTATTATAAAATTTCCAATCCCATAAAAATTAAATTTGCTTATCAAATATTGCTAGTAATCCCTACATCAAACATTCTCATGAATATATCCAAATATCTAAAATTAACCTCTTTCATAATATCTCTAAAATGGTGAAATATCTCACTAAGTAGGTTCAAAGATGATAATTCCTTATTTTGCTTTAAAAGGTAAAGCATGTTTTTCCTCAAAGTTTTCATTTTAAAATTTTCTTTCTTATGATACACAATGTTACTGAAGATATCAAGAGGTTTTCATTCAAAAGGAATAAATAGTTATTACTTCTTTTCATGTAGGGTTTTCCTGGTACCCACTTCCCAAGGAAGCTGAAGGATCTAAGAAGAAAACCTGTATGGGAAAGATGTGAACATACAATGAAGGGCAGGTGGAGTCCCTTAGGGATGGAGTACCCATGTTCCAGTTTCCTAGGGACAAGCTCAATTTATGACTATTTTCCTGGCATAGTTACTAACAGTGCCCTGCTTCATTCTGAAAACTATCAGCTTTGAAAGAAAAATTGTATGGCCCTCCTAATTTCAATCCAAGCACTTCTGCCTGCATTACCTTTCATTTTCTAGAACATCATTTCCAAATGTACATTTACTTGAACTCCAAACTGCACGTATTATTAAAGGGGGGGGGAGATTCTGTGGTTAAGTCTGAGAAATGCTGCATATTATACATAATAATTTGAGGGGCGATTCAAACATACATTTACATATTTAAGGTGCTGGACTTTGTTTACTCAAAAAATTTCAATGCCTGGAGTCCTAGGTCCCTATTTCTTCATAATACTTATTAATATAATGTGAAAAAAAATCTGTCCATAGTTACATGAGCTCTCAATTCCAATTAGCATAGGACCCATACCTCATTCCTACACTTATTTCACTGTATCCCACCTAAAGAATTAAAATTTTGAGGAGATAAAGGTAGTCAATAGAATGCAACTACAAGAACTCTGCTAGAGAAAATCAAGAACACACCAGCTTAAAATGCAAAGTGTTCTTAAAGCTAAATTGATTTGTTAGAAATTTCCCAACTCATTCCCATGGAACTCTGTTGTTCTTTATTAAGTGCTTATTATGCTGAAAGCACTACTTTAGGATGC
Organism: Xerus rutilus; assembly: GCA_028644305.1. Taxonomy (NCBI): domain Eukaryota; kingdom Metazoa; phylum Chordata; class Mammalia; order Rodentia; family Sciuridae; genus Xerus; species Xerus rutilus. Next base: position 154,475,864 of record CM053400.1, read on the forward strand.
ATGAAGTAAGTTATTACATACAGAGACTTAGAATGGGTAAGAGACTCCCTCACCTTCATTCTTCATTTCTCTTAATCTGTTCTGTTTTTCCTCCAAAGAACTTAAAATAGGCTTCTCCCATGCTCTATGATTTTCTGATTAACTATTTACTTTTTATTTTGTCTTCCCAATTAACATGTGAACTTCTCTAGCAAATATGTTTTCTGTTTCTTTGAGTGATTTATTTCAAGCATCTAAAAAGTAGTCAGCATATGGTATATTCTTAATCCATTTTTCTTGATAAATGAATTCACTAAAGTTTGTTTTAGGGAGCGTAGCTCAGAGTGGCATGACTTTGGGGGAAATGAAGGAATAGAGGCTTGCGAGCATGGGTGTATGGCTGACCCTCAGAGAAGGACATTAGACTGGGAAGGTATGTTAGGAAAAGGTCCTGGAGAACTTTGAGTGTCACACTAATGGCCCAGTTGTCATTATCGTGCAATTACTATGGACCATGCACCATGTGAGGACTGATAACATCTTCCTTACAATAAACCCCAAAGGTAAGTCTTATTTGTTCTCTATTTTCTATGAAAACACAGAATGTCATGGCTAAGTAATTTGTACTGAATCAAATGGAAGTTAGTAGGGAAACTAGTGTCTTCCTCAGTTCAGGCTGCTGTGCTAAAGAATCACAGACAAGGTGGCTTACAAAAAACTGAAATGAAATTCTCACATTTTGGGGGGCTGGAATTCTGAGAATCAGAGTGCTGGCATGGGTGTGTTTTGGAGAGGGCTCACTTCCAGATGGCAGGCTACTGACCTCATTGTGTCCTCACTTGCCAGAAAGAGGGTTGCAGGGCTCTTAGGATCTTTTTCATAAGGGCACTAATCCCATTCATGAGGGCTCCACTCTCACAACTAATCACATCCCACAGTACCCACCTCCTAACACCATCACACTGAAGGTTAGGATTTCAGCACATGAATTGGAAACAGAGGTGGGGAGAGGAGCAACACAAACATTCAGTCCATAATAAGCTGGAATTCAAACTCTTCTGTGACCTAATTTCTATGTCTACTACACTGCCTTTCTATAGGCAGTAGAGAGCCATGACTGTGTGTGATCAATGGTATAAAATTGCTGCCTTATATTTTTATAGATAACAGCTACCACTATGACTGACATTGTACAAGGAAGAAGTTGAGTGTGAGATGCTGGTAGGAGGTGGAATTTCAGCTCTGGAATTCAGGACTGAGGTCAAGGGATATATATTCCAGAGCTGTGTTGTCCAAAACAGTAGTTAACAGCTTCATGAAACTATTGAGCACTTGAGATGGAACTAGTACAAAGGAAGACACATGCTAAGTGTAAAATATACACCGAATTTTGAAGACATCATGTCAAAAAATAAAGCTAAAGGATTAATTACATGTTATAATGACAACATTGTAGATAGAGTTAAATAAAATGTATTAAAATCAATATGATCTGTTGCTTTTACTTTTTGTGAAGTAGTTACTAGGAACTCTAAAATCCAATAGGTGGCTTGCATTATATCACTGTTGGACAATGCTATTATAATAATTCTTATAAAGGAGCTCTTTGATTCTTAGATGTATCACAGAAGGAACTGCTTAGAATGAGAAGGCTGTGCAAAGAACATCGGGGAGCCTATATCTATCTAGTTTTTGTGTAAAGATGAAAGAGACAAGGTGGAGACTGGGGAATAATCCAAGATGACAATGTCAAGGAGTAAAGGAGGTCACACATATTGCAGAAAGCCAGGGAGGATGATGACAGGTGGGGGATTCTAGATTTGCTAGATTGAAGGTTATTTGCCATTGGGACTTTTCACAGAGTGGTTGTGATAGAGGCTTATTTGCAAAGAGAGTTAGGAGCAGGGCTCAAGATACATTTTTAAGGAAATGAAAAATGTGAACATGCATGCAAGTTTGGGGGAAGAAACTGGTGCAAGGGAAAAGATTAAAAACGTGAAAGGAAATGAGTTCATTGGCACAGAGTGGTCCCATCACTTGATCTTGGAAAATGATTCACCTGGGAGGAGATTTAGATTACCTTTTGTTTTAGTCAGTTTTTCACTGCTGTGACTAAAAGGACCAATCAGAAAAATTGTAGAGGAGGAAAATTTTTCTTCTGGGCTCACAGTTTCAGAGCTCTTAGTTCACAGAAGGCTGGCTCCATTCCTCCAGGTTTAAGGTGAGGCAGAATATCATGGTGGAAGAGTGTGGCAGAGGGAAGCAGCTCACATGAGGAACAGAAAGCAGAGAGAGGCTCCACTGGTCAGACACAATTATATACCTCATACCCATGCCGCTAATGAACCACTTTCCCCAGCCACACCCTACCTGCCTCCAGTTACCACTCAGTTAATCCCATCAGGGATTAATTCACTGATTATGTTAAGGCTCTAACCCAATCATTCCTCCTCCAAACCTTCTTGCATTGTCTCATACATGAGCTCTTGGGGAACACCTCACATCCGTACCATAACACCTTTCCTCTGAGGTTACCAGGAAGGAAAAGAACTTTAGCAATTTCACAAAACTGTGTTTTCTATATTCTCTGAGAGTGTTAGTATAAGAGTTAAAAGGTTGAGGCTGAATGTGGGAGTTGGAAATGTGCGAGAAGCTTGGGAGAGCCACAGGAGCACATCAACATAGAAGAAGATGGGGTGGGAGTGAACATGGGGTCCAGTGAGGTTTGGACAGTGTGGATATTCAAGAGCAGCTGTTGACATGCTGTTGCTTCTCTGGCAGAGATCAGCTTCCTGAGGCTTACCCAAGAAGTGAAATTGACAAGGTAAGTGTGAGTGAAGGGCAAGGAGGCTTTTTGGTTGCTTGTGTGAATATAAATAAAATTGTAAGCCGGGCATGGTGGCGCAAGCCTGTAATCCCAGCACTTAGGGAGGCTGAGACAGGAGAATCGCAAGTTCAAAGCCAGCCTCAGCAAGGACAAGGTGCTAAGCAACTCAGTGAGACCCTGTCTCTACATAAAACACAAAATAGGGCTGGAGATGTGGCTCCGTGGTTGAGTGGCCCTGAGTTCAATCTCTAGTACCAAAAAAAAATGTAGAATATTGTTGTACACTGAATATTTGCACTCCCATTCATATGTTGAAGTTTTAGCCATCCCCCCGCATCCAGATATAATTGGAGATAGGACCTCTAAGGAAGTGACTAAGGTTAAATAAGGTCATAAGGATGGGATGGGGTCGGTAGGAGCAGGAATAAGTTTACTCTCGTGAGGTTCTAGCTGCCCATTCTGAACTCCACAACAGTATCACTGATGGACACAGCCTTAGGAGACACTTCAGGGAGCCCCACAGTGGTGTGAGCCAACTCCCTTCAATGAACCCTTTAACATACATGCTTGTACTATATTAAATATCTCCTATCATTTCTGTTTCTCTGGTTGAGCACTTACTGATAGAAAATTAAAAGCCTAGGGGAAAGGAGGCAAATCTTGGCATTCAGGAGGAAGAGATTTCATTTTCTCCAGAGGCTATACTCATACATCATAAAAGATAGTGAGTCTTCAGAAGGTTTCATTAAACAAGCAGGTGATAGAAAACTGGCTGCATGAAATAGAGACAGTCTCAAAGCAGGGATTGCCGTTCTGTCTAGCTTGGATATCCAAAGGGTTCTGACTTGAGATTGTGGTCTATTGTCTAGAAGGTACATTCAGAAACGAGGAGAAAACCAAGATATTGGACAAGTAAAAGGAGAGACTGGTTAGTCGGAAGAGATTTTCAGGAAATAATATGGGCTCCTGCATTTTAAAACTAACTCCACTTCAAATATTACTTATTCATTATCTATTACCCCACATTAACTCATTATCTCATATTTCTTGAATAATAATTTCCAAGCTCCTCAAATGCAAATCTGCAGAATCTTCTACTCTTTCTAATTCTCCCAGCACCCTCTCCCACTGCCTGTACAATCGGTGGTTGGATCATGAAACTTCTACTGCAGGGATATCTGGAGGAGGAACATCCTTCTTTGCAACTGCTGCCATGGCCATAAATAAGACCACCACAGCCACTTAGTAGGGCACTTTCATGAGCTTTCTAATGGATCATTCTGTCCCTAGAATTTCTAGAAAACAAATTCAATCATTCTCCTTCATAAATATCACTGAATTCCTTCTAGAAACATTTTCATGTCCTTAACATAATTCAAAATAATCATCAGTTTACATAGATGCCTCTCACTTTAGTACTGCCATCCTCTAAAGGGCTATGACAGCAATGTATTGGTAATCATTTGGATGGCAAAGAATGGCTTAAGAAAGGTTTATTGAAAGAATAGATTAATGAATGAACACCATGGAGAACTGGACTTCAAATGGAGGTTTGCAATATTATGATTATTTTTAAGACTTCCAATCTACCCACAGAAATCTATTTCATTTATAATGTAGCTAAATTGCAGTAGTATAAACAAATTGGCCAAATATCATGTATTGGAAACTTGATTGCAAAGAGAACACTCCTGTCACTTAATGAATGAGACCTATACTGTGGACTGTCTCAGGAAACCAGTCAAACTTATCTTATTAGACATTATTTTAATGTTCATAGAAATTGTTATCATATTTTAAAAATTCACTTATTTAGTTTGGGCCAGTTGATTTGGTTTTCAGCTGACCTGCCATGAATTTTTGTCAAACTCCTTTCATCTCGTTTTTCTCCTCCATTGTCCTATCATATCCTTCCCTTGACCAAATGACCTTTTAAACTTTCTTGAATAAAGTAATGCCAGCTTTTTATGTAGGACACTTTGGGATATGTACCAGGACTAATAATGATAATGTGCCTTCAATGTGCTTTCATAGACACTGCTTTGACTTCTGGAAGTCAGAGAGAACGAAGACAGGAAATCACTGAGAATAAACATTTCAATGTTCTATTTTCAGGGAGATGTATTTCATAGAAGGACAGATTGGCAGAGTAGAAAGCACGCGGAAGTGAAAATTGGAAATTTTGTTGTTAAAAGAGTATTGAAGGGTCACATTTGGAAGGGCTGTACTAGGGGTAGAGAAGAAGAGAGAAACGCTTTGCATGAAAAAGTGGCAGCATTTTATAACACCCTTGGGAGAGTGTGGGAAGGGAAAAGACTCAGAGAGCCACTTGCATTTTCCAGAATCTATGTGCTGTCAAAACACTGACAGAATTACTGACAGGGGACATGACAGCAGAAGGAGAAGTCAATTTTCTGAATATGTATAAGGTGGCTTTATAGATTGACCCAGTGATGAGATTTATGGTGGAAATATATTGTGCATAGCAGAGACACAGGGCAAGCAGAGAGAGGAGAGGGTGGACAAAGTGAGAGATCAGAGGTGTACCTGGACAGAGGCGAGGTCAGAGCCCTTACAGGTAAAAGCAACTTTGGAGTTAGAAAAGCACAAACCAATTTGGAATTTAGAACAAAGAAATGAAATAAAGAGAAAAGTAGTTTTTGCAGCAGCAGCAGTAGGAGGGCTACTGGGATTGTATAGCTAGATACAGAGGTTTGTTCATCCTTTAGTGGCCCCGTATCTGTTTTCTGACAAAACAGACATGCTTTAGAGCTGTGCCATTGCTCATTTCACATGGAAGGCTGAAGTTATTTCAGTTCACCAGAGGACACAGAATGCAAATGTAGCACCAATAAGAGAAGTGATGATGGATTTGAACATCAATTCCCACATGTTAAGAGTAAATCTCCTTTTGAGTCCAAAGCATGGTGTCTGGTTACTGGAAAAGATTTACTGGCGACAGTGTAAACCTCTGGAAGGTTACTGTCTTACCCAGCTAATCGCAAGGAAGGCAAGGACTGTATTCTCAGTTCGACATGCTGGATTTGAAAACCACAAAAGCTAATCCCCAGAGTTCCTTCAGCTAGGCAGGACAGAAATTTATTGTGTGACTCTTATCAAAAGAGCATAATCTTAGCTAATTAAGCTCAAATCATTTTACTTATAAATTAACTCACTATAATTGCAATAAAGTAATTTTTTTCATCAGGGAAGGGACTCTATAGAACATGACATGATCAGATAAAATATAAAATTGTTTATAGGTTTTGTTTTGACATTTTCAAAAAAAGTAATTTTCAATTAATATCTCCAGATTATATGAGTGAATTAAATTTTGAGTTCCATGCTCCCACAGTCTAAACCTCTGGCTCATTCTCTATGTCTCTACACTCTGCTGGACTGGGGTATCTTGGCAAACACCTCTATTCACAAAAAATATGCCATTTCACCAAGATGGTATCTATAACCAATAATGAAAAAAAAAATCTTGTTTTTAATGCTCACCACAAAAATACCATGTCTAAAAACCCAAAAAACAACAACGAAAAAGGACTTGTAATCCAGCTTCTAAGAGATCAAATATGATTGTCTACCATAATCTGTTTTGACTTGGGATAATAGTTAAAATGGTAGGATCCCAAATTTTTCTGAGATTGTGATTAATCTGAATGTTATAATGTGAATGGTCAGACAAATCTAGCCATTGTAAGAAACTATTATAAACTTTCAATCAGGCAATGAGGTCAGAGTGCATGTTCCTTTGTCCTACCTTTAGGTAGACGGGGATTTTCTATGACACTTAATAAATATAGACATGGTCAGGGGCTTCAGCTCAGTCCTTTTTAAGAAAAGAAATCTGTGTATTTTAGTACCTTAAATGCTTAGGAAGATTCCTTGCATCTTTTTTTTTTAATTTTTATTTTTTTTAGTTGTAGATGGACACAATGTCTTTATTTTATTGGTTTGTATGTGGTGCTGAGGATCGAACCCAGGGCCTTACGCATGCAAGGTAAGCACTCTACCGCTGAGCTACAACCCCAGCCCAATTCCTTGCATCTTGTAATAGATGTTCATAAAATGCTTGTTGCAAGTCTGAATTAATTAACGAATTTATATTCACTTAGATGTATCCCAGGTATCAAACATTGTAACTGTGCACCTTAGGCACTTGTAAATATTTCAGATTGAAAAAATAAATAAATAAGCATTGATAACCGTAATTCATTTAAGGAACACAATCTTTGCCATTTCAGCTTGGTCTCAACTATGGCCATATAATTTTGGATATAAGAGTTTGGGATTTTTTTCTCTCCTATTCTCTTTAACACCTTTTTTTATTGTACATACCAAATAATGAAATATACACAAAAGCCAGTGATTCATGAGTTGTGCTAAAATTATGTATATTATTCTACAAGTTAAAACATTTAAAAAAGAGAATACATTTTTCATGAGAGTGAAAGTTTTAAATTTTAAGTGTTTAGAAATTTGAGTATCAAAGCAAATGTTTTTGAGAAGCTGCACTTCATTAGGAAAAAGTCATGATCATAAAAAATAGTTGTTTTTTTAGAAGCTCTGATGATCTGGGCTTTTTCTTTTTGTTACATCATATTTAATCTTAGTAAGCCATTTTAAGTCAGTCTTCAAATGAGCTCTCTTTTCAGATGACTGAATTATTCTAAGAAAAATTTAGAGAAAACTTTCAATGCAATTCCATTAGGTTGACATTTGTGCAAATGCACATATATGTATAGGATTTATAAATAACTAATGGAATCACTGAATTGCATCTCAAATATTACCTAAATTGTCTTAAAATTTTTTCAATCTTAAATCTGCCCTAAATTTTTCCTTTTGAAAGAAGTCATTATACAAAAGAAGGAACTCATTTGTGCAATTAAATGTGCTTTTATAAAGATAGTTTGGTTGTATTTGTCCATATACTCAAAACGTCATTTATAACTTAATTCATGTAAGCTTATTTCGCAATAAAGGTATAATTTAATTTGATGAACTGTGGTAAAGAATGAGTTACAATTCTCAAATCTTTATAATAGACGTAATTCAATGCCAGTTGTAATGTTATAACATGACACATATAAAAACTATGCTAGGCTTATATTAATTGCAAATGGCCACCTTGTGCTTAAACAATTTAAGTCACATATGTGCTTAAAGGGTATACAATTATGACTGACAGAGGAAAGAACAATAGATTCTTGAGTCTAAAATGTCAAATATAAAATGTTTCAAAGCAAGTTTAAAAATATGAATAATCCAAAGAGCAGCCAAAATTGGCATTCCATCTTCCTATTTTATAATTAATTAAATTCAAGAAAACATTAAAAACAGATTTATAATATTTTGTGTGACTCAAGAGCTATCAAAACTAAATTTAATTTTAAATGTAAGCAATCTAAGATGTGAATCAGGAGAATCATGTTTAGCTTTTTCATTTGAGGTGTTCACATGAAGACAGTTCAACATTCTATTATTTTTGGAGAAGTCATATCAAAACAAGCTAGAGCATTGGACAAAATAAACACAAGCAAACATATAAAATTAAGATGCATGAAAGACTAAGCCAGATAATTGCTATTTCTTATTCTCACTATCACTTTGAGATAGAATTTATCATAAAACTGAATGCAGTCCACTAGTTGTATGGAATTAAAATAACTACCATAAATTTTAAAAATTTAAAATTTAATTTAAAAATAGTAAATAGTTTTGGGTTCTTTAATACATTTATAAGACTACCATCTGACTTGCTTATGTAAAAATGGCCATCATGTATATGCATGGCTTTATTATAAAGCTAAAAAATGATGAAAAATCAGACTTGCAATAACTTACATTTTCCAAACCTGACCCAATAAAAAAGGATAAACTTGGGAGAAGTTGGCAGGGGACTAGATGGAAGAAGGAGGGAAGAAAGAAAGGAGAGGAAAGGAGAAGGAATAGATGGATGGAGGGAACAACTTAGAGACTTTT
>CM053400.1:154485163-154583315 GCA_028644305.1 Xerus rutilus
ATTACTGTAATTTTATAATAAGTTTATAAATCAAGGTCATGTGAGCCCTCTATTTTTGTTTTTCTCTTTTTTTATGTTACTTTAGATCTTTTAATTCATACAAATTTAAAATCAATTTATCAGTTTAACTCTGTATACTAATTTACATATGAATTTTCTAAGTATTAAGGAAAAATACTAATAAAAGACAATACTGTTGATATAATTTCAAGTAGACTAATAAATTAGCATTTGAATTTTTAGTATGAATCTGCTGAAAATTTTATAAGCAAAATGTGAATACGCTAACAACATCTAACCTAAGTGCTATGAAATGTTCTAAAGCAGAGAGAGAGAGAGTCATCATTTCATTTGAGATTGTTATTAAGTACCTATGCCACTGCTAACTAGGACCTCCATAAATTAATGCAAAAGTGCTTGGCACATAGACAAAACTCAGTAAATATTTGTTCACTGAGAAAACCTGCTTCAGAAATGTTATGATCTAATAAGGGAGACACAAACACAGGTGATCTAAAGGCAATGTGAAAAGACCTATGTCCCAGTGGCTCAGGAGGCTAAGGCAGGAGGATCACAAGTTCAAAGCCAGCCTCAGCAAAAGTGAGGCGCTAAGCAACTCAGTGAGACCCTGTCTCTAAATAAAATACAAAATAGGGCTGGGGATGTGGCTCAGTGGTTGAGTTCCCTGAATTCAATCCCCAGTACCAAAAACAAAACAAAACAAAGACCTATGGGAGGAACAGGAGGGAGCTGAAAAGTCTGCCAGCCAATGTGACTGCAGTAAAATGCAGTGTTTTAGTCAGTATTTTCATTGCTGCAACCAAAAGATCTGACCAGAACATTTTTAGAGGAGGAAAAAGTTGATTTGGTATTCATGGTTTCAGAGGTCTCTCCAATTTCATTTCTTTGGGCCCAAGGTGAGGCAGAACAACATGATGGAGGAGTGCGGCAGGGGAAAGCAACACAGCTCATGAAAATCAGGGAGCAGACTGTTCCACAGAGCAGTGAAACTATTCAACAGAGCAAAATGAATACCCCAAAGGCACATCCCCAATGACACACTTTCTTCAGCTACACTCTATCTCCCTAAAGTTATCAACAAGTTAATCTCCATCAGGGGATTAATGCACTGATTAGGTTAAGGTTCTCATAACCCAATCATTTCATGCCTAAACTTTCTTGCAGTTTCATGCATGAGTTTTGGGGGGACACCTCATATCTAAATCGTAACACGTAGCATAAAATTGGTCTTATGTAAATGAAATTTACAATCCTAAAACAGCCTCAGATCCTAATTGACATTGAGGGAAAGCCAGTTACATGTTCTTTCTCTTTCAACTCATTTCCTTACCTGTTTTAAGAAAAAGTAAATCAAAAAGACCACAGCTATACAAGCCAAAATGTATGATTATTGAAGATTATTTACAACATGCTTATCTAAATATAAATACAACTCTTCATTTTCTTGTGAAACTTGTAATAGATGAAGAACAATAAATTGGTTTTTTTTCTGTTAAAAGATTTTAATGTAATTAAGAGTGAACATTGAGCTATGATTCTGGTTCACGTAAACACCATAGTGTTTAAGTGAACACTATGGTTTCTATGGTTTTGTGCAAAAACATTTTAATGCGTAATCACTCATCTGTCGATGCATATTTAACATCACTTACTGTGTGGCAGGAAGAAAACATGGAATCTAAAGTTTTATATTCAAGGTAAAATAAAGACACTCTAGCAATTTTATCATGCATAAATGCTGTTTGAACTAACTTTTAGAGGTTCATTACATAAGTAACAAAGATTAGTCCAGAAAGAAGATATTTGAGAAATATAGTAAAAACAGAATTTAGTAAGGTCTTTTTTCCAAGTAGGTGATGAACTTTACAATTAATATTCTTAACAAATTTTCTCTAAAATATTATATGATACCAGAAATATCAATATAGGAGAAATATTTGGGTTTATTGTGTGCTCAGGTAAGGAGAAACTCAAATGTAAAAGCATGTAGTGGTACACATTTTGTTTGTGTGGGACAAACAGTAGCTGATAAATTTCAAACAAATAGGGAAATATATCCTTATGAAAGATTTTTATGGAGATAAACTTCAAAAGAAACAAAATGGGGAAAATGTATCCACTGTAACCTAATAAGGGAGAAAAAAAATTAAGTATGGAAAACAAAACTACAAAATATATAAATAAGGTCTAACACAAATAATAATCATTTAGAGATGGGATAAGTTTATTGGCCAAGAGATGGATATCCAGATAGAATTTTGAAAAAAACCTGTAATATTAAGGACACAAAAAGATCAAAGTAAGAGTCCCAAAGTGGCCTGTATCCCTTCCTTGTTTAACTCCCAACTGAATCTGAAATCTCTCTGGGAATCCTTCTGCTACTTATCATGGGAGTCTTATGCTTTACTATCCACCTCACTGGTCCTTTCTCCTTCTGTTCCTCAAACAAGCTGTAAGTCCCTGTGAGGAGGAGAGGTGGGCAGTGGCTGTTTTGGCTCCAGCATGGGATTCCGGGCATACCCAAACAAAACAGACACCTTCTGGACCACATTATCTGCAATTGCAGCCTCTCCCTGCAACCTGTTTCTCCTCGACTGCTTTATCTTCCGTAGTGCTTATTGCCCCCTTTCTAATATACAATATTCAATTGTTTGGTTTTTCTTAATCTGTTATTTTATGTTTTTCCTGATAAAATATAACTTCCTGACAGGAAGGAGCTTCAGATCTAGGACCTTGAACGTGTTTGACACAGAACACGTAATAGTTGTTGAATGCAATAATGAAAGAGCTATACCAATATAAAGCAAAAGAAATCCTTGAGGGCAATTTTAATTGAAATATTTAAGGCAAGAAAAAGCATAAGGAATTAAATGAAAAGTATAAACTGGCAAAAGAAATGATAGCTTAAGAAGATTACAATCACGCATCACTAATATATAAATATGTAAATGTATATATTCTGAATATATATACTAAAATACATCAACTGACAGTGGAATGAGCTACTGAAATAAACTGAAATCAGTACTGTCAGTAGTAGATAGTAGCATATTCCTCTTTAAAACTAATAAATTAAGTAAACCAACAAACAAAAATAACATTGAAGTTTTGACTAATCTGATAATTGGTTTATATATTCATAGAGAAAGAGAGAACATTTTAAAACCCAGTGAATAACAGAACATATACAATTTTAAGTTGATTTGCAGAATTTATAAAGAAAAACTGATGGATAAATCCATAATAAATTCTATACAGCATCACACATATTGGTCTATATTGAAAATCAGGAACAATTTTTGGTCATGTTGAAAATTAGGAAGAACTACAAAGTGATACTAAAATAAAATACCATATATCTAGAAACACAAAAGCATATTACAAAGTAATCTATGGGTTACAAGTAAAAATTATCACCAAATACTTAGAGCTTAAAGTAATATGTGTAAAAATATAAAATAGACTAAATTAGTATTTGTAGGATAATAGCTTTGCACATATTATTGAAAAATAAGAAATATTGAAATGGGAAAATGTTCAAATAAATATTCTAGGGCAAAAAACTACATTGTAACCTCAAAGAAATAAGAAAGAACAAAATGATAGAAATAAAGAAAGAAATAAAATAACCAGAGGAAAAATTACAATAGTATATAAATAGTTGATTAAAACTTAAGATAGTTATTTGTAAGTATTAATAAATTAAACAAATAACTGGTATTGTTGAGAATAAGAGAGAATAACAAAATATACAATAAGAAAGGGAAATAATTATGGAAAAACATGGCTTAAAAGTTAATGTGATACTATTGTGAAAATAACGTAACAATTTAAAAATATGATTAAATAAACTATTTCAGAGAAACAGTTTCAAGAAGAAATGGCAAACTTGAATATACCAATAATTACAAAGAAATTGAAGATGATAAACAAAAATCTGTTCCATTCCCCACTTTTAAACACAGGGACATTAAGATAGTTTAGTTGGTGAATCCTACCAGATTCTCAAGGAAAAAAATCATTTTTATCTCCTATATTTCAGAAAATACAAACAAAAAGGAAAATTTTTCAGGCTTATGTTATTAGAATAACTTAATTTTGTATTTAAATCAGTCAAAAGAAGTAGAAAAATAAAAATCATATGCCAACTTAATGAAAAAAGTATAAAGTCTAGATAAATAAAATACCAAGCAATTAAATCCTCTTATATTGTGATCAGATAAGATTTAAACCAGAAATGCCATAGTTCTTCAAAAGCAGCATATTTTTCAATGAGATAATTCACTTCATTCATGAACTAAAAATAAAACGTAAATAGATAACAACCAATTATGTTAAAAGTTCCTAGAAAAATTAGTTAAAAGGCAGTTTCCCTAAACTAATAAAAGATAATTCCCAAATCCTATAGCAAACCATGTTCTTAGTGGAGAAATTTTAGAAATATTCTTTTTTAACATTGCAAGCAAGGACAATTAGTATTACCACTGCTAAACAACATAACCCTAAGGCTCATGGCTGCAGCAATTAGGAAAGAAAAAATTTTTCAAATAAAACAATTTTGACATTTGCAAATGCTGCCATTTACACAGAAAATCATGGAAATTTAACAAAGTATTAGAACTATTTATTATATGAGGTCAGTGAACTGATACAAGATCAACACACAAATATCTATGGTTTTCTCTTCCTTTACAATATACTAAAAATAGAATATATCAATGCTGTTTGTAATGACAAAAAATGACTTAGAAACAGCCAATTGCATAAAAGTACAAAAGAGACTGGTTAAATGGAAAGATACCATGTGCATGGATCTTATCATTACAATACTGCCAATTGTCTCCAAATTAAACTACATACTTAAAGAAACTTCAATTAAAATCCAAGCAAAACGTTGCAAGTAACTTGGTGACAAATTCTGAAAATCTATGGAAGATTAAACTGAAGAAATAATTAGGAAAATTAGAAAGATTAAGACCCTACCTTTATCTACCTCTTCCATTGGATTTACTTATTATGGTATTGGTTAGCTCCTTAGTGCCTAGAGTTTGTTTCAGTGTCTATATTGCTCAGAATTCTCCTGCTGCCCAACTCTTTTTACTTCTCCAAGATTAGACAGAAGAAACAACAGGCACCTACATTTCATTTACTCTCTGATCCTCCCTTTAAACATTTTTAATAGCATTCATCAATCCCTAGACCTCTTCATATTTCTCATTCTTTAGTGTGGTTTGTGACTTTCAAGGGTTTTTTCTTCTTTTATATGAATTTAAAAACATTCTCAGATATTTCTAAAAACAGATATATAGACTGAATTGGATCCAACAGACAAAATATTTGCTTACACCCACAACGAACTCTTCCCCAAGAGGGCTGTCTCAGAGCTAAGAACACAGCACAGAGCCCTTTTTTCTTTGTAACCTGCTTTCTCAGTGCGACGTTTCAAGTGTCACAGGATAAAGAAAAACATCTTCAGCTTAGCAAAGAAGCTGCCTATTACAGGATCCCTACCGACTTTGTTCTCCTCATCTTTTCTCTCCCTCACCCTCACATCTTCTCACAGACATATATACTGTGTTAATAGTTCCTAAATGTTGTCCATAAAATGAAAGAGTTATGCTATTACAGTTTTAAACTTCTATAATCCTGTATCGTACATACACATGGACAGCACATGGAAAATCCTGTAACAGATTTATATTTGACCTTCACACTGCAGTTTTTCACTAGTGTTTGAAAATGACAAATTTGTGAATAAAAAATATTTTATTGTGGCTATAAATGTATACCTGCTAATCTGTCCTGTCTGCATGTTTGTCTCCCATCCAAACTATTTGAAAGGCCTTTTGCAATGCCTTTGTTATTGAATCAAAACATAAAAACAGCACACAAACCAGTGAGTGAGCAGCAAAGAGTATAAGACAGTATTCATCTATAAATACACTCAGCACATACACATGGTGCAGCAGATTCTATATAGGTTGTGGTCTCAGTCCAGGATTTTATGAAGGATGTTCATTCTCCTGTAACAGTCTGTCATGCAGGCTTCTTACATTCACATTGTTATCACATCTTCCCCTTCTTTTCAGTTCTCTTGAAATATATATATCAAATTTAAATATTTAGTCTTTGAAGGCAGTAATAATTAGTTGAACTGAACACAACTTTGTTCACTTTTCTTTTCTTTTTTTTTTTGGTACTGGGGATTGAACTCAGGGGTACTCGACCACTGAGCCACATCCCCAGCCCTTTTTTGTATTTTATTTACAGACAGGGTCTCACTGAGTTGCTTAGACCCTTGCTAAGTTGCTGAGGCTGGATTTGAACTCACAATCATCCTGCCTCAGCCTCCCCAGCTGCCAGGATTACAGGCGTGTGCCACCGCGCTAGGCTTCCTATAGTTTTAATATAATATATATGGTATATATTACATATGTAAGATTATATAAGTGATTCACACAAGTATTTGCAGAGTTGCATTATCAGACTTAATTCTAGTCCTGTGCTAGATCCACTAGTCCATTGATGACAGTGTCTATAATTTGATAACTTAGTTTTAGCTATACTTGTGACTTTCTTAAATGATCCCTCAGAATCAATGGTTATGGCCCAATGTGGAAAACATTTACATACACATAAAAGCACACATGTACAGAGAGTGCTCCAATTATGTTGGGAAATAGAACTAAACAAATTTAAATTCTGTGACACAGAGCTGAGAACCAACCCCTGGGAA
This sequence comes from Xerus rutilus, assembly GCA_028644305.1. Classification (NCBI taxonomy): domain Eukaryota; kingdom Metazoa; phylum Chordata; class Mammalia; order Rodentia; family Sciuridae; genus Xerus; species Xerus rutilus. The sequence continues at coordinate 154,491,921 of CM053400.1, forward strand.
GAAAAATCATTTGTGCTCTGACATGCTGTGGTTTACAGTGATTCTTACACCCTGCAGCATTACCTCATTACCATCTGCTCACAACTTTCAACTCTCACCTCTGACATTGCTCAGTGAGGCAGTGGGAACAGGCCTGGATTGCCCAGATCCTGTGAAACTATAATAGAATTGGGTCTTGTCTGCAGACATAGATTCCAGGGCTCAACTCGCATCGGGAAAAGACATCAATTCAAAGTAGATCTTTGGCAGAGTTAAAGAAAAATCGGGTGAATAGAAGGTCAAAGAGATAGCTACATATGTTAAATACAAGAGATTCAAAATGAATATAAAATTAAACATTACAATGAAACATTAGAGACAAAGTTGAAGAATGATAATAAATGGAACAAGTTGAAAAAGCAAAATGTAGATACTATAATAAGCATTAGGTGTTAATGCAGCAGTGAGACTGAACATTATGATGAACGATAAAGTTGAGAAAAAAGAGACCATTAGATTGTGGAGAGACATTGTCTACTTCTGAAGTTTCCTATGCTCGTTGTTAAATTTGAATGTGATTCACTCATTACTCATGGATCCATTTCTGCATAAGTATTTCATGTGTATCTACTGGGTACATGGAACTGTGCCAGAAACTTAATAGGAACTGAAAGAAACAAAAGAAATGTATCATCAACATATCCTACAATACCCTACAATCTGGCACATATATGAAATAAATAATAGATTAAGATAGTGTTTGTATAAATGCCAAAAGAGGAAAACAAACAATAGATGCTCTGGGAGTTCAGAGAAAGGGCATCATTGTGAACTTGAGCAGTAGAGGGAGGCATCTTAGATAATGAAGATGTGAGCTTGCTCTTATTCAAGAATGAGCAGTATTTGAATCTGTGCTTGAGTGGAAGTAAATCTTTCACAGGAAGGCCTCCAAAAGAGAAGAAGTACTATGTATTGGCTGAGAGAGGGATGCTCACCGACTCCTCCTTTCTCCCTCACATCCCCATATCCAGTCAATCATAAAGTCCAGCTGAGTCGATGCCATAAAAACATCTGTTCCCACTGTCTCCACATCCACTGTCACCCTAATCTCAGCTATCACCCTTTTTGTGTGTGAATCATTGAACTGGCCATTATGGTTCATTCTTCCAGTCTTTTCTCTATTGTTGTCTCTAAGCTAGCGTGAACATTCAAAAATGAGAGAGTCTATCCATTTAAAACTCCAGTGGTCCTACTTTATGGTAGGTAAGACCTTACACTACCTCCCCTGTCCAATCTAAGCCTCTTCTCTCCCTGTACTTCTACCATGGCCATAAACCCATACTCCATCTGCTCAAACTCCATTTTCTATTTGCTCCCAAGAGTTTTATGCAGAATTTTCCTCTGCTTCCACACTCTCACTCCTCCCAAGTTTAAATACCTACTGATCCTTTACATTTCAGCTTAGACATTACTTCCAAGGGAAAACTGCTCTTAACCCTAAAGCTCATTAAGTTTTCTGTTACATCAACATGCCTCTGTATTACCTGTGATAACATTCCTTTTGTTATTAACTAATGATATATCTTCTCTAAAAGATCATAGGCTTCATGAGGGCCAAGTTTGTATTTTTCATCACTGTCTCCAATATCTTCTATGATGTTAAGCATAGAGTGAGTGCTCAATAATGACTCATATGGTGAAAAAAAAAGTGAGATCAAGCTAAGCACAGAAAGTTAAGATCATGGAATTCTGGGACGCAGCCTGGATTAAGTGTGCTGGAGTCAGATCATCAAACTAAGCATAAAACAGAAGTTAGCTCTTAATCCCTGCGAAGTCAATCTGAGCAAAAGTGACACTGGTGATTTTTGAAGACATATCTGATCATGGTCTATGAATTGGATCTTGAGAGAATGAGTCAAGGAAAACCATTATGAAATTTTTACATTGATCTATTTGTGAGAATATAGATACCTGAAATCAGATAGGGACTGTGGGAATAAAAACAAAGGAGAGGTTATAAAACTAAATAAGAAAAATCAAAATATATGTTCCCTTTTCTGCATAGAAAAGAATTCAAAGTTACATAAAATTTAAATAAAGAAAAAAAGAGGATTCAATTTTGAGGGGACCACGTTAAATTTTGAACATCCTAAAACTAAGTTAATGATGCAGCATCTATGTTTGTCCTCTGGTGAAAAGGAACATGGAATTAGAAGTAGAGAATTAAATTACCACAATAAAGTTATTGTGAAAACTTATCTCTCACAATAAATGACAACTTATTTATTGCTTATAATAAGTGATACCCTTCTTGGGTGTCAAGGTTGTGAGTCCTTCAAATGAATTACTTCTGAAGATGGATGATACCTATAAGAAGGGGACACTAGAATTCAACTCTTAAGGTATCTGTTTAGTCAGCAAAAACAAGCTAATTTGCCCAAAAAACAAGTATTTCAGATTAGGCACTTCCTCTAAAATTATTCACCTAATTCCTTATAAATCTAAAGCCAACAGGACTCCAGTGGTCTGAAGTTTTCCTTGTTTATTGAAGATTCAAGATCATTTAGTTGGCCTCACCATGTTGTGCTTTACCATGGAGAAAAGATGTTAATATTTTCCTACATGGTAATTAAAAGGATTTTTACTGTGTTATAGTCAATGTTGACAGGGTAGACAGATATTTCTTCAATTTAGTAAATTAAGCATTCCAAATGAATGCTTAATATCTAGGTGAAATTACCCAAGTCACCATTGCATTCAACCATTCCTAAATTTTGACTTTCAAAAAACCTTTAAATGAGTTCATTTCCATACAAGGGGCATATCTTGAAAAAAGAAAAATAAAAGAAAGTCTTGGAATGTCCTCAATTAAATCGTTGCATAATTACATTGTTTTTCTGAGAATTAAATGGATATGATAGGTATTTTTCAATATCTGTTTAAAAGAATATAAGTAAAATATTATCTACTATGTTCTTTCATAGAGAAATTTGGGGTCTGCTTTGCCCATTTTTTCTGTGTCCAGCAAGGCCAGAACTGAATTAATAGCCCTGAGTAGGCTCTGCTTTAAGGATGGTGGCCTTCTACTAAAGACATGGTTAAAAGTGTTCACTTGCATTGGAGATATCACCCGTTTCCTGTGCAAGTCAAAATTATTGGATCTACACTTTACCAGAAGCACAGAATATCTATATTTCATTTATTATTAAAAAGCAAAGCTTAGCCAAGTGTGGTGGCACACACCCATAATCCCCGCACTTTAGGAGGCTGAGACAGGAGAATTGTGAGTTCAAAGCCAGCCTCAGCAATGGCAAGGTGCTAAGCAACTCAGTGAGATCCTGTCTCTAAATAAAACACAAAATAGGGCTGAGGATGTGACCCAGTGATCGAGTACCCATGAGTTCAATCCTGGGTACCTGGGTAACAAAAAAAAAAAAAAAAAGGCAAAGCCTAAAATTTTTTGCTCCTCAATACTAATCAAAATATTGAGATATATCATATTAATTAAAACTGGCCTAGAGCTCATACAATTTATCTTATTCCTTTGACTTTTTTTTCAGATTAGATAAGAGACTCAGAGAGCTGTATATTGCAGACATTTCATCATTCAACTGCACTATTATAAGGCAAGTGTGGTAGGCTAAATAGCCATGCCCCAAAGACAGCCACACTCTAATTCCCAGAATGCATTATTTTATGTGACAGAAGGGATGAACCTATCCTGAAATGGGAAATTATCCTAATCACCTCATGGACTCATGTAACTACAATAGTCCTTATAAAACACTGTACAGGAGGGTTAGTCAGAGGGTGTCTGGAGGCCAAAGCAGAAGTCAGAGTGATAGGCTAGTAACCAAGAACACAGGCCAACTCTAGAAGCTGGCAAACACAAGAAATAGATTATTTCCTAGAGCCTCCAGAAGGATTACAACTCTGGTGACACCTGATTTTAGCATGACGTGACTTTTTCAGACTTCTGACCTCCAGATTTGTTAGATAATGTGTTTTCCTAAGCCACTGTTCGCAGTAATTTGTTACAACAGCAATGTTGTTATATTAATAAGAAACTAATACAGTGTGCTAAAAAAAAGGATGTAAATTTTCCTATAACTTTTTTTGTTTTTTCTTTGTTGTTGTTTTTGGTACTGGGGATTGAACCCAGAGGTGCTTTACCATTGAGCCACATCCCCAGTCCATTTTACTTTTTATTTGGAGACAAGGCCTTGCTAAATTGTTGACATTGGCTTTGAATTTGGACACTCCTACCTCAGCCTCCTGAGTAGCTGGGATTACAGGTATAAACCACTACACCCACCTTTTTCATGGATCTTAACTGAGCTAATATTGTTGAGTATGTACTCCACTACATGATGTCTTCTATTTAGAATTATGAGAAATATTCTTTCAGTGTCAATATAAAAGGAACTGTGTTTTCCTAAGCTACTAAAACCTGTGGATTAGGTTGCTGATTATTCATTTTCATGAGCTATTTGCTACTAGAAAATTTCATTTCAGTCCATTTTTATAAGCACTTGTTATTTCTCTGGTTCAGCTTTACTTTTTGTTTTTGTTTTAACATTTTTATTAATTATATACCTTTTATCATCTTGACTTACATGTATTTTTATAAGCCACTTCAATTTTTTGAAGGTGAGTATAAACAAATAAATTCTTATAAATCCTTTATTAAGAAAGATCATCATGTTTAATGGAAGTCCTTCTCACTGCAGATTAAGCTCTTTGAAAATGTAGCCTACAAAGGCAGCAAATGTTAAAGGGAGTCATTTGGGGGAAAATCAAAAAAGAACCCAGAGTTTCATTTATTTTTGACTTAGGCTAACAAATGACATGTACCACATTGATAGAATTTGGTACATGATACCCCAAAATATACCTTGGCATTTGAGAAAACCCTGGCAAGAGGTTCTCTTTGATTTTTTCCTGCTATTCTCTCCGGACATTGGCTGCCCTTTCTCTAAAGTAGGTTACCAGATCCTCATTTCATGGAAGTCCTCCCTGTACCCAGAGGAAAGTAATGAGGACAAAATATACAGGAAGATTCTGAGGTCTTGCTAAGTCCTCCCAGTTTATTACCATGGGATCATTTTCTCTTGACCTCTAGTCATACTTCTGCACAACTGTCTATAAAAATACACCATTTTATCAGTTTCTTTGGGTCCCCATTACTGAAGGCTCTTGTGTAAAGTAAAACTTACATAACATAAATCCTGTGGTTTTTCTTTTGTTAATCTAATATTTTATTATAGAAGTTTCAGCCATAAACCCAGCAACAAGTAAGAAAAGAAATTCCTTCTCCCTTACCACTTTACAACCTTTTAAAAAGGTACATTGATGTAAAATCCATTACACAGCCTCCATTCTGGAAGCAAATCATTAAATATATGATTTCTCAAAAGTGTCATTAACAATCCTGTTGTGTTTTCTACATGCATACATATAAAATTCCTATCTTTCTTTGTATGTGGTGATGACAGACTTATATTGGCCATTTATTAATAGGAATTTGATTGAGACGGATAATTGTGTTTGAAAAAAATAACTGTCCTTTGAATGCTGGCACAAGCTCTTCGTTCCTTGGTTAAAGCTTTACAGTCTGTAACACTGGCTTTCCATGCTTCATGGGTTCTTATGTAAGGACTTTCTGTGCTCTCCACCCAATAGCTCATGACATCAAAACAGCCTTTGTCTTCCTTGTGACAGAAACCTCCTTTAATAGTTGTCATAGATCACTGTTTATTTGAGGAGTTCCACTTAGCTCTTACTCTGCAAGTACATTTCCTATAGTTGATGCTGATATTGGGGAATTAACCTTTCATGCCTCTTTCCATTTGATCCTACCTGTTGACATCTGTATGCCAAAAAAAGAATATGTCAGTGGCATGAGAAAGAGTAGATATGGAGTTCCAAAGTACTTGTCTGCCACGTAGACAGGTTTAGCTGAGGAAGGTGACTGGAAAAAGTGTGAAGATCATGCCAGACATTGAGATATATGTTTAGAAACAGGAGAGGGGAAAAAACTGACCAAAGGAAAAGCTGGGAGAAGCAAAATCTCTGGGAAGTAAGCATATGGTGGCAGGTGACAAAGTGAACCACAAAGAGAAGGACAACTTGCAGAGATGCATGCACCACTCCATGAGAAAACTGGGCAGCTGGTCAGAGAGACATAGCCTTTACTGGTCAAAAGCTCACATTGATTTGACTTTTTATATCTTATCATGGAGTGAGAATTCCCTTGATCATGTGAGAACATGGCAAAGGTCAATGCCAAAAAAAGATTCATAGAAGCTTATGGAGAGAATGAGGGTGCCAGCAAAACAGTGGGTTATGATTATAATGCTGTGGGGCCGGATAACAAAATGTTCTACAAGGTCACAAATATCTTTGTTTTCTCATAGAAGGAATAGAAAGGAAATATGCTACTAAATCTACCTGTATTTGATTAAAAATGTTTATATTTATCTTGCTCTTTTGTTTTCTACCCTTTTATAATTACATTTCATTTTTTACTTTTGTTTAATGTCTGTTTTCTTCAATGGGCTATCGTTCCAAGAAGAATCACATGTGTGTGTCTTTTCACTATTCGGTATCCAGAAGGAAGAACAATGCCTAGCATGTAGCAGACACTGAATATATATTTATATAATAAAGTAAAGAATAAATTAGTACAGAAGTGGCAAATTTTGCACAGATGCTTATTGGTGTGTGGCTAACTCATAAAATATGACCACTTAAAACTTGATTTGGTTTCTATGTCAACAAATAAGAGTATATTTTCAAACATCCAAATGAGTATTTCTATGTTTAGCTAAATATTTATAATTCTTTAGGAATTTTCTTAAGAAAATAGGACTTAGTGATGCTTTCAATCTTTTCTGGCTCTGAATGAGTGAGAAGAACCATAAATAGAATTAGAGCTCTGTTTTGATTTTTGAGTTTTTGTTTTTTAACTTCTGGAATGTATGGAAACTACTAAAAATACTAAATATTTAAAAGATGGAGAATTTAGATTAATTTTAAATTAAACAATAAGTTCAGTCTTTCCTCCAAGTAGTTGTCAATCAAGTCCCTGTACTTCAAGAAGATGTTTGAATCTATTTATCATTTCTCTTTACATTTAGATTTGAACACGCAATAGCAACTGGATAACACAATGACTCCACTTACTGCTATATTTTAAGGAAGAAGTGATAATAGATAAAGATTGATTGATAGATTTATTTTTCAACCCCTCGAGCTGGAACAATCTCAGTATGTCTAATCTCTAACTTCTTTAACTTGGAAAAAAAATCTAAATAAACCCTCTCTTATGGTGTTTTAGGAAGCATGTTCCTTGTTCATTAATGACACTGTAACATCTCAGAACAAACAGGTGCCTGTATATAAGGGTCTCTGAGCTTGCAAAGACCTGCTAAATCCTTTCCCTCTTGATAACAATCTGTACTGTTGGAGAAATTGCCTATGAAAAATTTTGTGGAAAAACTTCAATCTTCAAACCCAGGAGTAATTAAATATCATTGGCACGAATAAACATAATTATGTCCCCCCTGTGGAGCAGTTATGAAAAATAGAGAAGAAAGGAGAACTCATGTAAGCTCAGACTTCTCTACAGTTTCTTTTTGGCAATGTAGTGCTGAAGTTCTTACTATGATTTACTTTCCAGAGCATAAAACTAGACTTCTATTCATTAAAGCCTGCATGAGGATCTTATTTTCAGAAATCTTCAATTGATTATAATCAATACATCTTGAAAAGAGTTCATGGCAAATGCCAAGATTCTTCTGCACAGATTATTACCTTGTGTGGTGGGAACAAAGGGTGAGGAGTATACAGAAAAACATATTCTTCCCCAGAGAGCCATGTCCTGGAGGACAAGAACCAAGTCAGGAGTCACAGCTATAACTTAGAAAGCATCTACTTCATTAGACAAATATGCCTGCTTTTCGTCAATGCTGGAAACTGATCTCCAATTCTTTTATTCTTGGTGTCTCTCTTTTTTTATCCCCCTAAGAGGTCATATTTATAAATGGTAAAGAAAAATTTTAAAAGATTTAAATATGAGAGGAACTGAAACCCAGAAAAAAGAAAATGACTGATAAAGATTGGTATGGTGCTGCTACATCAATTTGTAAATACTTTGGAAATATATAATAATATGAGATTAACCTTAGCCAGATAAATGTTCAGATGTTTTGTTCTATTTCTTGGAATACGTATCTAGGAAATTTAAACCAAAAGCAAAAATACATTTCACCACCTGTTCATCCTCAACTCCTCTCTGCTTGATGTTGGAAGAAAGATTTTGTTATTTGAGGACACCACAGAGGCCCAGAATCTCAGACAACTGCTTCCATAGCTAGCTGAAATCAGGCTTGCACTGAAGATGCTGAGCTCCCCTCACACCACCAGAGTCCAGACTCATCAATTAATAGCTGCTGACGGATACAAGTTGTGAAACTTCTGCAAGCTTTCTCTTAAAATAGGGATCTACTTGTCACACAATATGAGTATTCAGGATAATGTCTGGCATGTACCTAAGCACTAAAAAGGTTAGCAATTGTGACGGTGATGATGATGGATTTCCTCTGAATAAGTATGTGTGTGTGTGTGTGTGTGTGTGTGTGTTAAAATTACTTGGCAGAAGAGTATAAGGTAAGAAGTATGTAAATGCTGTTTTTGTTTTAAATACACTGAATTTTAGAGCACTTTTAAGTGTACAGCTAAATTGGCAACAAGATACAGAGACTTCCCCTACTCTTGGCCACAAGAGTACATGCATAGCCTCCCTGTTCTCAAAATCACTCACCGGATCGATACATATGTTGCTACGAACCTACATTGACACCACATTATCTTCCAAAGTCCAGGGATTACCATTAGGAGACTCTCTTGGTTTTATGCATTCTTTAGGCTTAGGTATAAATAATTTTTTTACTTACCAAAAAAAATTTTGAAGACCAGTCCATTTCCAGTATATTTAATAATTTGGTAACTACCAATGAAACAACTATGACTAAGAATCAAGAAAACTAAAAGACTCATCTTTGACTGCAAGGACTTTACTCTTTTAATAGAAAAGTGACATTAAAATAAAAAATTCTTAACCAACTGCTTTTTTTGAGTCTGCTATCTGCAAAGCAATATCTTAGGATCATGAATATGAGGCCATGAGGAAGACAGAAAAATAATTTAAATGTGCACATTTTCCAAGGTTCTGATAATAATATCAATTATTACATCTAAATAGTTATAATTGAAATATAAGAGTGATGAAAAGTTGTAATTGAGAACTGTTAGAATATTAAGAATACTTGAACTCACAGATGGAAGTTATTCTAGTTTATACAATATTGCTTAATGGGAGAGTTGGTTTGCCCACAGGTTCTGAATAAAGGCTAAAGATTTATTTGTGGAGAAGAGAAGAAATAAGCAAAGCTACAGATTCAGAAAAATGTGGAAAAGGGCCACTTATGCATTCAATTAATTCAGTACATATTTATCTGGCCCCTCCCAGGAGGGTGCTGGATGCTCCCAGGATGTGGGTGCTGGAAATATGGAAATAAACAAAACAGGTAACAATCTTGCCATTGAAGATCTTACACCCTATTTCAGGGAACTAAAGCTATAGTTGGTATTAGTGAAGCAAACTGAAAAAAAAAAAAAGTAGGGGGCCTTGTAGTGGGGGAAGCAGACAGGAAATATTTGCATAGATCCAATAGGCAAGGCCATAGGGCATTTGGAAGGTTAAGCCAGAAAGCACCTTATGGTTTAGATTTAGGTACACTATTAAGTTTTTTGAGTACTAAAATATCCTAAACTAGGATCTGTAGAAGGGAGGAAAAATATCTGTAGAAGGAAGATAAATTAGGTAGCTAATGTGAAAGCTAAAGCCAAGAAAGAAGAATAACAGTTCTGCAAGGAAATCACAGGGATGAACAGATACTGGGAGAGACGGGTCAGATGTGAAAGAGAACGTATGTGTCTGTAGATATGAAGTTAAGCTCTAAAGACACAAAAGGTTTGTCTTTCAAAGAAGGCAAGAAAGTGCCAGGCCAGCACTTCATAAGGCAGCTCTGCCCAGGAAAGATGAAGTCTGCAAAGTGTCCACCTTTTCCTCTGACAGGTTAATTCTCTTCAAAGCTGTCAGTTAACTGAGTCTTTACCCCTTTTCCTTCTCTTGCTGAAAGCAATGACTACTGAGGTAGAAACTCTTTGGCTCCAGATAATCAGAATGGACCTCCCATCATTAAATGTCCTTATTCTGAAAGGAACATTGAGGATTTGGGACAAAGAGTCCTCTTTGTTGGGCTTTAATTCTATTGTCTTCCTTGCTACTCATCTGTTTAGCAAATGAAGAGAGAAATTAACCACTATGATGAATGAAAGGCAGAGTGAAATGTGTAGGCATTGTCCAATTGGGCTGATCCACAATTGTCTCCAAAATGAGCTTGATGCTTATTTTCCCAGTCTTCAGACCCCTGTCTTTATTCTTGCTTTTTCTTTATTTTTTTCCATTATTCTCAAAAGCACCAACATACAAAGTGAGTCTGTGGTCAGCTTGTAATGAGAGGGGTAAAGAACTGTCTATTACGTTCCCAGCTCTAATATGCAGAAACTGAGACTTTCAAATATCACCATCAAGATGGATTACAAAAGTGGCAGAGAAATGTAAGCCTCTCAAGATCCCGGGATAAAGCACAGATGATTACCAGTACTCACAACAAACTTTTGGAGCACAGAAGAAAATTGTAAAATGGGAAAACACACACACATACACACAACGCACCCATGTGCACATATACAATACACATACACACAATACATCCCCAGGGCAATAGTGAAATAGAAAGGACTTAATTGGCACGTAAATACTTTTCCTATGATCTCTCCCACCTCTGCCTCCTCCCTGCCCCCCCCCACTTTTCTCCCTCCTTTGAAGGCCTTAATCTTTTAAGAATAAAGAAAGATAAATTAAGGGCTCTGAAGTCAAGCAATCATGGTGCAAATTCAATTTCACTATTGGAGTTGTTTGCTTTGGCATTTTACTTAAACTTTCTCAGTCTCAATTTTCTCATCTGTAAACAGAATAAATCATAGTATCTCTCTCTAGGTTCAAGCCTATATTCAGTGAGGCTATGTGGATAAATGATTAAAATGTTGCATAATTAGGAAGCAAGCAACGAGTGGTATTTATCAGTGTTTATTTTATTATTGTCATCATTATGATGAAGCTTCTTAGATGAAGGAAGACACAGAAATAAAAGAGCAATTCCTTGGACATAGAATGTAATTGAAATCCCAGAGAGTGCCAATAAATCTTGAAAGTGCAAAGTCACTTACAACCCAGGCGTCCTGGGTCAGCTACTATCATCTCCAAGAAGAGTGAGATACTTACAACTCCAAAACTTAAAATAGCTCTGAAGTGTTGGCGAAGATATCCTTGTTGTGAAGGTACATAAAGTGCCCTTTGTGAATTTCACTCCCCAAGTGTTAACTGACAAACAGCACGCAGCACTTGACAGCCTCCTTCAAAAGCAGTTTAAAAGAAAGTGCCTGAAATATGGAGAATTTGGCTGCTCATTATAGACCCCACTTTGGCAAACATCATGTGGAGGCATCAAAGCTTTTCAAACATTGGAGGACCCAGCTCAGATACAGATAAGCGAAGCTGATAAAGACATTGCCCCTGATTCCAGAGTCCATCTGTTTAATATAATTGCTCTTACCAGCTGACACAGTTGGTGTAATATAATTTAATTTAAATCATCCAAACAGGAAACTATTTTAAAAATTTCCATGTGATTTCTTCTCCTCTTGGCTTTTCTGGAGAAGCAAGCACGAGAATGATAGGTCTTCATGAGCAGATCTCAGTCCTTCTCTCTGGTGGAATCCCCTTTCCTTGATTTTAGCTTGCTTCGGGTTCTTTAACTTCTCAGCCTATTTAAGATGTCATCTCTCAGACTGTGATAGGACAAGGGCTCTCTCTTTGGAATGGTCAATGCTTTACCCAGACTCTTAAAATAAAAATAAATCTTTTTTTTCTCACATATTTTTTATGGTGCACTGTAGTTGTACATGTTGACGGGATTTGTTGTTACATATTCGTATATGCACACAATATAACAATATAATTTAAAGTTCTACATGAGACCTACTCCGTAGTTTCTTATATATACTGTAAATGTATGAATACATCAGCAGTAACCTATTCATATTTCAGATATAAAGAGCTGTAGGATGTGGATCACTCTTTGAGTCAGCATGTTACACCTTTATTATAAAAGCTCAACAATATATCTCTCAAGAGCATAAACATTGTGCTAGGAAAGAAGTATCTCTAGAGGCTATCAGTCAAATCATTTACTATTGGCTACTTTTCTCAGAACCAGTTTCAAAAAGAGTGTCCTTCTTTTATAAACAAACCAGTTACCTTTAGAAAGCAAACTTCTTGAGCACACACATTTAGCAAATTTTTCATGAGCATTGACTATGTACACGTAGCATCATGTTAGCACCTTGGGGAAAAAAACATAAGCTCACTCAGTCCCTACTTTTGTGGAGCTCGCTGTCCATCCAGGGGCCAAGAAAGTATAAATAGTCTCATGTAGTATGATAGCCGTTACCACAGAGATAAATTGAGGTCAAGGTGGAATTAACAGGACATGATGGAGAGATGCTGCTTGTGGAAACAGCGATGGTGTTGGGAAGGTTTCTGCAGAAATGAAAGCTGAGCTGAGTTTGAGCAGTGATTACCCTGGCTGTGCCGTGTGTCCCTGGGGTCGAGGTAAGAGGTTAAGTGGGAGAGAATACGATCACACAGAAAAGAAGGTGCAGCCTGGGGCAGAGAAAGGCAAGCCAGAAACCATCCCAAAGCAAGACTAACGTGACAATTCTAAGCAGTTTAGTGTTCCTGGGGAGTGGAGTAGATAAAGCATGATGTTCTCTTTCCTTAGGTATTTTACTTAAAATTTGACTTAAAATTTCAGATTTGAGTTGGGCGAGGGTAAGTTTTGAAGGGCCTTGGACGCAAGGCAAAGGACTTTGGATTTTAATCCAGTTGAAATGAGAAACTCTCAGTTTTCTGTCAGCCTTCCATTGCTGCTGTAACCAATAACCACAAACTTAGTGGCTTAAAACAACATGAATGTGTTATTTTATAGCTTCCAAATTGAGAGGTCCAATGAGTCCTGAGGACTATGCTGCTTCTGAGCTCAAGGAGGACTCTGTTTCCTCATCTTCCCCAGCTCCTGGAGGACGCCCACATTCCTTAGCATGGGTCAATCTGCCAAGATTCTGCTACTCCTCCATCATGCCTCCTTCCCTTACTCTACTCTTCTGCCTCCTTCTTCCACCTTTAAAGACCCCTGGAATCACACTGGGGTAATCCAGGAAAACCTCCTTGTCTCAAAACCTTTAATTATATTAAATCCATAAACCCCCCTTCTGCCATGTAAAGTAACAACTTCACAGGATCGTGGAATCGTTGGGTAGGGGCAGGGAGAAATGATTCTCTCTATTACAGAGGCCATTTGGGTTTTAAACAGGGAGCAGAAAGATCTGAGTTAGCACAAAGTTAACTGAGCATAAAGTTAACATTTTATAATTAACAAGTCTATAGTTTAGCAATATCATGTAACCATGTTATAAAATACCTACTTAGGTATTTAGCTGTCTTATATCTAATATGTCTCTTTCCTTTTCTCTTGCCTAGTCAGAGCTAAGGGTATGGGCATAATGTACAGTGCTAATAATAAGCACACTGAATATTGTGGATGTGGATTTATATACATCTAAAAGAATTATGTATGTCTAATAAATATGTTTTGGACTCTGAGCCTAAATTAATAACCACATGGGACATTTTCTGGTCATGAGAAATCAAGAGCAGGCCAGATCTAAAAATGAGTTCTGGCCACTTAACAGGTGTGTTTCCTAGAAAAGCAACCTGAGTTTTTTGTGGCTCTGTTTCTCATCTGTTAAAGGGGCACAACAGTGCCTGTCTGACAGTTTTATTGCCAGAATTAAACAATATAATACTGGCAATAATATTTTGATATTATTGTATTCAGCTTTTCTAGTGAAGAAGCTGCCATCTACCCATGTACATGTTCCACAGGGCCTTAGTTCTCCCCAAAACATGAGTAATACAAGCTAGATATTGCAATGTATAAAAAATATATATTAGGTAAAATTTCTCATGCTTAGTCTAACTGACAAAATAATGTTTAAATAAACAGTGATCAATATGACTATTCTGATAATCATACTCCTATTCAGACAAAGAAAATAATCATGAAATGTTTACATTATGATTGTTTTATCAGGTTGTCTCCAAATGAACATCTTTCTAAGAGCCACTACTAATATGGAGTTGTCCAGACCATTTCCTAGGGTCCAAGCCCCTTATACTTGTTCTTCATTATCATCACTTGTGGCTGTTGAAAAATAGAAACCAATACTACTCATGCTCCCAAGGTTCCAAAGTAATTTTAAATATTTTTTCCTTCCTCCAATCTATAGTCACTCAAGGGTGTGAGAACACAAGATGTTCAGAATTCTGAAAAGGCTTAAAATCACACTTTCCTTGAAATACTGAAAAGGCTCTCCCGCTACCTCAGCATTCAATCCATTAGAGGATGTGTATGAAAATTGGGCAAGCAAAGGAGACTCCTAGTAATGATGTGTGTTTGCAGATGTTCATGCCAGCCAACATCAGGGCATGGATGCAAATGAGGTTGGCTTTAGATGATAGTCATCGGAGAGTGGAAAACATCCTGAACCTGAAGTCAGAAGGGCTTAGTTTTAATCCTGCAGCTAGAACAATGTTCACCCATCATTTATTCCATCTCACTTAGCCTGGCCCTACCATGCACTGGGCATTGTTTTGCAAAGATATCAAGGATAAAATGAGCAAAAGGGACAGTGGGCAAGAGGAATGTGCAGAAAGTGCAAGCCTATGGACATATTTGTGACATACATGAATTCTTTTTCCTGGAATCCTTCATTCCAAGTTTTATAAAATGATATGCTTTTGGAAAATGACTTAAAGAGACATATACATGTACAGAAATTAATAGCTATAAGTATTATTTGAGTGCTTTTCTTTTGCTTTTATGCTTTATAAATCCTTCATCTGTCATTCATCTCTGATTTCTTCTTTTTAATGTTTAATTTTTGGCCTTAACTTTTTAATCTAAGTGAATTTTACTTAGTGGAGGGAAAAGTCCAATATTGCACCACCGTAAAAATAATCTATGAATTGATAAGTGAATCTTTATCATCTTTAAAAACACTGTTGCTTTAGCCTCTCCTGCTAATGGACTATGCTTTTTGAGTCTAGTACCTTTCCACACTGTTGCAAATATTTCAATTTTTAAATGCATTTTTCACTTGGGCCTTCCCTTCTACTCGTCTGTATTTTGTTAGTCTTGGAAGATATATTGGTATTCCCAAGATATTTTCAGGGCACATTTTTTTATTATTTTTATTTTTTATTTTAAATGTTGATCTTAGAATCAAACTGCTCATGTTTCCTATAACTGGTAGTTTCTAGTGTACATGAAAGCTACTGATCAGTGTTTCTGGAGAAACAAATGGCTGACTTCAGGCTGAGGCAGGGTAGTGACAAAGGGAGGGAGCACTGGAGGAAAAATCTTTACAACTATCTTAGTATAGAATGAAGCAAAAGAGAAATGTCAATGGATGGTAAATCCAGAGGAATATTTTGCTGAGGAGAAGAATATTTGCATGTTCTTAAATTGTCTTCCTGTGGACTCCTTAGTGGTTCCAAGGAGGAAAAGCACTAACTACCAAGTAGAGAAATCATTCAACATCTCCAAGTGATCAGAATTAAATCTCCAATGAGGGACAGGAATGCATGTGTTGCCAGAGGAGAGAGCCTGTAAAGGATACAGCATCACCCATGCAGAGAATGTACAACCTAAGTCTAATCATGAGGCACATCAGACAAGCTCAAAGGGATGTTCTATAAGAAGAAAGAAGAAAAAAGAGGGATGGAACTGCATTCTATGGAAATGTTCCAGTTTAAAGCAAGTCTGAGAGACATGACAACTAAATATAATACCTGAACATAGGGTGAATCCTATACTGAAAAAGGTGTGGGAGGGTGCTATATAGGACACTATTAGTTAAATTAACAACAAGAAAGGAATGATAGTTTAGATAAAACTGTTCCATCAATCCTAAGTTCACTTAAGTTGAGGATTTTCCTGTGGCTGTATAAAAAAATATTGTTGGGAAATATACACTAAACTATTTAAGCCTAATAATCCATGGTGAATGAATTCTCAAATAATTAAAAAAACAAATGATATACAAGATAGATAACTAGGTATAAATAAATAAACTAAGAGACCAAATGACCAAGCAAACAATGTAAAATATTAGCATCAGGCAAATCTGAGAAAATGTATACAGCTGTCCTTTTTGCAATTTTTCTCTCATAAATAAAAGTTTTAATTAAAAAAGTGAAATACTAAAACTGTGAGGAAAAAGTAAAAAAACCTTCTCCAGATCATCCTATCAAAGTAAATTTTTGTGTATTTTTGGTGGCTTCACCCTGCTAATCACTGTTTTTAAGTGGCCTGTGATCACTTATTATTTGCTGATTTTTTTCCCTATGAAACTATCTCTGAGTACAAGAATAATGGCTATGACATTCACCTGTCCAAGAATCTAGCATAGTTCGTGGCATGATGTAATTTTTGAATAAATATCTGTTGATTAAATGTGGAATAAAAATGATAAAAAATATAGATAGATATAGATATATAGGCACTTTCATATTTTGTTTCCAATTTTTTTTATTGGGACATGTGGCGCCATCAATTGCAAGGTTTAGGGAGTACATGTATTTTACATTCTATGTACTATGTATATTATACTGTGCAGGGTATTAATACTTGTATTCTTATTAAAAGAATGTGATATCTGCAAAGGGCTTGCAATTTAGTCAAGAATAAAACTGATTATTTTATTTATTATGATCTCCAGAATTTAAAACTTTGGCCTAAAATTATATAATATTAATTAATCTTAATGAATGAAAATAGTGAGGTAAAATAAAACTTGCATAAATAGTTCTGGCTTAGTATCTATATCCGTGTATGTGGATTTTGGAGGACAGTCATAATAATGAATCAATTATACAGCTAAGAACCTGGAAATCCTCAGTTTTAGAATAAATATTGAAGTTTTGACAGTTTGTTAAACATTTAAGTACAATAACAAATTTGAAACTTTAGAAAGAGAAATAAACCATTTAAAAGTGCCAGCATTACCCAAGTCAAATTAATAATGACCTCACCTAATTTGCAGTGAATGACTCTAACATGTGGTTACTTTTGGTTATGCATTAGTTACTTTTCTCTTTCAACTATGGCAAATATATCTGTGAATACAATCCATAAAAAATACGTTTTTGCAATGGCTTTATTTAATAAAGTAATAAAATTCATGACCAATTAGTACAGATGTAGAGCTTCCAGCAAGCAAAGAGTGTGAAAAAGGTTGCTAATAAAATAGCCAACACTTTAAATATCAAACTTAATTTAGAGGAAATATAATATTAAAGATAAAATAATGTAAAATATCTAATATAAAAATTCAAAACTACGTTGTTTCCAACTTTCAGCCTGACAGAAAAATAATCACAAAGTTGACCCAAGCTGTCAAAAACAAGTATGTAGCTTTGCTGATGCCACCAGCATAGGCTCCCCTGATACCAGGTGTTGACAGTTACAGAGTGATGATCTTCGTGGCCAGCAAAGAGTAAGGGCTAGCACTCCCACTAGTCTGAGCCTATCCTCCTGTATGAGGCAAACAATGGGCTGGTAAAATAGCCAGAGATTTAATAGGAAGTTCTAGAAAGTTAGTCATAGAGGACTTGAATTATCCAAATTAATATCATCAATGACTACTATGAAAATGAGACTAAGAAAACACCACCACATATAATATTAAAATTTTTAAGGAAGAATAAAATATCTAGTAATAAATCTAACAAACACCTCAAGATTTGTAAACTAAGAACTACAAGACATTATTGAAAGAAATTTTAAAAGGTTGAACTGGGCCCTGGAGGCAGTAAGGCACACCTGTAATCTCAGCAATCCAGGAGGCTGAGGCAAGAAGATGGTAAGTTAGAGTCCAGCTTCAGCAACTTAGTGATACCCTGTCTCAAAATAAAATAGAAAAAGGGTTCAGGGTTCAATAGTAAAAGTAAAATAGTAAACGTACCCCTGGGTTCAATTATATTACTGAAAAAAGAAAAAAAGAAAAGTATGCTGTATAGCTCAGTGGTGGAGCCCTTGCCTAGCATATGGGGGCTAGGGCTCAATCCCAAGAAGGGAAAAAAATTTGAAATAATTAGAAAGAAATTCAGTGTTCATGGATTGGATGAGTCAATAGACTCAATATTGGTAAGATTTCAATCCATACTTCTCCCCAAATTGATCTATAGATTTAGACAACCCCTATCAAAATCCCAGCAGTCTTTTTTTTGTAGTAATTAACAAGCTGATTTTAAAATGCAATAAACACAGAAGAGTCAAGACAATTTTGTAAAAGAATGAAGTTATAGAACTTACATGACATGATTTCAAACATTAACAAACTATAATAATAAAGATAGTGATATTGACCTAGTTATAGGTAGGTAGATTAATGGACTTAGTTATTATATTTATGGTAAATTGGTTTTTCCCAAGGGAGCCATGTTACTTAAATGGGAAAAGAATGATTTCCAAAAAAAAAAGAAAAGAAAAGAAACCAAACAAAACCATAAATAGACCTTATTCAAGACACAGAAATTAAATTAACATGGACAGAGAGGCTATGGGGAGAAAGCCCACAGGCAAGGCTGGGGTGAACACTAGGGTCAGGAACTGTGATTCCCAGAACCTCAGAAAGTCCCAGCTGGTATAGCAGCAGCAGCCCTGCAGACTGGTACGAATCACCTAGAACCTGGAGAACTACCTTCTTTGCAGCTGGAGGACACTTACCTGAGTCCCATGGGGCATGAGAAGGTCAAGTACAGAGGTCAGGTGCTGTGAGAAGCTGGCTGTGAGTTTGATATATGCTACACCTCAGAGCTCAAGAGAGCAATCAGTACCCTCTGGACAATGCTGGATGCCACTGAACAGATATGTGTGACCGTAGTGAAAATTTGACACCTCAATAAGTGACTCTAGGGGTCAGATTGGCTTCACAAAGAATACTGCCACACAAGGTGAGGTCCAAGTAAAGATTTGAAGATGATTCAGTGATGATCCCTCACAGCCAGGAGCCTGTCCATCCTTTCTTTAGCAACCTCAGTAAGACTGTAATGGGTTACTAACCCAAGCCTAGATGCAAAATAAACTAACACTGTGTCTGGGAAAGGGAGAGTTCTCCTCCTCTTTCTACTTAGCTAGTCTTCAGGGAACTTGATGAGCAAGATCCACTCCTACCTTTGGATTGTAAATGACTTCCCCTAGGATCTAACTACTTTCCTTTGACATGTAAATGCCCCTGTGTAGGGTCCTGGCTCAAGACTAGAGATTTATTGAAGGTCCTGTAAAAGGAGCCAGTGCTTCCCCTTATCACACTCTATGCTTCCTGTGCATAACTATGTATCCTTTAGACTAGAAAATTTATGACACTAGATAGCCTATAAATGTGAAAAACTGGTGATGAGTGCTCAGAATTTGGAGTCTGATCTCCTCTGGGCCTGCTGGTATAAAATAAAGTTTGGAGTTCTCCTCTCCAAGTGCTACTTATTGCTTTTGGACCAGTCTGTTGCCCGCAGGAAGATCACAGTTATGCAGACCTCACAGTTCGACTACTCTCCTGAGAGAGTCTGAAGGACACTATGTCCAGAACACTGTGCTTCTGGAATTAAGAAATCATTCTGCAGATCAAAGATAGTTCTGACAACACCCTTTGGAGGGATCTTTGAGCACCCAGAAGGTCTCTGAAGAGGCTACCATGGAGCTAAACCTACCAACTAGGATTCCCATTATCTACGCATTGAACAAGAACCTGAAGGAAAGCTAGCCCATGTAGTTCCTGGGGAATGAAGAGACTGTACATAAAGTCATGAAAGCTGTGCCTTCCCGGTTAGTACAAGGCAAATAAGTGAATGTGAGCAGGCTGACTACTATTCCTATGAACACACCCTCCTTGCTCATCCATTTATCACACTGACTACATCTTGAGCTGTAGCTGCAGATGGGGACCAGTGGCTCTCATGTTCATTTTAGCTCTTTTCTCTCCTGCACCAATTCCTTTCACACAATGTAATCAGAGTAGCTCCTCTGAGGTACAGTTTTCAGGCCAGATGAGGAAAGGCTCCTCCTCTGGGACAGTTAACAGTACTGACTTGGGTTTTTCCAGGGCTTTGTTTTCTAATGACCTGCCTGAGTAGGTAATATGGAGGAACCATGCTAAAGCATGACTGATGGGTGGGAGAGCTTATTTGTGCTCCTAAGGGCCAGTTGTCTACTTTTTCTAAGTCAAATTACTGTTAACCAGGGTCTCATCACTGCAGTAGAAGAAAAAAAAAAGTAACCTACATGCTGACTTGAAAAAACAAAACAAAAAAACATTTTCTCCTTGACCTTAGAGAAACTGGCCTCAGAAGGTGGGGATCAATCCTGAATTAAATTAAATCCTTAATTATATTTAATCCTGAATTAAATGTATGTGTTGCATTTGTTTTTGAGATATATATATATATATAGTTATCATATGTGTATATGTGATCATATATATATGTGATTCCCATAACCTCAGAGAGTCCCAGCTGGTTTAGCAGCAGCAGACCTGCAGACTGGTACAGATCACCTAGAACCTGGAGAACTACCTCCTCTGCAGCTGGAGGACACTGACCTGAGTCTGGTGGGGCATGAGGAAGTATATATCTATATATAAACAAAATTCCTTCTGTGATTTCTAGTGGCGCTAAAATAGTTCCACATGTGTTTATCATAAAATAAGCCATTCCTCACACCAACATGGGATACATAGCAGGATAAACTCCAAGTTGAGAGTACTAACCTGGGATTGGAGTTCATTCACCTTACAGTGTAGCTGAGAATTCCTTCCCTGCCTTCTTCTGTGTCAGTTAAATGCCTCTTAGACACATCCAAGTATGTCTTTCACTGTGTCTGATTTCTGAATTATGTTCTAGTTGCTTGGCCACATCACTGGACCCAGCATTCATTTAGTGTATAAATGTACTAAATCTTTTTTCAGATCATTATAATGAAGGAGTGATGTGCAATAAAGAAAAATGGATCATAAGCTAAAATATAAGAACTAAAACAAAAATTTTCAAAGAAAATGTATGAGAAAACTTTTGTGACCTTGGGCTAGATGTCAAGGTCAGGCAAAGTGTTCTTAGCTGTGGAAACAAATGCATAAGCCAAAAAAAAAAAAAAACACCTGGAAATCTAGACTTTGCTGAAATTTGAAACTTTTGTTCTTCCAAAGATACCAGTAAGAAATTGAAAAGATAAGCTACAGACCAGGAGAAAACCAGATATATATATCTGAAAACCATATATCTGATAAGATTTGTACCCAGAATACATAAATAAATCATACAACTAAAAAACTAAAAGACAAAAAAGCAACTGAAAAATGAGCAAATACAAAACGGAATAGCTATGCCAGCAAAAAAGATATATGAATTACTAATAAACACATAAATGATATTCAACATCATTAGTTATTAGGGAAATACAAGTCAAAACTTTAATGGTATATGACAACATCAACACTATAATGACTATAATTAAGACATAAAATATCAAGTATTGACAAGAATGTGAAGAAACTAGCTCCCTCGTGCATGCTGATAGAAATGTAAATAGTACAGCTTCTTTGCAAAACATTTTGGCACTTTCCTAAAATGTTTATAATAAACTTACCATATTAACCAGCAAATCCCTTCCTAAGAATCTTCCCAAAAGAAAGGAAAACAAACAACCATGAAAAGACATGTATATAAATGTTCATAGGATCTTATTCATATAGCCAAAAACTGGAAATAAATATATCAACTGGTCAAACTGATATATCCAGTTCATATACCAAGCAAAATTGTTATATATACATATAATGAAATACTATTAAAGAAAAAAAAACCCAAATTGAATAAAGTACTGTCATATGCAATAACATGAATGAACCTCAAAAACATGAGTCAAAGAAGTTAGATTCAAAACACTATGCATGATATGATTTCATTCATATGGAAACCCAAGAAAAAAGGCAAATTCATAGAGACAAAGCAGATCAGTGGTTGCCTCAGACTAGGGTGGAGGCAGGATTAATTATAGTCTTTTGAGACTATTTGGAGTGTGATGAATAGGTTCTAAAACTGAAGTGTGCTAAGATTGTACAAGTCTATAAATGTACTAAAAGTTTTTAAACTGTATACTTACAACGGGTGAATTTTATGTAGGTAAATTATATCTCAATAAAATTGTTAATAAGATGACATGATGAGTTACAGTGAGAAAGAAATCCTGAAATAATCTTTCAATGAAATCTAGCCAGTTCACCTTTTCATCCCACATACTTATTATATACTTTGATTTCATAGGTTTTTTTCCCCCATTAAAGTACATCATGGGGCAGGTATTTCCTGAGGGCAGGGTTATTAAAACAAAGTGTTGATGTATAGAAATAAGTTCTTGTTCTTTAAGCTTCAAAATATACTTCTGAAATACCTGGAAAGGTTAATAGCTTTGAGAATGCTCTCCCAAAAGAGACTTACATTCTGTATAACCTACCCCATCCTCTATCCCCAGGCTGAAGTACAAGGTAGGGTGAATGGTTACAAGAAAAAACAGTGAAATTAAATGTGCAGGAATTCTTGATTCCTGTATTTGGATAAAGTCCAGAACATGGGCAAAGTCCTGAATTCCTTGTGTTCAGAAGGTGAACAGAAGAGAACTATCTGGAGGGAGGATCTAGGCGAAAGACCTCAGAAAGCTCTATCAAGAATCCTGCGTCTCTAGAGTAGCAGGGAAGTAGCCAGTTTTAACTTGTGTGCCTAAAAAGAGGTGAGGAAGCTCTACGGAGATTTTGGAAATCAAAGAACAAGGAGATTCCCCCAAACCTAATTACATAAACTACCCAGCACACAAATGTAGTTTCTGAAATGGAAACAGGTAAGGTGGTGAGACCCTGAATTGCATGTATTCTTTCTGGCAGAACGTGAACATGAAAAAGAAAAGTAGCAAGAAAGTTACGTTTCATTCACACAAAACTGGTTGACCAAGAGTATCTACTGCATAATACTATGAGGCCGTGTGTTCGTTATCCATCACTATGACAAAATATCTGAGGAAATCAACTTATAAGGAGGAAAGTTTTATTTTTATTCATGGCTTAAGGAGTTTGAGTTCATGGTCAGTTGGTTCGATTGCTTTTGCACCTGTAGAGAAGCAGAGCATTGTCAGAGAGTGGGTAACCCAGCAAAGCCACTTACCTCATGGGGGCCAGGAAGCAAAGAGAGAGTTTAGAAAGAAAAAGGAGCCAGGGTCCCAGTCTCACCTTCAAGTGCATACCTGCAATGATCTCCAACTAGGCCCCACCTCTTAAAGGTGACACCACCTCCCAATAGTGCCACAAACTGGGGACCCAGTCTTTAACAAATGGGCCTTTAAGGAACATTTCAGATCCAAATTATGGCAGGCAGTATTTTTCAAGCAACTCCCTTTTTATGCAACCCTTTTAGTTGTTTTTCCTTCCCTAATTGCCTCTCTTTATAAAATTTTCACATCAAAGTCGTGCCACTTGTATTTTCATGTGCTGTATTTATATCCCTGTTGTATATTTATAAAGAAGAAGGTTTTTTTTTAAATTTTTTGCCTCCTTTGAGAACCAATTTTTGATCTCTCAGGAGCAATATCACACTTGTTAATCACAAATGCAAACTATAAAAATCCTACTTAATGGGCAAGAGAAAAGAAATAAAGCAAATAATTAATTATATTAATTTGTAGTTAGCATTTTGCCAACTACTTTCTTACACAACATCTCACTTGGCCTTTTTCACATATGTGTGAAGTACTATTTTCATCCTCATTCTTAATGAGGATGATAATTAAATGACTGCTCTGCTAGTAATTCAGTCCAAATGAGGCCAAGATATTCCCATGCAAATCCTATGTTCTTTCTACTCAACACTTTGCATTAAAAAATATTTTCTTTTGGGAAATGGTAGCAATTTCCACTTTTAAATTATGCAACAGTAGTAAGATGAGACAAGAGAAAATGTACTATAGAGAATTATGTTAAATGACAGAAAACTGACCAAATGAATATTGGTTTCTTCATTTCTAATTACCAGCATTTTAATAGCTGAAGAGATATTAGATATGCAAAATTCAATATAAAATATGGAATGTACAGACCATCAGGAATTTGTGATGGCTTTATTTTCCCTATTACTGACATTTTCTTACAAGTGTAGATAATTATATTAGCATTTTAAACAGTGAAAGTGGCAGATGGCATAGAAACAGAAGAACTAATTCAAAAGCTATTTCTTAAATGATACTAAATATACATAAGCAAACACACTAAGATAAAAAGAGATGAACGTATTCAAGTCTATATAAAAAGACCATTTTTTGGTGGTGGTGTAGATGAGCAATATCCTGGTCCAAAGAACTGATTCTGATTCTAACTAAATCCATAGTTTATTTATGACCTATTAAATTACACAGTAAAATCTGTAAACGTTACTTAATTGTACTATATTTGCATTTGACATTCAGACTCTAGATATGCATACCAAATGTTTTGTTGTAGATATAATTTAAATGTTCCATACCAAATTCTTATGTCAATATTTATAAAGAAATCATGGCTGCACTCTTTTCTTAATCCTTAGAATTGCAAAAGGATGTTGCTCCCTGAACTATATAATATATGGTGCAAGCTTATGACTGGTAGTTTTAAGCTTTTCCTGGCATGAGCATGTGGAAGAACAGTTGTTCTGTCAGCTGTCTATACTCCCACTGGGCACATAGCCTCATCTTCTAGAAAAGTATTTTAAATGTTTCTTACTTTATAATATAAGAATAAGCAGCAAACAGCAGATAATCTAAAAAAAAATCTCTACTAAAATCGATGTAGTAAGAAAGGGTACACCAATGGCTCCTATTCTGGCATTCCCTAAACCTTTGGTTATGGATTGGGGCGGATATAACCCCAGTAATTGTGGACACCTTGGATCGATCCCACCCTTTAGGTGAAAACCAAGAGAATCAGCTGAACGGAAGTGTGGGTAAAAAACCAACACTTTTCTCTAATATGCAGATGGTAATTCACAGTAAGGGTGGGGGTGCTAGGGAAGAATAGATTAGGTAGATGGGAGTGAAGGGAGGGGATATGGAGATAGGAAGGATAGTAGAATGAAATAGACATTATTACCTTATGTACATATATGACTGCATGACTGATGTGATTATGCAACATGTACAATCAGAAAAATGAGAAATTATACCCTATTTATGTATGATATATCAAAATGCATAAATGTATTCCACTGTCATGTAAAACTAATTAAAACAAATGAAAAAAATTTATAAATTAAAAAAAAAAAAGGCCATGCCAGGAGAAAGGCGATAAAGGTCCCCATGAAGGGAAGGGACATGCTTGCAGAACAGAGAGAATCCTAACACTGTTAATCTTCTTTGGGTTTGGCAGGAATGTTCTTCACAGAAACCATTTAACGTATTTTAGCATGTTTTAATTATAATGCTGTTCCTGCTTCTATTTAACACAATAAAGGCCATAAAATAAAAGTATAATTGATAGATAAATGATAGGGATTAGGAAAATCCAATTAGTAATAAGTAGTAAAGAAAAGCAAATGTGTTGTGCTAGATCAGCTTTAGAAATGCTTGAATTGTTATGTACACAAAGTTGACATGCCAAAACACCTTAAATTCTAACTCCTTCCATAGTAAAGAGGGAATAATCCATCATGACCCTTCAAATTCAGGAAATTCTGATATAACTGTGGTTTTAATAGAAGTATTTAAAACTCACTTGAATTTTAAAATAATATTTTTATTTAATATCCTGAGAAAACATTTAGATTAGACAGCTGTGATTCAACTCTCTCCAAAAATATATAGTGAAATACACTGAATTTGAGGTGATGGTGCTGAAATATAGCAGTAAGTGAACTTAAGGACAATCCAGTGTTTGATATTATACTTTTCCTGAAAAAAGGAAGTTTTTATATTTATCTATCTGAATCTAGGTATGTGCATATAAACTTTGATAAATTCAACAGAAATAAAAAATCAATTTAAAGCAAATGTCATAACAATCCTTCAAATAAACAGATTTTTTTGAAAAATGCAGTCATTTACTGAGAATAGAAATACTTCAATTTGGTAAGTTAAGGTAGACTTCACATAGTTTAGAAGATTGGGGGTTTTTTTTATTTTAATATATAGTATTTAACTTTTCTCTGGCCTGTATCACATTTTTCAAAACCAGCAACATACTTTTTTATTATCATTATTGATTATGTACTGTACATAATTGCATGTGCTAAACTTCTTTTATTAGTGGATATTAATTATACAGAATAATGGACTTTATTGTGGCATATCTGTACATCCAAATAAAATATTTTGATAATTTCCATCCACACATTACCAGCTTTACCCTCCTTGCCCCTTCTCTCTGATCTCCTTCCTTTTCTCTAATAGTCTTCCTTTTGTATCATCTTTTTCTTTTTCCCCTGGATTTCACATATAACAAAAAACACATGATACTTGTCTTTCTGAGTCTGGCTTATTCCACTTATCATGATGATTTCCAGTTCCATGTATTTTTCTCCACATGACATAATTTCATTCTTCCCTATGGCTGAATAATACTTCATTGTGTGTGTATGAGTGTGTGTGTGTGTATGTGATGTTTTCTTTATCTATTCATCTGTTGATAAGCATCAAGACTGATTCTATAACTTGGTATTTTGAATTAGGCTGTGATGAACAGCAGGTACACAGTTTTCTCCAAAGTATGCTGGCTTTAATTCCTTTGAATGTATAATGAGGAGTGGTATATCTGGCTTATATGGTTGTTCTAGTTTTAGATATTTGAGGAGCCTCAATACTGATTTCCACACTAACTAGACTAATTACATGGCCAACAACAGTCTATAAGAGTTTCCTTTTTTCTTCATCCTCATCAGCATTCATTGTTATTTGTATTCTTGATATTTGCATTCTGATGTGAATGAGACGGAATCTCAGTGTGGTTTTGATTTGCATTTCTCTGATGGATAAAGATGTTGAATATTTTTTCATATAATTATTAGCCATTTGTTCTTCTTTTGAGAAGTGTATATACATGTTCTTTTGCCCATTTATTTATTAGGTTATTTGATTTTTAATATTGGATTTTTAAATTCTTTATATGTTCTGAATATTAATCTTCTGCCAGAAGAGTGACTGGCAAAGGTTTTCCCCAATTCTGTCAGTTGTCTCTTCACTCTGTTAATTGCTTCCTTTGTTGTACACATCTTTTAAATTTGACGCAATCCTTTTTTCTATTTTTTTTTTTTTTGGTGGGTCCTTACTATTATTTCAGAGCTATTATTTGCCTGTGCCTGAATCTTGAAGTGTTTCTCCAACATTTTCATCTAACAGTTGCAAAGTTTTAGATCTTATACTTAGATCAATTGGATCAATTTTGAGTTGACTTATGTACAAAGAGATAGGAACCTAGTTTCAATCTTTTGCCAGCACCATTTTTAAAGAGCTCTCTTTTCTATAGTTTATAATTTGGGAACACCCTTTTCAAGAATCATATGATTGTGTGGTGTTATTTCTGTGTCCTCTATTCCATTTCATTGGTCAATGTCTCTATTTTAATACTAGTTCCATACTTCTTTGTTGCTGTAACTCTTTAGTTCAATTTGAAATCAGGTATCATCATATCTTCAGCATTACTCATTTTGCTCAGGATTGTTTGTGTTTTTCTGGGTCTTTTGTTCTTCTATATTTCCATATTAATTGTAGAATTGTTCTAGTTTTATAAAGAATGTCGTTGGTATTTTGATGGGGTTTGCCTTGAATCTGTATATTGCTTTGGTGCTATGACTTTTTTTTTAGGTACCTGGGATTGAACACAAGTGCACTCGACCCTGAGCCACATACCCAGCCCTGTTTTGTATTTTATTTAGATAGAGTTGCTTTTGCTGAGGCTAGTTTTGAAATCACAATCCTCCTGCTTCAGCCTCCCAAATTGCTGGGACTACAGGTATGCATCACCATGTCCGGCTGTGATTTGACCATTTTAATATGAATTTTGCTTATCCATGATCTTAGGAGATCTATCTTCTGATATCTACTTTAATTTTTTTCCTCACTTTTCTATAATTTTCATTGTAGAGATCTTTTACTTCCTTGTTTAGTTTTATTCCTAGGCATTTTATTTTTTTAAAGCTATCATGAATGGAATTATTTTCCTGATTTCTTTCTCAGTACATTAATTATTGGGGTATAGAAAAGTTATTGATTTTTTATACTGATTTTGTGTCCTGCTACTTTACTGAATTTATTTATTAGTTCTAGAAGTCTTCTGGTGGAACATTTAGGGTCTTTTAGGTATAGATTCACATCATCTGCATATAAAGATAATACAACTTCTTTGTTTCTTATTTGTACCCCTTTTATTTCTTTTACTTGCCTAATTGCCCTGAATAAAATTTCAAGTACTATTTTGAATAGGAGTGGTGAGAGTGAATATCCTTGTATTGTTCTTTATTTTAGAGAAAATGTTTTTAATTTTTCCTCATTCAGTATGATATTCGTTTGGGAGTTTATTGTAAATATCCTTTATTATGTTGAAGTAACATCCTTTTACACAGTTTCTTCAGGAATTTTATCATATACTAATATCGAATTTTGTCAAAGGCTTTTTCTGTATCTATTGAGATGATTATGTGATTTTTATTCCTGATTCTGTTTATGTGGTGTGATATGCTTATTTATTTGCAAATGTTGAAACATCCTTGTGCTCTTGGAATGGCACTAACTTGATAATGGTGTATGAACGGTTTTAACGCGTTGTTGAATTTGATTTACAAGTACTTTGTTGAAGATTTTTGTGCCTATGTTCATCAAAAATATTGGTCTGCAGTTTTTGTTTTTGTTGGACACATTTTTTTTTACTTCTTAAAAAATGAGCATGTAAATTAAGTACAAGAGCTGCCTAGATTTATATAGCAAGGAAGTGAGAATAAAAGTTAATGAGCAGATTATAAGAATCACAAATTATTGATAATTAGATAAAATATACCAAAATGGTTAAGGCTAAAATATACAATAACAAAATAATAAAATAATACAAAATAAGGAATAAAATATAAACAAATGAAAATTTCATATACAGATAACCAGTGAGTTGATAGTGAACTCTGTTAAGGCAAGGGTCTGCCCAACTTTTAGGTAAAGATTTCAGATTTTGTGGGCCTCAGTCAGTCTCTCTCTCATTCTCTCTCTCTCTTTCTCTCTCTCTGTCCAACTTTTTAAAAATGTACAATCATTCTTGGCTCAAGAAAAGGACCCAATCTTATTTTTATAGCCCCACCTACTTTGTGGCTTACTAAATATAGACAGATGAACCGGGAGATGGGCTTAATTTTCCACTTAGCTGAGTTATGAAACTGTCAAATTCAAGAGTAACTTTGCAAAAGATGAAAAAGAGGAACACAGTTTCCAGAATTGTCTTCCAAGTATGCAGAGTTATATGAGTTGATTTCTCAATTCTACATTTTTGCCAGAGAAGTATTTTATCAAACACAAATCTTGGTTTATTACTCTGACTACTAACCACAGTTTTGATGTGTTTTGAAGAAGAGCTAATAACATCGCAATACTGAACTATCAGTTACCTCTGATAACTGTGTATAAAGGAGTGATAATTGTGGCTTCCATTTGGCCACATATTGATTAGATGATTAGAGGAAGTTATTAGAGGAGGAAGAAATGGTACCACAAAAATAATTGAAAACAGACCCTCCCCCAAGAAACTGAGGGAAGTTCTCAGAATCTAGAGGACCAAGCAATCACTACTTGACTGGAACTGCTTAATGCTCAAACCTATAGACGTGTTTGAGGTAGGTTATCAACAAAATGGGCAAAGATATCTAGACTGGAAAGGGCAAAGACTATCCACCTTTTTCTTTAAAGTTAAATTTGGTATAGAAAAGAACTCTAGATTTTCTGTGGGCTTATTAGAAGCTATAAATATTAGGTGGGTATACTAGTCAATCCAAGGCCCCAAGAAGATCTTAGCATGAATTATGTGGAAGACTCTCTGGTGAAGGCCAAAGGACCCCTCATGCCAAGAAATTTCATGGAGGCCCAGTTGTGCACTCATCTACTTAGTGTGACCCAGTACAGTGTCAGCATGTCAATCATTGCTGCTATGAGGGCATGAGCACTGGCACAAAATCATTAAGACCACTAGCAGCTGAAGTCAGCATTGAAAACCCGGTTAGACTATTTGGGTTGCCTGCCAATGCTGACATGAGGGTAACTACAAATACCCACTTCCTCCCTCTCACCAGCACCTTACAGGTGCTCCAGCATCCTAAGAAATGAGAACAGGAGGGTGGAATGGGAAAGTCTTGGACAAAAAACCTTGGTATATAGGATTTTCAAATGATCCATAACAGTTAAATTTGTTTAAAGAAACTTTAGTATCACTCTAAACTGATCTAGAAAAAATTCAGCTAGATAAGATGAGAAGTTTCTTTTTCAGGAAAATTTATGTAGTGATAAAATGAGGAGTTAATTTTTTGCCTTACTAACTTTTATAAATTTTCAAAGTCATAAAGCATTTCATCAAGTATTCTCAGTATTTATTCAGGTATCAATAGTTATTTCCCTTAAGTGATACAAAATTAGAATCCAAAAACCTGTCAGAAATCCATAAAAATGACAGACATTTAAAAATATGGAAATCTAAAGGCAATTCAGAAATGTGAAAAGGAAATTAGAAAATAATTATAAATTTATAAAAATGTTAGTGAAATACAAAACTAAGTTTGAAATTCACTTTGAAGCTCTTCTAGAATAAATTTTATAGCATCATTAAAGAATAAGCAGTTAGGCTTCCATGAAAACCAAATTAATCAATTTTCCCCAAACCAAAACTGAACATACAGTAAATTATTAATTACTGAGATAGAGGCAACCTTCAGAAATATTTCAAACAGACAGATGAAAGTTAAAGTTAAGTTAAATCAACAAATAGCAAATATTAAGCTGTCCTTACCAGAAATATATAGATACATGGTTGATAACCAGTTCAAATGTCTTCCAACAGTCTGATGAGGATGGCCCAAAGTAAATACAAAATGATGTGAAAAATAGGCAATAAGTAAGAACATATCTAGAAGTATACATCCAAAAAGAATGTATCTTGGAGTGCTTCTAGAAGAGTCAATCAGGGTTATGATGGCACAAAAAATACATGTAATAAGTAAAAAAACTAAGGGCCTTAGGTCTAGGAAAGTTAAGATTTAGAGTACACATGACATCAGACATTGTCTTCTAAAAACCAAAGAGATATTGCCTGGACATAAGAAAGAGAAACCAGGCTTATCCTACATGACTTCATAGGCATATGCATTTAAGAACATAATTCATCATAATCAGTGGTAGGTCTTAGTGGCCAGTTATTATCAAAAAATGATAAAGTTATAACCACAATGTTTGCTCAGTAAAGCTGCCTTGTGTAGTAAGAAGTTCTCCATCACTGAATGTACTTACAAAAAAGTGAGACCCAAAGGTAACAATTGAGACAATTTACACATTGGATAGAGAGTACCTTTGGATGCCTCTATACCTTCAGTTGCCTTTGATTTTAGTATACTTTATAGCCTTCCATAGATTAAGAATATGGAATTTTTGAAAATTATTTCTCATTTCCTTTTGTCAAAAATGTTAGAACTTTATTTTCAATTTTCTGAATTATATAACTAAATTATATGACTAAATTTACTCTTGTAACAGAGGAGTTGGCCAAGGATAAAATGATAGAAAACCCAAAATTTTTTTTTTTTTTTTGGTACTGGGGATTGAACTCAGGGGTACTTGACCACTGAGCCACATCCCCAGCCCTATTTTGTGTTTTATGTAGAGACAGGGTCTCACTGAGTTGCTTAGCACCTCGCCGTTGCTGAGGCTGGGTTTGAACTCGCGATTCTCCTGTCTCAGCCTTCCTAAGTGCTGGGATTACAGGCTTGAGCCACCGTACCCAGCTAAAAACCCAAAATTTGACCTGTTGGTTAAAAAAGGGTCTTAAATTCTAAGACCCAGTAGAGCTTGCATAGCAATTGCAAATTAAGCAAGTGATTCATTTATGTTCTGAATTTGGGCCAAATACATGTGTTCCCTAATACTAACAAGAGTTAGTTAATACTAACTCTTGATAATTGTCCTCTGTATGGGCTGGGCTGAGGAATGCCATTCTTCCCCATGAAACTCAGGGACCCAGGTTTCTTCCATTCTGTGGCTATGGAAGGCTTAGATATTCCAGTTCCGTTTTCAAAAGGGAAAAATAGAGCAAAGAGATTCTTTTTACTTTTTGAAGATCTCTTAAGAATAAAACTCATGGATGAAAATTTGTCATATCACCTGGTTAAAAAGGACCTATGAAGTCAGGCACAGTTGTGCACCTCTAATCCCAGCTATTTGGGAGGCTGATGTGGAGGATCACAAGTTGAAGCTAGTCTGGGTGATTTAGCAAGACCCTGTTTCAAAATCAAAATTTTAAAAATGGCCTGGAGATGTAGCTCAATGTTAGAGTATCCCTAGTGCTAAAAAAAGGGTGGGGCATGCTATGAAATGCCATAACTGGTTAAGAAGCCACTGTTCAATCTAATTCGACTCTATGAAAGGAGGAACACAAATAACTATTGGACAAATATCTGTCTCTGCTGCATGTTGGCCCAAAGGTTTTTTTTTTTTTTCTTCTTCTTCTTCTTCTTCATGAACAAATCAACTAGCTGCTGGAGAGACAAGGCCTCAGTGAAGTGGCTGAGATCATGGCACCTAGAGAACATGGAGGCTGCCACCCTGGCCCTTTTATGAGATGGACCTCTTTGAGGCTCCAGATGACTGCTTGGCTAAAGTGCCTGCCAATCCATAGGCCAGAAGGAGCCCTGGATGAGAAAATCTGAATTTTTTTCCTGAGAGGTCATAAATTTAAATGTATATATGTAAGATCAACTGAATTTAAGTTTTAAACCAAAAACTTTTTCAGAAAAACAGTTAGATAAACAAGACAATTTTGTGCCAAATTTGTATCATGGACAACTAATTTTTAATCTCTCTATAACAGTTACCAGAGAGTTTTTCCAAAGTGCTCCAAACATTTTCAAATGATTTGCTTTATTCAAGGGAGAATACTTCATAAAAAAGGATAGTAATAACATTGGTTTATTTTAAGTGTTTTTCCTAAAAAAGCATACAACCTTACTCCTAGTTAGAAAAGTTCAGAAAATTATTTTCTTCATCTGAGTGCTTGCTTTCTTGGTATTGTATAATTTTAGATGAGGATAAAAAATAGAATATAAACCAAAATATATTGCTTCTCAGCTTAACTTTATACTTGATTAAAGATGATAGAGGTATTGGAAAGACAGGGAAAACCAAATGAAACAGCACAAGAGACTGCAAGTGTCCGTGGGCGATTTGACTTTGGCAGAGTTCCTTGGGTCTAGTTCACCAGTTCTTGCTTGTTTGTTTTACCAATGGGGAAGGATTGCTGGTTTATCTCTGAACATTTTGCACAAGTTAAATGTGACATTTTCTTTCTCCTCTAATGCTGTTTCATCATCTTGTTTCTGAATCAGTGATTCCCTAATGCTTTTTCCAAAAATGGAAGCTGTGGAACTAATTATTTGAAAAATCATCCATGAGAGTTACTTCTTATATTTTTCAGCAAGATGGCTGGCCCTAGGTAGTGCATTCTACTTAATAGTAATTATAACCTTACTGAATTGATCTAAGCATATAATTTAGCTAATCTAAAATGTTTAAAAAGTTCTTGCTTTCTACAGAAAAAATGATTAGGTTAGAATTTTCAGTCATAAGTAAACAGCCAATAACAAAAGTCAAAGCATATTAAAGCAGAAAAAAAAAGTATCATCTCATCTAGTTTTGGAGGACCTGAGCTACTTTTGCTAAAAATACTCACCAACCTTTCCATTTTTACAATACTTAAATTTACCTGGGCATCCAAGCAAGGAATATAGTAGGTTCTGATAAGGAATTTTTCTTGAAATATCCACTGAACTAGTACCAAGGACAGTCCACTGTTCTTGATTTTTGTTTGTTTGTTTGTTTGTTTTAGGCCATACTGGGGATCAAACCCAGGTCCCTTGCACATTCTAAGCAGCCACTCTACCACTTAGCTGAACCTCCAGCCCTGCACTGTTGTTTTATGTGAGTATAACTCCATATCCAATAGACACAGTCCCTACAGTATGGAGTTTGCGGTCTCATGACAATAATAGACCCTGGAAGAAGCCTGATATAGCTTAGCAGTGAGGGCAGGAATTCATCAGGTCTGGGAGCACCTCGAAGCACCATCTGGATCGCGTGCCAAAAGACCCTCTGTACCAGCAGATCAGATAAGCCTCTGCTTGAGGAACAGGTAGCATGGAACTGTGGTAGCTGCAACAAGCTGTCACAGTGTCAACGAACACTTAAAACTAACATGTCTACCATTTTTATTACTTTTTATGTTTCCTCATTCCCTGAGATCCCCCACTAGAAATAATCACTCTCTCCTTTTGATTCCCATGGAACTGTGTTGGTGCCTCTCAGTGAAATTAGCCTACTCTGGTAAATATGAGATGTCATCTATTAAAACAATCCTGATTTTAGAGATATTAAAATCATGGAACAGGCTTAAGGTGGGGTGGGGACATGCATTTTAGAATGCATGAAATGTGGCATCACTTCCTGTGTTTGAGCTGTGTACATGCTTGTCTTTTCTCCTTAATAGATGTCAAGTCTTCAAAAGCAGACTAGATACAGTCATTTTGTGTTGTCTATGGCAAAGGTTCAGCACCTTTCACTTTGTGGACAATCAAACATATTTGATAAAATGAAAGAACACGTTTTCAGGTGAACCTGATAGGAGCAAGTTTCTTGAATCTTGATAAAGTGTTCTTTCTACTAAATAATAATATCAATCAATTTTATTAAAAGAACATCTGTAAGAACCTTAATGTAAAAAACAATCCCGAGGGACTGTGGTTGTAGCTCAGTGGTAGAGTACTTGCTTAGTACATGTGAGACCCTTGGTTTGATCCTCAGTACCACATAAAGATAAATAAAAGTATTTTGTCCATCTACTACTTAAAAAATATATATATATTAAAAAAACTAGTCACAAGACATAATACAAAACAATAATCATATGGCTGCTCATATAATACTTGGGCATTACCAATATTCCAGGTACTCTCCAGTGTTATACTTACAATTTAATGTTCACTACTGCTGGGTGTTTTGGATATCTGTTATTCCTTTCATCCTCTCAGCCCATCTCCTTTGGCCACTATGTGCTGGTGGAGCCCTTTGACCTCCCCTTAGTCACACTGCCTTTCTCCAGCACTTGGCCAGAACTCTGAGCTCCTGCTCTGGGAGATGTCTGGGGCTCCTACTCACTTACACTTATAAACTCCAAAACATGGAATTTACATCCCCTGGGGCAATACTTGACCAGTAGGGCCATAATCTAATGAATTTCCCCTTTTTCTCTTCAGGCAAATGATTCTAAGCTGTCTTCCACAGTTTCTCAGAAAGGGTCCCAAAGACTCTATGCCCACTTTCCACTTAGGTTCTGGCTGAGTCCTGCCTAGATTTTCTCCTTTCCAAGATGAACCACACAAATATAATCCCTCTTTTGTAGACTCAGTATTTTTGCAGAACCCAAGCTAAGATCTTGATGAGATAGTTGCACTCTCTATGGCCAAGGATTTGAATGAATGAATGAAGAAATTGAAGCACAGAGACTAAGTCCCATGTCTAAGGTGCCTCAGCCAGTAAGTGGTGAAACTGTGATTCTAACTCAGAAAATCCAATACCAGAGTCCATACCTTTAACAACTTTTTTACAGGGAGTGAACATTGCTTTTTAAATAAATAAAATACTTGTCCATATAATTAACCATGATTTGTTATATTGATACACTCTCAATTACTCTAGAGAATTACTATTGACCAAATACCTGTTCTATGCCAGATACTCTAGTATATGTTATTTCTCCCTCTGGTTAATACATTAAAAAACTATTTTGCATATGGGAAAGTAGGAGATCAAAAAATTTCAGTAACTTGCCAATGTCACAGAGCTAATAAGGGCTAGAAGATAGTTTGCTACTCACTTATTTTCTCAACAAATATTTATTGAAAACCCTCAGTGTGCTGGTCACTGCTCTAGGAACTAGGGATAGAGTGTAGGCTTCCATTTTCATGGAGCTTTTATTGTGATAGAGGATCTGCATGATAATTCAAAAACCAATGATAAGAAAGTAAAACAGAGGGAGGTGGCATGGACTAGACCTGTGAGAACACCAAGGCTGTGGGAATATCTAGAAGTTTCTCATCCTTGACACTACCTATACTTTGGCAGAGATAATTCTTTTCTATGGGGAATCACTCTGAGCATGTGGGATATTTATTAGCATTTTAGTCTTTACCTACTAGATTCAACTCAGAGGTCTCCAGCCATTCCTAAGTGGCCCCGGGGCTGAGGGCACTGAAATCACCCCAGAGAAAAGTTCTTCTGGTGGGAACAGGCTTGATACATGTGAAAAGCAAAATAAATTTGTACTGAACACAAGAGAAGGGCAGGAGATGAGGTCATAAATGCTGGTGAAGGCCTCACCCTTTAAGGACTTGCAGGCCAGGGGAAAGACTTGATGTTCTCCTAAGACTTCTGGAAGGCCAGATATAACATGATGTGATCTACATCTTTACAGGGTCAACCTGACTTCTGTGTGGAGCATGTACTGGGGAGGAGGGTAGAGTAGAAAGGGTGAGTTCAGTTAGGTAGCTACTGCAGGAGCCCAGGCAAGAGAAGACAGTGGCTTAGGAGAAAGTGATAGCGATGGAGGCAGAGGTAAGAAGCAGATTCAGAACAAATACTGGGACAGAATTGGCAGGATTTGCTTATAATTTATATATGGGAGATAGAGAAAGAGGAGGCTCAAGGATGAGTTCTAGCTGTGGCTGGAGTGCCTCCGTGGGTGGTGGTGACATTTACTAGGATGAAGAAACTGGCAGGAGAAGCAGGTTCTGCAGCCCTTAGTGCTCCTTTCTGGAGCCTTGAGTCCCTGGAGGGACAACTGTCTCTCCTCTCAGCACTTTGGTAGTTTAATTGCAGAGGATTTCCTCATGTAGAGTTTCCTTACACTTAACTTCCCAAAGCCTTCGTCTTATCACTTGCAAATGGAGTTCTTCGTAAAAAATTTATTGAGTACCCACTGCACTTAGAACACAGTGAGGTGGATAAATAATAATTACTATTAACATTCTTTCTCAATTGGGAGGTGGAATTATTTGTTCTTTCTTTGATTATTCAAACTGAGTGTTAGGAAAGTTGAGAGCCTGGGTCCTAGCTGTGTGGTGCTACCTCAGTTCGAATGTGTAAGACCACTGACTATATGGTGTTAGCTTACCTAAACTGGTGCCATGGTTCTAGATATACTTTCCATGGTAAAATCAGACACATGAAGAATTCACAGGCAGAAGAGAGGTGGTAGCCATTTTTATGTCCTGCAATTTTAATATGGGGCAGGTATTGTGACAATTCACACTGATGTCTGAACTGATGGCTACCCTGTTGGTAAGCGCCACTCCCTATCCTGCGTGTACATGGTTCCATCTGATCTCCTCTTTTATCTTCTCTGCATCTTGGGCCAAAGCACATGAAGTTCTGTTGGGAAGGGCACTGGCTTCTCCTGCAGGTAACCAGCATTATGGAGAAGGAGTTCAAAGGCACAAGAGACCAATGCAACATCCTGGCTTTCCTTTGTTTATACAACTTCAAGTCTGTCTTCCCTTTGCTCATGTGTTGATCATGTCTTTGGGATTGCCCCAAATACAGAGGTAGCAGA
This sequence comes from Xerus rutilus, assembly GCA_028644305.1. NCBI lineage: Eukaryota > Metazoa > Chordata > Mammalia > Rodentia > Sciuridae > Xerus > Xerus rutilus. Next base: position 154,530,108 of record CM053400.1, read on the forward strand.
GCTGTATAAACTGCTTAACCAGCACCGATATAAGAAGCTTAACACTATTGCTGTAAGAAATCCCTTAATCTGTATTACCTAAAGTGGCTGTGTTTCCCTAATAACACACAGCCACACAGGTATAGTAAGTGTCATGTCAGTCCTCTAGTCACCTTTTTGTGCACATATAAGTGATGTAAACCCACATCATTGATCAATTAAATAGAACACACCATGTGTCAATATTGTTTCATGTACATTAATTCACATAATACTTATAGTGCCAACCTTACACTATTTCTATTACCGATTCCATTTGTTGATGAGTAAACTAAGATCCTGTTCAATTAAATTATCCCTACAGCTATCTCTGTACTTTTAATTCCTCCATAGCAAACTACAACCTAACATAGTATGTAAATAAATTGCCATCTAAGAGTATATTCTTATAACAAGTAGCTGATTCTGTCAATCATAGCACTTGAGCTTCAGCCAATCACAGGCTACCAACTGACCAGACTATGTCCATATAAGGCAAGGGTCAAGCTGTAACCAATCAAGTTGGTTCTGCACATCACTTTCTTTCTCTGTAAATACTGCCTGCCCATGTTGTAGAACGGAGCTCTTGAAACCTGTCCTTCAGGATGTTGCCTGATTCATGAGTCATTTTTTGATCATATAAATTCTGTTAGATTGAATTTGCCTAAAGTTTTTCTTTTGACAACCCCAAAAGTTAAATGGCTTGCCCAAGATCCTGCAGCACAGCACGTTACATATCCATATTGCAAATCAGTCAGTCGGGTCCCACAGACTCTGCTTCTAACTTCTTTGCTAAGCTGTCCCTGACTAGGCTTGTTTGGAAGTGCTGCTATTGTTATTGTTGCTAATGACCACTAATACTTTCTCCCTCTTTATTAATTAGAGCTCTTAACCCTGGAGATGTCTCAGTCTCCACCCAGTGCCTCATGTTGTTTAAATGCCCTGTACTTCTTTCAACTCTCCTTTGCTGCTTACTCTTCCTGTTCCCAGGGTTTGGTACCTTAGTTGCCAAGTATCTTGTCCCTGTATTTCCCTGCCTGGGACATAGATGTTTTGTTCTTCCCATCCTAAAGCTGTTTTCATGCTTTAAGGGTCAGTTCAAGTACCTGCCCCTCCAGGACATCTTCCTCAAATCCCTACAGCAGGTGATTTCTGTGCACATGATTATACACTAATGTATTATTTTGCTTTACATCTGAATCAAGTTATTCACTGTACCCAACCCCCTGCAACTTCCCTGAAAAGATGAGTCAAATTTTTGATTCTCCAGTGACTACTCAGTGTCTAACATGGATGGAAAGGGGCTTTAATAAATGGGTTTGTTCCTAACCAAATTATTTTCCAATGTTGGCTTCTTTCAAGCATAAGATTCCTATCTAAAAAGCTTTGGGCCCATGCTTCTTTGTGAGATGTGGTTTTCAACTCTTTCTTTGCAAATACTGAATGGGAAAATTTTTTCTGAGTAAAATGATCTTGACAGTACACACTCACACACATTCATTCAAGTTCAGCTACCCAGAAAATAGACCTTTGAAGTTGTATTTGTTGTTGGTTACTCTTCCAAAAGGGCTATCTACCACACAGGCACACTTTTAACTTTATGCTGGGTGGATCCAGCTCAAGGGGAAAAAGTAATAAATGTGAGTATTATAGTCATTGAGATGGAGCTAGGCAAACCCTGTTGTAATTGATAAGTTTACAACTTCTCTCATCCCACCCTGTAAGCATCAGGATCTGTCTTCCTGCAAGGATTAGGATCTAATCATCTGGAGTAATAGATCAAGGGCATTGTAAGTCACAGGTCTCATAAAGTTTTCTCTCACAAAGGCATTGTTTTAATAAACGTCTTCAAAGCCAATAGTGCTGATTTTATGATGTGTATTCAGTCAATGAAAAGACTGAGAAGAGAAAGCCACAATAAAAGCCTGCCATGTGATGAGTCAAATTGTAAGCAATGTGTAGCTTTGTAAATTTGGCCAAGCGAAAGTAAGTACTAAACTAACAAAAAAGAATGGTTACACAATCAACTCTTGCATCTGAATTTGATCCAAATCAGAGCAAGCTTCTTATCTTTCTTAGTCCTGTGCTTTGCCTTTGCTAAGTGACTATGTATTAAATGTCCATAACTAAATGCGTGAATATGTTGATGGCACTTTGCTATACACCTGTTTTCCCAATATAAAAATGTATGACACATTTAATAATATCCCTTTTACATAATTCATGCACTCCAAACTTGGGCAAAAACAACAAATTTAAGTAGCTACATGAGTTATTCATTCTAGGGGAAAAAATGCAATCGGTGTGTGTGGTAGGTAAACTTAGTCTTACAGTGAACCTGTAATTTTTAATTCCCCTTCCCTCCATTCTGCTGAGATTTTGTGAACCAAGAATTCACATGGACAAGGTGCAACTGGGTGTGAGACTCGTTTTTGGAATGCTTGCCAAATGAGCACAAAGGAACCCAGAACGCTGTTCCACCTGCCTTCTCTTAGCTACCTATCTCATAGTCACTGCCATTATGTAATGTTCACTGCAGCTGGCCCCAGGACTGCCACAGGTCATTGTTCATGATGATTCTAGCTGCCACTTCCTTTCCTAACCATAAATTTACCTAAGATGAAGAGGTGATTGCACCGGGCCCATTTTGCATTAAACATGGAAGTGCATAATTGAAAGATGGATTAGAATTAAGTCAGAAAATTCTGTGCATTAATTCCTTAAAATAATAATAGTGAACAGAATTGGAAAAGAAAATGGTTATGGTTTTGAAAAGAAAATCATGAGAAAATCATAGTCTTTTCTTTTTAAAAACAAAGACATCCAAGTTTCCATAACTGGGTTTAAATTTGTTTTGGTTTTGTTTCATTTTTTTCTTTTTCTTTTTTTTTTTTTCTCTTTCTGTTTTACTAATTTTACCAACTTTTTGAGTTGAAGTCTATATTCAGGCAAATTTAATGAGTTGAATATTTAAGAAGAGGCTAAGTATAAAAGGACTTCAAGAGCTGTCAGAAAACTATCATCACCTTCCAAAGTATTATCCAGAGTCTCTGTCTAATCTAGGTGCTGAACAAAGCAAATGAACCTAGGTTTAGGAACATGTAATACAAATGACATTTCCTCACCACCCTAGCTAATAACAATATTGCTTCTTTGGGATAATTTTGAGGTTATGTTTGCTTACATGAATATTTCTCTTCCTCCTTCACTTTTCATTGGCCCCTCTCAGTAAGTTCCCAAGATTGCAGCAGATTGTAGTTTCTTAAGATGGCGTCTACCATATCTCCTGGCCCCTATTTCTTCTCTAACCTGGCTGCTTCCTCTATCGAGTTACAAAGTCCATGGCCCTTCCTTTGAATCTAATTTGGCCTTTGTACCACCTCCACCAATATCAAAGAAACAATGCTCTGTAACTTCCGAAGTGAGGTCATAAAACCACCATTCACTTTCTTCCTTTTCCCCTTTCCCTTCCCCTTCTTTTTTTTAACCTGGAGTGTTTGTGCTCCGTTCTTGGCACTAAGCCACCTACAAATGCCCGAGAAGCCTGTGGAAAGGCTTACTCTAAGTGGCCTCAAAGTTCTCTTGGACTCTGAAGCCTCACTAAGCTTGAAAGTGACAACCAGTACTGTGACTGCCATGTCAGAGAACCACCTTGAATGTAAAACCTTGAGGGCCCTTTGAGCCACACCAGGTGATTCCACATGGAACATGCCAGTGAAATAAGTAAACACTTTTTGTTGTTGTTGTTTTTGTGGTACCAAGAATTGAACCCAGGGGCGCTTAACCACTGAGCAACATCTCTAGCACTTTTTATTTTTTATTTTGAGACAGAGTCTCCCTGAGTTGCTTAGGGCCTCACTAAATTTCTAATGCTGGCTTTGAACTTGTGATCCTTCCTGCCTAAGCCTTTGGAGCCACTGGAATTTCAGGCTTTTGCCACTGTACCTGGATAAATGTTGTTTTTTTAAGTCACTAGAGTTTAAGGTGGATTGTTATGTAGTAAGAGATAATGGGCACATCCTGTCTAGTATCTATACAATCTAATATCTTTCTCCTCCCATCACCAATGTACTAAATTTAGATTCCTATCATTTATTTGCCTAGGGTATCATAAAAGCTGATTCTTTTTTTTTCCCCCTCCAGTCTTTCTGATTGATCTTTATTTCCACTACCTGGCCTCTGTCTTATCAATTTACATCTCATCTACACTGCTCTGTATTACAGATATATAAAAATTTCAAACTGAAATGACTTTCCAACATCCATAAGTGGTTCTCAGTTCTGACTGCCCACTAGAATTAACACTGCCTGAGCCTCAGTCCAGAGATTCTTATTCAGTTGGTCTTAGATGGGAACTAGTCACTTGAGATATTGTTTTCCCTTTTACAAAGATAGCAGTCATTGGATTAGAGGCCATCTTAATCATTTCATCTTAACTTGGTCGACTCTACAAAGACCCTATTTCTAAACAAGGTCATATGCTGAGGTATTGGAGGTTAGGATTTCACCTTATCTTTTTGGGGGAGATACACTTCAACTCACAATAGATTGGTTCTCCTAAAATCATTAATAATAAATAAAATTTGTGTATCAAATCTTTATGAAAAAATATGCAAAATAAAAGAGCTATTCCAGAAATGTTAATAAAATTCTTGAATAAAATATGATTGCCCTGGGAAGGAGAATCTATGTTTCTACCTATCAATCTATCTATCTATTTATTTTTCATTCTCTCACTTTCCTTTCTCTGGCAGACATTTCCCTTAGAATGACTGAAAATTCTGCAAAAAAGGCAAGTTACTTTTTGAGTTTCATTGAAGAGACAAAATTATCAATACCTTTGTGTTTTTACTTTTAGGATTGGATCCTTTCACCTGTATGGTCACATACTTCTAACACAAGTTTATTGAAATTGGAGAGACATTTCCAGCCTTCAGATTCGTTTCACAATTCCAGGAGAGCAGGGTTTAGAATCATAATTGTGAGGTCAGAGAGGAAACGGACTTCAGCCCATAAACATGTTTACAACATATCTAACTTGCTACACAGCTTAATGTTCTAATGAAGCTTTTGTTTCCAGCAGTGGAATGAAAATTGTTAGGCTGACAAATGAACTCTCTTGGGTGGCTGATCTTGGTTCAATGCTGGTTTTGAGAGCCAGTATCAAGTCCCATAAAGAAAAATCCAAGCAACACATAATGCTGAGCCTCAAGATATCCCACAGGCACAGCAAACCCTTATCAAGAGGCCACCACTGACCTGAGAAACTAAGTCAAGCTGGAACTCATGTTGGCACACACCCTGTGCAAGAGAAGGAGCATTCTGTCATAGGACAGAGAGCCAAAGAAGATGAAGAACAAACACCTACTTCTCGATATATTATCAAACATCATGTTTGGAAGAATTCTAAAAGTACACACAGTGATGCATAAACTGCATTTGACCCGTCTATTATCTGCAAGTTAAGTATCTCCAAATTCAGTTGGTTCCACTAATCAGCTGTTGTACATTTTCCTCCAGCTTCTGTCATCTGCTTTTAATTACCAAAACAATCCATAACCCAAATTGAAATGATAAATAGTTCATCATCACAGGCTTTCCGTTTACAGGTGCAATGAAGACTAACTGAAGGAAGCAGATTTATTTAGCATGAAAGAGAGTCAAGCTTACACAAATCCAGAATATGGTCAAACTTACCATATTTCTTGGACATTTTGACAGTTGAGAAAAAAATTCCACTCTAAAAATTAGCTAAAAAATGAATGTAGATTAATGAGATTAACATATAGTATTATTTTAGGCAGGATGTATGGGGAAAAAAAAGTTTAAAGGACCAAGAAAGATTTCATGGGAAGAAGTAAAACTATGAAGAAAAATAGCACCCCCTCCAACAACAACAAAACCTCTCAATATCTGAAGTTAGTGTAGATGTTTCAAGAACCAGTCAATCATGTTTACCATCATATCGCATTTACATCAATTTTGGAGGAAAGAACACCAAAACCTTACTTTTACTTTTCAGACAAAGGAAATCAAAGTAAGAAAGAGAAATGAAGTTAACACTGCTGAGTGTCCACTATGTATTTAGTATATCACAAGTTTGATCCTGTAAACAGCCCTGTTTCTCCCACTTTAAAGATAAGAAAACTGAGCCTGGAAGATAAAATAAAGCCAAGTTGAGAGTCAACCCCAGGGCAGTCTATGATTGATGAGAACCTTCCATGACCTGATTAACACATGATGAATAGCAGAAAAGTTGATAAACGTTTCACTGTATTTCCTAAAGGACTGGATTGACAAGTATGAGTGTTTAAAAAAAGTTCACTTTCCATTACTATGATTCTCATCAAGAATAAAGTTCTAACTAACACACACATATTGTCCAATATAATTAAGGCAATGATAATTCAGTGCTTTATTTTTAACATTCTAGTGTTTTTCAATTTTAACAATGTGTTGAGTTCTATAGGATCACAGTTGATCTTCTGAGGTTCCCAAAGAGAAGTCAAAAGTTACACAAATGGGCAAGAATTAATATTATAGATTTTGGTAAGAGGTTTTAAAATATATGCACCTTACAAAGGAAACAGTTGGTGCTTCTGTATTGTCATGTCTGCTTAGATCCTGTGTTTTCTAGCATAATGCATGGAGCACTCAGAATAATCCTAAGTAGTTACAAATTCAGATTTACAGACATTATCCCAGGAATTCATGTTACTGACTACCTTTAGGTGATACAGAAGACTTGTCATACTTCCTCTGAGGCTTAATTTTGCAAGCGTCAAATGTTGACTCCTCAAAATATCTCTCCATCAACCTATTGATAACACAAAGCTGAGTTCATTGCTACTCCAGTGAGGGAAAACCTCCTCATCAGCCTTAGTAGTCCAAAGAGGTATGTTAATTGAGATTATGAAGTTTGGTCTAAGTTGGGTTTCTCAATGTGAAGACTTGGTTAGGATTGGAAGCATCATGGTACAGTTTAAGATTGGTGGGTATGGCCAGAGGAGGATAGTGATGCCAGGGCATGAACAAGTCTTATAAAATGACTTTTGCTCTCTGTTGAAAAGTTGATGGGTGCTTCTGAAATGAACAATGAAGTTAGGTACATCATTGGTCCAGAAAAAAAAAAAGACTTTAGAATTTGGAAAGTAAAACTTGCAATAATAAAGAGTTATGGTTACCTGAAAGAACAATAAAATACCTGGGGCAGTACTCGTCTTTGAGAAGGCTGCAGGTTGCAGATGGTCAGTTTACCATTTCATGGTTAGTTCTAGATCTGACAAAGCCAATGAGAGTTTTCAATGGGTGTTTGTCAGATCTGCAACATGAGACAGGTGAAGTTTTATATAAGTTCTTAACAAAATATTCAAGAATACCTGATTATACCTGACAGAAAAAAAAATTACGTCTTATTTTATGGATTTACACAATTCCTTGTTTGCAGTCATCTAAGAAAGAGGGACTCTTTACATTGCTGAGTTACATGATTATTCAGGAACATTTTTCAGAGAACAGAGAAGCAGAATAAGTAGAATAGAGAGAAAATGAAAAGGAGAGGAACATTAATGTGAGTTGTACAAAGGGAGGATGAGAAGAGAAGATGAAAGAGATGGAAGAAAAAGCAAGGGAAGGAAGGAGAGCTGTAACATACCATATGGCAAAGGACTTTAGAGAAAAGAGCAAGAATGCTTGAAGAGATATTTTAGGAATAATTTTTACTTGACATCCAATAAAATCTTTTCCTCAGTCTTCCTCTGCTGTCATCAACAAAAGTCCTTACTTGTAAATACATTACTAGAGACCTCTGCCAATGTCCAAGTGCCAGGTACTTTTCTCACAAGAAGCCACTGGGGGTGATTGGGTAGCACCTAACTTCTCAGTAGTCTTAACATCTCACCCACAGCCAAAATCCCTTTTGGATTCCATGTAAGGAGGAATGAGGGGGAATGCTAAGAGATCAACTTACCTGATGCTGCTGTATTTAAGTGTAGCATGAGAAGATTTGTTGACTTGAGGAAGAATTTCTATGTCCCTGAGTAAATTTTTCTTTCTTATACACACTTATAAAAGGTACATGTAAAATGGACTAGAGAAGAAGCAAATAAGCCTTCCTTGGCCTCTCTCTACCATCTTCTCCATGGGATACGTCCATTAAAAAAGTTTATTTAAAAAGCTGTTTAAAAAATTTAATTGGAAGGTCATTGACCTAAGAGGTTTCCAGAGCCTTTGGTTCCTACAAAAAAGTAAACTGAAGTACAATGTAAACAGTAAAACAGAAACACAAGCAAAACCAGTCAGAAACCAGCAACTACTTCTAACTAGGGACTTTCCACCAGATCATACTCAGGCAAATAGCTGACTATAGTCAGTCAAGTAAATTCTTCACACCACCTTATGTTAAGACTGTGATAGCTCATTGCTGGACTGAAACATTCTGAACCTCTGATGGTTTTGAGTGTCCAGTTCATGAATCATTTAATGCTCAAATAAACTCTATTCTATTTATTTTGTATAAAGTTGGGTTTTTTGTTGTTGTTTTTTAGCAAAACTAAGACACCAAGAGACAGAAGAAAGAGAAAAACAAATGTCCCTGGCCTTGTGCCATTATTGTTCATGGAACCTGGATCTTCCCCTCCAGAGTGAACTGAATGGTGTCCTTTTGCATTTGAGCAGGTAACTGGAGGCACCCAGTTTAGAAGTACAATCAGATGATGATATTTATTTAATCAGCTAACAACTTGAGTGGAACCTTGGAATTCGAATTTGGGCTGTATAATATCAAAATTAACCATTTCAGGTACTGAATTCAGGAAAAATGTGTAGGATAAACCAGCTGGAATGTAAAAGTCAGAGGGCTCAGTAATATAGGAGTAAAATGATAAAATTTTCTTGTTTAATAAAGAGAAGTGAGATAGCTAGACCCTCAATCTCCTCTTCCCAGGGAATTACAGTCTCCCTTAAAAACATAATAAGTCTAAGAGGCCTGATCTTTTGATTTTACAATGCAAGGTCACAGAACTTCTGACCCTTGAACTACAAACATGTATGTCCAAAATAAACTCAAGAGTCATTTAGGAAGTATATAGGGAACAATCACAAGGTACATCCATTTGTTTCTCCAGGAAGTAAGATAAGTTAATTGTTTTTTCTTCTACTTTACTGTATAATTAGTGTAAAATTCTGTCAAGGCTTTGTAGTTACTTTCATGTCACCTTAAACGCAAGTAGAACAATAAAAAATTCTGATCTCTCTTCCATATTGGTATGTAGAGAGCTTTTGTTAGCAGGCTTGTTTTATTTTTCTATAACAATGACAACCAGAAAATAGTAATGCATGTACCCATGAGGCAAAAAAGACAATTCACTTAGCAGGATGAAGTTTGGACAGTGGGGAGCTGGTATTATTGTAAACAGTCACAAAAAAAAAAAGGAATAGTACTTTCACAGAGAATAGAAATATAGTATTGGAGAAAGATTTAACTACAAATCTCCATGTCATATTTTAATCTTTTCTAACACACTAGGTGTCTTCCTCTTTCCCATATTCAACCAATCAGAGACCTGACTACCCCTATACCCAAAACATCTTCCAACTTCTACTTTTCTCCGTTCTCACAGACACTACCTTAAAACATGCAGCCAATTATATCTCCCCTAACAAGTTTCATTTGCTTTGATTTTCCTGCCTCTGAAATGCTCCACATAGCTATGAGTCTTATTTCTAAAATACCACAGTTCTGTTTAAAAATATTGTATTCAAGGACCTCCTTAACCTGGTTCCCTATTATTCCACCAACTTGAATTTTATGACTCCAGAATGCTTTCCCAACTTCTTAAATTTATGGTCTTGCTATACTGAATTACTTAATGCTACTTGAACATTCTTACTCTGGTCTCTGAAATTCTCTACAGACTCTACTGTTGGTCAGGACCATTCACATACATCTCACCCTTCATTTGTTTTCACTACTGCATTCTCTCCACTTAGGACTCAACTAGGATGCATCACATCCTCCTCAATTTCTTGCTTAACCCTTCCAAAGCATTCCTGATTCCCCCTATAGAACCGTGTTCTAGATTCAAACCTGATATTAATCACAATACACTGTATTTGTCCATTTGTACCATCTTTTGTACTATAAGATCTTGGAAAGAACTCTTACTAAAGTCTTAGAAATTAAGTTAAAAGTTTAATGTCCAGTGCAATTTGATCTAGGGGTTCAAACAAGGTCACCAGGACCAAACTTCCTTCAAGGCATCAGCTCTGCTCTTTTGAATGTTGGCTTTGCACTGGTCTTAGTGGCACCATGGCTACTGACAGCCCAAAACCTACTTTCTCTCAAGCCTAGCAGGAAAGAGTTCCTTTTTCCAATCAAAGTCCCAAATAAATCCTTATTGAATGTCTTTTGCTTTGATTGAGCCACATGCCTATCCTGGAAGTGATCACTCTGGGCGAAGAGAATAAGCTGCTCTGACTAACTGGGCTGAGTAACTGGGCTCAGCCTTACAGCCAGAGATAAAATTTATGCTAACAGATCTCTATAGAGAATAGAGGGTAGTTCTTCGGAAGGTGATAGAATTACTGGTACCAAAAGAAGAATAAATGCAAGCTAGGCGGTAAAACCAAATTAAAAGCAAAATGACTGTCCCCTATAGTAAATAAATGACATAGCTATATAAATTAATACATTGTCTCAGGTTAGTAGATATTCAAGCTTTGAAGTTTGAACTGGCCACAGACACTTTAAATCTCACTTATTTAATGGTTTAATCTTTTTCTGAAAATTAGGTTTCTTTGTAAGCCTAATTGAAATTTGTTCAGGTTTTAGAAATCTGCATAATAAATGGAAACATTTTCAACTTTGTGCTGCAGTTTTCAAAAAAGATATTATTATATAGACTTTGACTTAATTTTTGATTTGAATATATTTTAAACTTGGTGATTAAGTGATTTCAATAAGTTGGAAAAATATAAGGGAGGAATGGCTAATATTGGTTAATAAAGGGAAGAAATAGCACTTTTATGTAATTAAAATGTTAGATGATCAGTAATGATTTAAACTATATAATAATTTATCATGTGTGATTTCATTCAAAGCCTCAATTTATAGTAAAAAGTTAGATAACATGACAAACAAGGGCAGGAAAGGTGAAAAGAGCTAATTTATATTCAGTAAGAAAGTTCCAGTTACTCCTTAACCAAGAAAAACTTTGAACATACTTCATCCCCCTCTGAGAATTTCTGTACAACTTGGCTGCTCAGAGAAAAATCTCCCGCTCGCAACACCTTTTTGTGATGAGAGCAGGCTGCCAAGAAAAGTCCCACTAGAGAGAGAGAAGCCTGAAACATGTCTCTCTTGAGTCAGGTGTTATAATTATTTTTGACACCACTTTCAGAGTAAGACTTCTTAATCCTCCAAAACTTTATAGAGAAATAAATCAAGCACCTGCTACATTATATATTATTTTAGTAGTCTCTTTAATCTCTCTGATTCTTACTTTAGAACATAGAGATATTTCAGTTTTGGACATGTGGACTGCCCTAGAAGTATCATATAACTGATTTTTTTAATGCTTAAAAGAAACACTTTTCTTCCTACTGAACACTTTCCTAAATAAAAAGGCAGTATTCAGAGTTTACAAAGCTATTTGATACTAGAGATTCGGGGCCTGGAATCTGTTTCCAAACACAACATAATAAATCAGAAAAAAACACTGAATTTGGAAATCAGATGCTTTTAGCTCCCAAGTCTTTTCTTTCATAACGTTTGTGACCTTAAGATTTTCCTCCTCTCTATAAGGAAGCAATATATTCCATGCTAGAACTATTGTGGGGATCAAAAAGAAATTAATAATATATATGAAAGAGCTCTACAACTACAAAGCCATAAGGCTTTGCCTTGATATTTCCCTATAATAAAGTTCTTAAAAATGATTGGAATGAAATACATTATGCTGTTGTCAGACAGGTTTTTGATATCTATCCATGCATCTATCTTCTGCCAAGTTGTAGTACAACAATAATAGCTAACATTGATTAAACACCAACTAGATGCAAGGTATTTGGCAGGTTTTGTTGTACAAGACAACAATCCTATGGGGTGACTAATATATTTCCTATTTTGTATATTGAAAACTAAGGTCATTAAAGATAAGTTAACTTCCCTATGTATATACAATTAGACAATGTGAAAATGGGACACAGGCCATGTCACTCAAAGTCAATATTCTTAGCTATTATGCTCTATATAGCTTCTCTGTCCATATAGGTTAATGTAATAAAAGACATGGTCCTGAAATACTGCCTTGTAGAAACATGAAATTCATTGATAAAAAAGAAAGCTTTGATAGTTAATTGGGGAAGTGATGGATCATGTAATAAACAATTTCAGGAAAATTTACTTTTTAATTTATTACGATATCACACTCCAAAACATTGAAAAATAAAATAAGCTACAAGAAAACATAGGTCCAACACTCCAACATATCAGCACAGGCACTGACTTCCTTAATAAGATTCCTAAAGCTCAAGAAATAAAACCAAGAATCAATAAGTGGGATAACTTCAAATTAAAAAGCTTTACACAACCAAGGAAACAAGAGTGTGAAGAGAAAGCCAACAGAATGGGAGAAAACATTTGCCAGCTACTCTTTCAACAGGAAATTAATATTCAGAATATCTAGAGAATTTTAAAAAATACAAAAATAACCCACTCAATAATTGGGCAAATAAACTAAACAGATATTTCTCAAGTGAAGAAATACAAATGGCCAAGAAATATATGAAAAAACGTTCAACATCCTTAGCACTCAGCAAAATGCAAATCAAAACTATTCTGAGATTTAATCTTACTCTGGTTAGAATGTAAATCATCAAAAATACAAATACTAGGGGCTGGGGATGTGGCTCACGGGCAGAGCGCTTGCCTTGCACATGTGAGGCACTGGATTCAATTCTCAGCACCACATAAAAATAAATAAAATAAAGATGTGTCCATCTATACCTAAAAAAGAAGAAATTAAAAAAATACAAATAATAAATGCTAGCAAGGATGTAGTGGAAAATTATTCCGACCACTTTGGGAAACAGTATGAAGAGTCCTCCAAAGACTAGGAATGGAAACACCATATGACTAAGCTAGTCCACTTTTTTTTTTTTTAAAGATTTTTTTTTTTTTTTTAGTTGTAGATGAACACAATGTCTTTATTTTATTGCTTTTTTATGTGGTGCTGAGGATCGAACCCAGGGCCTCACGCATGCGAGGCAAGCGCTCTACCGCTGAGCTACAATCCCAGTCCTGCTAGCCCACTTTTTGATATTTATTCAAAAACTAAAACCAGCATACCATAGTGATGCCTACCAATGTTTATAGCAGCACATTTACAATAACAAGGTTATGTAACCAGCCTAGGTGCCCTTCAATAGACAATTATATAAAGAAAATGTGTCATATATTTATATATAAAATGAATTTTTATTCAGTCATAAAGAAGAATAAAATTATGTCATTAGTTGGCAAATGAACGAAACTAGAGAACATCACACTGAATGAAATAAAATACACTCAGAAAGTCAAGGGTCAAGTATTTTCTCTTGTATACAGAAGGTAGGCAGAAATAAGGAATTTAAAAGAGGGGGAAGCGTCTCATAAAAATAGATGGGAGAACAATGGAGTAGAAGAAAGGGAAAAAGGGGAACAGGAGAGAAGGAATAGCAGGATGAAATTAGCCTAACTACATCACCTGCATGTACAAACATATCATGGTAACTTCCTCCTTTATGTATAATTGTTTTAGTGGGCTTTTTTGCTGCTGTGACTGAAAGGACCAACCAGAACAATTGTAAAGGAGGAAAAGTTTATTTGAGGGCTCACGGTTTCAGAGGTTTTAGTCCATAGAAGGTTGGCTCCATTCCTCAGGGCTCAAGGTGAGGCAGAACATCACCGTGGAAGAGTGTGGCAGAGGGAAGCAGCTCATATGATGATCAGAGGCAGAGAGAGAGACTCCACTCTCCAAGTACAAAATATTTGCCCCATGGCCACACCCTCCAATGAACCACTTCCCCCGTCACACCCTACTTGCTTCCAGTTACCACTCAGCTAATCCCACTAGGGATTAATTCACTGATTATGTTAAGGCTCTAACCCAATCATTTCTCCTCCAATACAGTACCTTCTTGTATTGTCTCGCTTGTGAGCTTTTGCAGGACATCTCACATCCAAATCATAACAATAATGTACCAATTAAAAAATAAATAAAGTTTCTTAAATAAGCCTTCTTAAACCTCTTTAAGTCTTAAGCCACTTTGAGGCTGAATAATATTCTATTGTATGCATTGCACACATTTGATTTATCATCTGTCTGTTGATGGACACTTGAGTTGTTTTCTTTCATCTTCTGACTACTGTGAATAATTCTGCTGTGAACAGGGATGTAGAAATAACTGCTCCAGTTCCTGCTTCCCATTCTTTGCAATATATTTCCAGAAGTGGAACTACTAAGTCATATAGTAATGCTACTTAAAATTTTTGAGGAACTATCATTTTATACTGTTCTCCATAGCAATTATATAATTTTATATTCCCAGTAACGCATAAGATTTTCAAATTCTCCCCATCCTCACCAATTCTTATGGATTTGGGTGTATCTTTCCAAATAATTAACATGATTTTATTTTATAATTTTAAAAAATAAACATTATTTTCAGATTCTAAGAAGGAGTATTCAAAAACTATAAAACAGAATTAAGAAAAATTGAGAAAGATTTTGTTTTATGAGAAAATATTGAGAATTTCATATTATCAGTTATCATTAAAGCCTCGAGACTTCCTATACTAAAAGCTGTAGCAAATTCTTTCTCTCTCATATGGTCTCTATCTCAGCTGATGAAATTGTCCTACCATTAATTGATGTGAAGCCACACCTTCTCCTTTCTATTGTGCCTTACGTTCATCTGACAATTAGCCCATGCTAATTATCCTAATATACATTTCTAAATGTGATTCCTTCTTCCTCTTTATCATCACTGTCATTGCCTTGGTGTGATTGTCATGAACTGTAGTCTGGTCTGGAGTATTTTCCTCTTCTTTCTATCCCTACAAAATGATTATTAAACAGGCAAATGTGATTCTGTCACTGCATTTCCCTTGCCCCACCAACATCTCCAGCTGAGTTTTTCACATACAGGATATGCCAAAAAGTACTTTGTCACAAATTCACTTCCAAAGGATGCAAGTCAAACTAAAGCATTGATTTTTCTTACGTGATAAATAATTTGAAACAGTAATTTGCATATTATATAGGCACAACTGTATTATGTAGTTGAAAGCAAACTTGAATAAATTTATACAAAAACATAGGCCTCAAAACTTTTTCCCACATGAGTACTGAAGACTATACAGGTACAGTACAAACCTTAGGGTTTATTTCTCTGTCTAAAAGAGTGCATTTAAGGGGAAATCTGAGAAACACTGATTTGTGTGACAAATGTAGTCTCCTTAGCATGTCCTGTGAGGTTCCTTGTGCAATGGCACTTGCTGATACATCTGTAGACTCACTTTTTGCCATCTCCCTCCTCATCATTCCCTATGACTCAGAAATACCACCTCATTTATGGCTTCTAGAACATCGTCCTGCTGTTCCCAGTCTCCATCTGGTTCGCATGCTCTCTCTCTTATGGAAGATCTTTCCACTCTCTATCTCTCTAGCCAAGCTACTCTATGTGGCAAACTCCATTTCCTTTTTTCTGTCTCTACTCAAATACTATTTCTTCTTTGAAGTCTCCCTTACTCTCTTCTGTGCCCTCCACCCTTCAAAGTGTTGTTACTTCATACCTCAATTAAACTTTATTGTTCATAGTATATCATGCTGTTAGCTTGCACATCAACCACTCACCTTAGAATATTTTGAGGGAGGATATAACTAGATATATAGTTAGTAAAGATGGATGACATGGGTTTGAGTCCCAGGGCTCCCATTTTCTACTTGTATGGCTTTAAGCAAATTAACTTCTCTGCACCAAAAATTCTCTATAAAATACCTTGAAGAATCATTTTTAGACTTGTATGGGATAATGTATGTGCAGGGGATATTTTTTTCTCTAGAAGATAGTAAGCATTCACAAATACCAGCTACTTTGGTCTTATTTCAGAATCCTTAGAATCACCCACGATGTAGGTGCTTCGGAAATGTTTATTAAAATATATTTAATTTCCTTCTTCAATTCTAAATGTTTGGGACCTTCAATTGCTTCCCTTTGACCATAATGAAAAGAAACTTTTTTAAAAAGAACTGCAAGAAAAATAGGTGACTGAGAAACCCCAAGGCCCTGCCCACGTCCCCAGGTTTCAGGTGATCATCACACATGCCCCACCCTAGCGTTGGCTGTGATAGTGTCAGTTCACAATAATTAAAATGGAAGAGGAAGGTATTAAAATGCTGATGGTTAAGAAGGGAGTTAGTTTTCTATTTGCCTATCAGAAAGTGGTCCAAACCTCTGCACAGAACATGAAAAGAGAACCTATACTTGGAGACCCATCTTTCAGAGTTATAAAAACCCATTACACATTTGTTGAAAGGAAAATGTTTGTGCATTTGGACAATAACTCCATGCAGGGAAAGAACACTGCCAGAAGGCATGTATAATTGCTTGGATTGCTAGGGGTTTTGTTCAGAATCTTGAGACTAGTGATAGATGAGCCTAAAAGGATTGCTTTAAATAAACCAAACCTCTTGGATTAGCATCGCTGGACTCGGAGCCCCCTGGGAAAGGCCTGTCTCCTGTGATTTCCAGTATACTCTACTTCCAACAAGCTGGAAATACCACAAGAAAACCACTGTTCTCACGGTATTTTTGCCTTTTCCATTTCTGGTTTTAGCTGAGGAAAAAAATGATATGTGTAGATCAAAAATGGCATGTGTATATGGCAAAAAAAAAAAAGTGTCCAAATATTTGATCTTTACACTAAATAGAATTTACTCCTGAGTTTCAAATACATTCACATAAAATAACTTCGGAAATATTCTCATGGTTTTCAATGAAACAGATTTCTGCCTTTAAGTGAGCCAAATTTTTTACCCATTGAGTATTTTAAAAGTATATTGCATATACATTGATAGAAGACAAAGATGCAGAATAAAATAATTAAAGTTGGTTATTGTCTCTCAATTTTTATTTAGAGATATTTATTAAAACTACTTCCAAAAAGGTGCTATTAATAAATAAGTACATTATTTAAATATTTTGGTGTTTTTCTAAAAGAGATTGACTTTGGTCTATTTACAACTTTGCTAGAAAGATTTAAATTTCATGCTTACATTATGCTTTAATAACATGTAAAAAATGTTTATGGTTCGCTATATGCCAGGCAGAGTGCTAAGAACTAAGAGCTTGGACATACTTAAGGCACTGTTGACATATGTTAATTCTTTTTAAATATGTGCAATTAAGAATATTTAGATAAGATAACCACAGGAATGTTAGGGGAGAGGGGAAAGGGAGAAGATATGATGGAAATCTTCAAAGAACAATTTAGCATGTGACTTCAATGGTGTACTTAATGTTTTATATATTATTAGTAGCAGGAAAAAATGACTAAGAGGTGAATGAAAATTAATATTCTTTAGCCTACAAATCTTGATTTTTATATACAATTAGTGTTTAAAAGTACCTATAAGGGCAAAAAAAGCAAAGATTGTTGTTCTAATTTTATGAGTGACAAACATAGTAACTATTCACAAATCAATTAAACAGATCCTGAAACCAAAGTATAAAGAAATATTATTCTTATATGTACATATTCATAGGTACATTTAATTAAATCTATTCATTAACATACATAGTATGTACATTAAAATACAGGTGCCATCTAATGGTTTAAGAGCCCTCAAATATAGAGTCCGTTAGAAACACTTGGATCTGGTATTTTTGTTCTCTCTCATTATTAATGTGTAACCATAATTACTTCACTTCTCTGGGCTGAAAAGTCCATACCTTAAAATAATATAAATATGTTATTGTGAGAACTAAGTCGTGGATGCATATGAAGTGTTTAGCTCAGTGCCTTATGAGGATGTAATAAGTATTTTGCTTGAAATAGTCATACAAACAAGTATGATAAAAAATGCTGTTAATAAATAGTAGTAGTACTCATATTATTAGCAAAGTTAATGATGAATAATGTTTGTAAACTTCCAACTCTGAAGAAAAATAGGATTGGAAAAAGTTAATAATGTTAAAATAAAAAATTAATAAAACCAGATATTATAATGATAACTAAGTAATGAAGCCATCCAAATATTTCATGGTTGTAACTCAAATAACATATGGATTTGTTTTCACTGAATCCAGAGCCTATTCAAATTAAAGATTTTTAATTACCAACCTCCTAAGTAAATTTCTTTGTAATTCAGCGAATATGTCTAAAAATGATTAATATATTAACACATGTCGACTGCCATCTCTCTGTTTCTCCACTGAGTTCTCTGAGTTATAAATAGCTACTACTGGGATTTCTTCTGTTAAGTATGTGAAAACATTTCCAATCTTTAAGCAATCTCTGCGGCTAGTAAAGTATAGTAAATATCATCTTCCTTTTACTTTAGGAAGCCGTGACTCTTCTTCAGAGTCCATGACATCTCTGTTAGAGAATTTGTTTTCTCTTAGCTGGAGTAAATACTTTGGCTGCATCAAAGAGAGATAGCAGGCTTATATCAAAACAGCTGCCTGAACCCTGGGGAAATATCCAGATAGAAGAGGGCAGAAAATTTGCAGTTTTCAGAGGGCTTCTGGCTCCCACCACTATTAATAAGGGAGAGTGGATGGATTGCTAAGGGTTGCTGCTTGGTCTTATCTGAGCCAAACAATTTAACTGTTCTAGGGATTTCCTTCATCTTCTGCTGCAGGAAGAAACCTACACATGTCCAGGAGAAACAGACACCAATGGAAAGGCCATCTTGATTCTACCCTTGAGCTTGTTATTGTCCCAGAGGAAAAAAGGCACTATTGTGGCCAGAGTCTTCACTGCTAGCAAGAGCTGGAGCTCCAGTGGTAGAAAAAGAGGAGGAAGCCTCCCAGCTGTGCAGGGGAAATCTCTTTAATGGCCATATGGTTTAGGAAGCTGTTCAGATTGTGGCATGTGGTCTCTTTGGGCACAAGTTGGGAACCAAGATTAATTAGGATCATATGGTAGTTAGAAGAAAATAAGACCCTAGAGAAGATGGGGCTGCACCACAGAAAAACAGACTTCTTATTATTTTGTATCCCAACTAAATTCCCAGGCTTAATTGGCCTTAGGAAGTACCCATGACATAAGGGACTCTGAATTCTCCAAATCAATGTTTTCTTATAGTTAAAACAATTAGTGAGTACAGAAAACACTAAAACAGATTATATTTCTCTTTCTGGGAGAAAACCTAAGATTTGTTTGCTTTTGAATCATGAAAAAGATCAGGATTTTTTTTCAACATCTACCAACTCATTAATGCCTGTCATCTGCAATGTCACTTTTGCCAACGACTGTTTATAAATGAGCAATTAGAACTTACTAAGGCATTTTAGATGAAGCTTATTTAATTGATGAATGAACTAACACTATATATCAAGTTGTGATTTTTCTTCCTTAGTAAAACATAACGTGACATTCAGATATAGTGCAGAACTTCTTTGTATGTCATGAACCAGCATGAGGCCAGAGTGAGGGTATATACCAGGGAAGCAAGATGGTAACCACTCTGGTGGTTGTAGATGAAATGAAAGCCATTTTAAACTCACAGAAACAATCTACCTGTGTGTGTGTGTGTGTGTGTGTGTGTGTGTGTGTGTGTGAGAGAGAGAGAGAGAGAGAGAGAGAGAGAGAGAGAGAGGGAGAGAGAGAGAAATCAAACAGGATAATGGATATTTATTTTGGGGAAAACAAGTTGGCACTATTTTAATACCTAAAAATGATACTCATCAACACAAAAATCATATTTATTGAATAAAATTCAGGAAATAAACAGAAAATTATTGATCTCTCCATCAGTTCAGTTATTGAACAAGAAAATTGAAAGAAAGCAACAAAATTGCTCTTTAGGTGAAAACAATAAGGTTTGCTCTCTCTGACTATATAGTATGCAATATGAGTCATAATGGTAATGCAAGGATTGAGATTTACCTTTTCCGCACTACCGTTCTTCACTATTACACAAATTGACATATCATAGTAATGCTTATATCTTTCTCACTTGATCCTTAGGGGAGAGATAATCCACGTTTATCCTTGCATCATAGTTAGTACCCAAATATCCATACATAAAGACTAGAGCTTCACAAGAGAAGATTCCAAGCAACCCCTGATTAGAACACTGATTCTCTTCCTTTTCTGTTGAAGCACTTTTTAGGATTATAATCTTCCTTACAGAATATCAGTGAAGGAGCATGATTGTGATAGAGTTGAAATCAGATGGCTTGGAACATAGAAACAACATCTTAACGACAAGCATCTTTCTCCTGAATGGAGCCAGCTCTCAATCCATTGGAATGAACTTGTTCAGTACAGCAACTGCATGAAAGCCTCAAACACTGGAACTGGCAGGTTATAGAGCTTCCTATCAGCTTGCTTCCTTTTTAAGAGAGTTATGTGAAACTGAAATGCTGTCTTCACGTGCAGGGAGAAAAGAAACATGCTCCTTCTTGCAAGATTTCAATGAATGTAAAAAGAAGCAAAAGGTCTCCTCCAATGCCAAGGGAGAGCCTTGAAAGCAGAGGAATGTTTTGCTAAGATTAGTCCTTTCCCTCCTGGCAGGACAACCAAGGGCAAATTCTTCTATCTCAGTTCTTCGCCATATCCTCTTTATTCAAGAATAAACTCACTTTAAAGTCACTCTGCACTCTGTGGTGTTGAGTTCTCTGTCCAGGACTGAGGGAATAAGAGGGAACCATGACCCTGACTCCAAGGGACATGGTATGAAGGGACACAGATGCATGGGACCACCTAATATGATAAAAACTCATCATTCTCTGATTTCAAAAGAAGATGTGCTATATGGACTGGATGGTAGGAAATTCTTGTTGGGGGTTGGATGGGTAGGAACACTTATTGTAGAAAGATTCCACAGTAGACTAACATTTCTTTTCCCACACCTCTACTTCACTTCTTCCCCTGAAGGAAGGACAAAATGAAGTGTTCGACTGAGGCATTTCAGAAACAGACCTCAGATCTCTACATGCTACATTTTAAGCACGTGCCAAGAGGCTGATTGTTTTCTCTACTGCTTCCATCTGAGCACTTAGAAGTCTGCTTGGGTAGGGCAAGCTTGAGATTGTCCATCTTGCTAATATTAGGGGTTAGTTTAATTATAGGATACAGGATTAAGAAACCTATTGCCTTTTAGACTTAGAAGCACATCCTAGAGTTTTTCAATTTCACAAAACAAGCAATACCTTGAGCTGCATTCTTCTGACTCTTGCACTTAGTTCTCAATGTGTTCCACATATAGTTGGGAGGGAAGGGGTTTATTCAATGATCCCCTAAAACCCTGACAGTTTCCAACCATGTAAATACATTAATGTTTATCAAAAAAATGACTGTATTGCAAAGATGATTGTCTTCCATTTCTGTCAAATTTCTTTCTTTATACTAAACAACTAAGAGCAAGAAAACAAAGATTAGAAGAAAATGAGGGATGTAAGACATCAATGAAAGCTGAAAATGATCAGGAACGTGTCTGTATCTACAGCCTCAGAAGGCACCTCAGTGTTGAGCCATCCAGGAGTGTGAGAGCCTCCCCTGGAAGAGGCGATTTGGCATGGTAACGCAGAGGGAAACTCCAGACTCCATTAAAGGTCCAGATTAGTTTACACCTTCATCAACATAAAGGTAGGTTTTTGCGGGGTGCAAAGGGGTTTGTGGGATATAAGAAAAACTATCGAACATCTAACTCAAATTATATGGCTTAATTCTCACAAGTGGGTGAAAGAGGTAGTATTCTTGTCTCCATTTAAAGGTGAAGAAACTTAAGCATAGACATTTAAAGCTGCTTGGCCAAGACCTCAAAGATTAGAAATGATGGAGCCAGGGCTCAATCCCAGATCTGTCTATGTCAGATCTCTTCTTTAACCACATCTTCAACATGCCTTATTCATCTTGGTATTGCTGGTGTCAACTGCCTCTAAACTAACCAGTAAAGGTTTGTTCAATTGAATGAATTGAGTGGGATTAAAAAGAAGTGGTGTATATGATGAATCAGTTACCGCCTTCTTCAGTTTTCACATTTATGAACTTTGGAATTCACAGGTCACCTATAACTAAAATAAACTAACTATAGAATCAGAATAACCATAGGATTAATAAAACTGACTCATCAAAAAATTCAAGAATTCTGAAAATGTTTCTTTAAATTTTTGTTCTTTTTAGTTACACATGACAGTAGAGTATAATTTGACTTATTTATACAAATATGGAGTACATCTTATTCTAATTAGGATCCCAGTCTTGTGGTTGTACATGATGTAGAGATTCACTGGTGGGGTATTCATATATGTACATATTCCTTTCCTTCCTCCTTTCCCTTCATTTCCCTTTGTCTAATCTACTGAACTTCTATTCTCCTCACCCCACTTGTTGTGTGTTAGCATCCATATCAGAAGAATATTTGACCTTTGTTTTTTGGGGATTGGCATATTTCACTTAGCATAATAGTCTCCAGTTCCATCCATTTTTCAGCAAAAGTCATAAAGTCTTTCTTCTTTATAGCTGAGTAATATTCCATTGTGTATATATACCACATTTTCTTTATCTATTCATCTATTGAAGGTCACCTAGTTTGGTTCCATTGCTTAGCTATTGAGAATGGAACTTCTAAACATTGATGTGGCTCT
Source organism: Xerus rutilus (assembly GCA_028644305.1). Taxonomy (NCBI): domain Eukaryota; kingdom Metazoa; phylum Chordata; class Mammalia; order Rodentia; family Sciuridae; genus Xerus; species Xerus rutilus. The sequence continues at coordinate 154,552,986 of CM053400.1, forward strand.
ATCACTGTAGTGTGATATTTGTAAGTCCTTTGGAGATACACACACACACACACACACACACACACACACACACAGACCATGGAGTGGGATAACTGGGTCAAATAGTGGTTCTTCTGCTTTCTGAGGAATCTCCATACTGCTTTCCAGAGTGGTTGCACAAATTTGCAGTGCCCCCTGCAATGTTTGAGTGTACCTTTTCCCCAACATCTTTGCCAGCATTTATTGTACATTTATTGTTACATTTATTGTTACATCTTTGCCAACATTTATTGTATTCTTGATAATTGCCATTCTGACTGGAGTAAGATGGAATCTCAGTGTAGTTTAAATTTGCATTTCTCTAATTGCTAGAGATGTTAAACATTTTTTCAAATATTTGTTGACCGTATTTCTTTTGCAAAGTTTGTTCAGTTCCTTTGCCCATTTATTAATTAGGGTTGTTATTTTTTTGCATTTAGTTTTTTGAGTTCTTTATATATCCTGGAGATTAGTGCTCTGAGGTACAGGTGACAAAGATTTTCTCCCATTCTGTAGGCTCTCTCTTCATGCTCCTAATTGTTTCCTTTGCTATAAGGAAGATTTTTAGTTTGATACCACCCCATTTATTGATTCTTGATTTTACTTCTTGTGCTTTAGGAGTCATGTTGAGGAAATCGTTTCCTAAAATGACATGATACTAGCTTCATACAATGAGTTTAGAAGGGTTCTCTTCTTTTCTATGTCATGGAATAATTTGGTGTTAGTTCTTCTTTGAAGGTCTGGTAGAACTAACCTGAGACTCAATCCAGTCCTGGGCTTTTCTTTGTTGGTAGGCTTTTGATGTCATCTTTAGTTTCATTGCTTGAAATTGATCTGTTTAAATTTTCTATGTCCTCCTGCTTTCATTTCTCTAGAAATTTGTTGATGTCTTCAAGAGTTTCTATTTTATTGGAGTATAAGTTTCCAAAATAGTTTCTGATTATTCTCTGTATTTCAGTGGTGTCCATGGTGACATTTCTTTTTTTCATCACAAATTTTAGAAATCTGAGTTTCTTCTCTCCTTCTCTTGGTTAGCATGGCTAAAGGTTTATCAATTTTATTGCTTTTCTCAAAGAATGAACATTTTGTTTAGTTGATTTTTTTGAAAAATTATTTTGTTTCAATTTCATTGATTTTGGCTCTGATTTTAACTATTTCCTGTTTTCTGCTGCTTTTAGTGTTGATTTATTCTTCTTTTTACAGGGCCTTGAGATGTAATGTTGGGGTATTTATTTGGTGACTTTCTATTATTTTAATGGATGAGCTCACCTATAACTAAAATAAACTAATTAAATAATCATAATAACCATAGGATTTTAAAAAAATCACTCACCAAAAAAATTCAAGAATACTGAACATGATATTTGTTTAGTGAAGTACTAACAGGATAATGATAGCCAGCAGATATTTGTGGGTTATAAACATGAATGGTGAGAGTTTCAATATAAGTGAATCAATTTGAAGATATGGAAGTATGGAACTCATACTACTGAATAATCTCAAAAGAAATTGAGAATCTTTTACTTTGAACATTTAAAAAGAGATTGTATTTATCCACGAGAAAAGAAAGAATATGTTCATACAAATACTTGCACATAAATGTTTTTATTAGCTTTTTTCACAATAACCCCAAACTGAAAATAATTCTAATGACCATGAACAGATAACTTAATAAACAAATTGTGGTATATGTATACAATGAAATATTATTCACCCATAAAAGATAATGGATTATCATCACATGCAATAACATGGATAAATCTCAAAATCATTATTTTGAGTGAAAAAAGCAAGAATAAATAAAGGAGAGTACATACTCTGATTCCATTTATACAAAAGCTTAAAAAGTGATCAGTGATGTGTGGAGGAAAGAGAGGTGATGGGCAAAAATTGTAAAGGTACATAAGGAAATTTGGAAGGCTGATGTGTATAATCATGATGAATTATGGTTGTGATTTCATGGGGATATATATATATATGTCAACATGCTATCAAATTGCATACTTTAAATATGTGCAGCTTATTTTATGTCAACTACACCTTAGTGAAGTTGCTTAAAAAAAAAAAGATGAATAAGCATATTTAAAATAATGGACAGTAGAACACACTAAAGGCTGCAAGGCATTGTCCCAACAACCACCAGGACAAAGTGATGCCATCCTAAGCATTGTTCTATAGTGCAATTCCTAGCTTTCCACTCTATTGATTGGCCAATTTCTCTGCATCCTTAATCCATGTAGTATACTAGCATTTAGAGCAGAGTAAAAACAAAAATCAATAATTCCAATGCACAGAGATAATGACTAATAAAATTTAAGGATAATTTTTCTAGTGACTACATATCAGGAAATACTGCATTTAAAGTGAGGTTTCGCATTAGGTTCATACCATTTGTATTCTTTTTTATTAGACATTCTAATATTTAAACTTTCCAAATAACCAGAAAACTGTAAAAAGTTAAGCATTTCTGAGTTCATCCATTGGCTAATTTTTTGCTTCAAATTTTTTAAAAAACCAAATATGTTAGATGAAGTCTTGCTCTCCATTACTTTCCTATTTCACCTTCACACAGAATAAGCAAAATCCTGAAATTGGCATATATCATCATCATTTATATGACTTTATTATATATATATATATGCATATAACAAAAATATACCAGTGTTTTGTGTTTTCAAAAGTTCCATAACTATATCATGTTGTTCTGCTTTTCTACTCACTGTTTTTGAGATTTATCCATGCTGATATATATCAATCCAATGATTTTCCTTGACAACATCATTTATTGTATGAATAAATCAGTTGAGAATTCCAGTTCACTTAATACTATATCATGGTAATTCTCCAAGTTCTTGTGGTTTTCCCTGTCTGGAAGACTTGTCCTCAGCTCTTTCTGGCAGGCCCTCTCCTCCTTCATGTCACAACTCAGAGAAGCTGACTAGACTACCCCATGAAGAGAAGTATTCTCCATCTTTGTGGTTACCTTTGTCTTTCTTTCATTCTCTTTCTTTCTTTTTTCTTTGCAACATCCTGTGAAGCTTTTGTACACTTTGCTTTTCATTTTGTCCATTTGTTTATTGTGTGGTTCTTCCAGTGGAATGTCCAGTCCTCTGAGGTCAATTACTTCATCTTTCTTATTCACTTTTTTATTTTAAAAAAGTATGTCACATTAGCAATGTGCATATCACATTGAAGGAACTCAACTGATACTTAGGGGAAATGAATAAATGGGTAGGTGGCAAAGGTCATCAGTGGAAGATTATTTTTTGTTCAATTCTGTGAGACTGTTTTACCATCAACAAAGAAAAGGAGTGTTTGAAAAAAAAGAAAAGAACTTAAATTGCATATCTTGTTCCTCAGCTACACGTGGACCAATCTACTCTGATGGCCAACTAACTAAATGTACTATAAACTTAATAACTTTTCTAAATATTCTGATTGCAGAGTTTGAAAGCTATAGTTCAGCCTCTTTAATTTCTCTTTCCAAATTATCCACTCAAATAAAAACTAAAATTCTGGTCATTCAAGCTAGATTACCAGAACATATCCTTTATTTTACTACCTTAAGAAGTACTCAGGGAAGCCATAAATAATTCATGGTGAGTTTCATAAATTATTTATGATTTGTGTAGCAGAGAAATGATTGTTTTTAATATGTAAATAATTTCTAAAGTTCTGGAAATAGGAAAAGATTTGTAAATCCATATGCAACTGTAACTACTTTTTTTTCTCTTTTTGGTACCGAGGATTGAACTCAGGGATACTCTACCACTAAGTCACATCCCCAGCCCTATTTTGTGTTTTATTTAGAGACAGGGTCTCACTGAATTGCTTAGTACCTCACCATTGCTGAGGCTGGCTTTGAACTTGCGATTCTCCTGTTTCAGCCTCCCAAAGTGCTGGGATGTAACTACTTTTTAAATTTTATAAAGATAGCTTTTTAATCCTATAATAAAAAATTAGACATTTTTTACACTAATTTACTTTATATAATATCCACTAATGAAGAACACATAAAGTACACAAACAATTGTTTCTAAAATAATACAAATACTATTATAGTATATTTAAAAAATAGCCAAGTATATGTAATTTTGAAATATATGCCATTTTCTTGAATTCAAGTTTTAAATTTTATTCTTAAGCTATCACATATGTTAAAATTATCCGTTGTATTTGGGGATCCTCTAAAATGGTAAATGCATCTTGCAGATGTGATAATCTGTTTTAATAAAATACATAAAATGTGGCCTTTATATGCAAGGCAGAGTACTAAGCATTCCTGTGTATGTATCATTGAAGCATCACAAGGACCCCAAAAGGGAGATGTTATTTTTCCCAGTTCACATGCAAGCAAAAGATGCTTGGGAAAGGTTAACTCATCCAAGTAAGTGGTAGAATTAAGATAACTCTAAGTTTGTATATCCTTAAGTATAACACAATATTGGCAATGAGGTATAGTGTAAATGAAAAAAATTAAAATCACCCTTTATCCTATAATCCAAAGTTTATAATGTTATTGGTATATTATAGTCATTCCTAATGATGAGATCTGTTGTTACATATTCATGCATGCACACTATATAACAATATAATTTGGCCAATGTCTCCTCCCAGCACTTACCCCTTCTTCCCTTCTTCCCACCCACTGGTCGCTTTCTTCTACTGACCTCTTATTAGCTGATATAAAGGAAAATGATTAAGCTTTTAAAAACTGATTATACACCTTAAATATTAAAATTCTTTAAATATTTTCAGCATAATATGACAAATGTGTTGGTTAACAACCTTAAAGCTTCTCCTCGAAAATAGGCCTTGGTACATATTTCATAAAGATGAGGATAGTGCTATAGAAATGCTTTTGCTGATGATTTTTATATGATGTAAAAGCACTGATAACATAGTATCGAAAGCAACAAAGCAATGAAATCCATGCTTGAAAAGTACAGGTTGACCCTGTGCATTACAACAGGTCACTGCCCTGCTGAACTGGGTTTTCTCCATGTTCTAAGATTATATATGCCAGACTCCAAGTCACTGTAATTTGATATAAGCTAATGATGCCCCAGAAGCCCAGATTTCCAAAACTATTCAGCAAAAAGATAAGGTATTAGTATTACCATGCTCTAAGAGCCGATGTAAGGGTACTAATACTTATGCTGAAACATTTTACTGATGTGTTAAATGACACTACCTTAAGTGTTTTAAATTAGCATCCCTCAAGAGTGCCCAGACTGAGATAAAAAAATATCCACCTATTTATTCTTGAATTCAAATATTTTTAAATGCTACAATATAAGAAGTGCAAATTTAATTTCTTAGGAGTAAATGGATTAGCAACAATTATAAATCAGTGCATTCTATCATCAAGTCTATAAATATGATTTTCTATTTAACAGCCACTTGCACATTTCCTATAATAGCGAAGAACTTAGTTTGTATACATTATAAAGAAAAATTTTTTACTTCTCTTTGAGATGCTTTTGTGTTGTAAAGAAAATGAATGTGATTAGACTGGAAATTTTTATACCCTCTTTTTAAGCTATTTATACTCAAGACAAATGCCCATAATTATTAGAAAAACTATTTAGACTTAATTACTTTCTGATCTTACAAAATAAGGCCTTTGTAGACTGCTAAATGTGTAGGGCTTTTGTTTTTTTATATTTTTTTATTAAAATACTTTTCATATTATTAAAATATAACATGATTTGTACAGGTCATTCTTGTACTGGTATAAGAGAGCTTTAAAAAGTTAATACCACTATTTAGACAAATCAATGTTAAGTCTATTTGATATTATCTCTCTCCTATACTTATTTTTGAAACTGGTAACAAGTATACAAATATCTTTTGTTACTAGGATCTAATTTCCATTGCAAGCAAAGCCAGAAGGATCTGGTTACTCAGTGAAATAACATGCTGTAAGGGGTGTAATCAAAAAAATTACAACTGCTTCTGCAGAAGTGAAAACTTCAGTGGAAAAGCTAACTTTCCCGTCACTGGAGATTCACTATTGCTTAACCTTTTATTGATGATATTTTTATGACTAACAGAGGAATTACTCTCATTCTAACTAAACAAATTCAATTTGGCTTTTTAAAATGTAATTTGCAGGCACCCAAATCAAGCCTTCAGTCAAGCCTTCAGTCATTAGAATGAAGAATCAATACTTGACCAATATTTTATAATTGTTGACACAAACATCTCTTGTTTTACTCAGAATGTTACTCAAGTCCTCATTTACTCCCCATTCGCCTGAAATTCCAGGTTTTCTGGGTTAACCTACAATATGTTAGTGTTCTTTCACAACCTTCAGATATTAAGTTCTATGATGCCTTCAATAAGAGTGGAGTTCTGCTTAGTGCCAATTAGAATGTTCTAGACCACTTAGTGAGCCGGTGGCAGTTTATATTAGAGTAAACCAATTTAATTTTGTTACTGAATTATAGGATGTAAACTCAAACAGGAGGTAGCAAAGCTTTCCCTCATTTAAATGCTACCTGAACAAGTATCCAAAGTCTTCAGGAAAGGTTTTCCTTTGGGACTGATCAACACCAGTCTACAAGAGGTCTCACCCTCAAAGGGTGATGGCTGCTGTCTGGGTGGACTAGGTCATTACAAGGACAAAGTCTGAATCAGTGAAGGGAAACTCTGACCAAAGATAAGTGTCTTTGTAACTGTTTACAGAGAACTCACTCAGAGTAATTTACTGAAGGAGAAAGCGCTGGCAGTACAACCTTTGGAAATGGCCATGACTAATAATTTCTATGCCAGAATCTCCTGTTTACAAAAAAATGAAAGCGCTCTTTGGTTAAGTGTTGAGTTTAGGATTGTTATATTCAGGGCTTGGGGTGAAGAGTAGGGAGTAAGTTTTTCCATCATACTTGTTTCCTTGGCTCCTGTGTGTGATTTCTTTAGAGTGCCTTGAAAAATCTAAGCACCTTTTTATCTGATAATGACTGAAGTCACATAATAATAAATGAGTCATGAGCTATTATGTATAATAGCCTCAGACAATGTCAATAGCATGTTTCAGGAATTCCTCCTTCCAACACAGGTGAAAATGCACACTTATTACACAGCTAGGTACTTTCTTTACTACTGATCTACAACTAGATACTCCCTAAATAGGGAAATAAACTCCTTTCCCAGCTCAGTTTGTCCTTTTCAATTAAATAAGACAAATGAAATGTCAAAGAGTCTCAAGAAAGAATTATTGAGTAAGGCACATTTTGTTGTCTTTGGTTAAGTGTAAGAATAATTGCAATTGTAGAACAGAAACATGCTCTGGAAAGTATAAGAATACGTTTCTGGACATAAGAAGGTATTTTGCATCTCAACAACTCATTAGTCTAATAGATGCCTAATTTCTTTAAATAGCTTCTTTTTATAACATCTATCCAGTATTACAAATACTGAATGGCTGGCTAGAAAGTATATTTCATTTCTGTTTCCCATTGTTACACTTCAAAATGAGATTCATTTCTGTTACAAACACTTTTGTTCTTGAAGTACACCCTAAGAAGTTAAAATTTCATCAGAATCAGAAACAGAGTGTCAGCTACTACAGAAAAGTACTGAGACAAATGACACTTCCCGCCTGAAGGTCAGCAGTGGAGCCACAGAGGTCTGGACCAGTGTCCTTTACACATCCTCTCAGATGATGGAGGGGGCAAGTTGAGGGCAGTAATTTGGGACCTAGAATGAAACACAGCCAAAGTCAACTGAAGTACTCAATACCTACATATACACAAGACTCGTCCTCTATCAATTGTGATCAGTCAAAATGTTAATGGAAAAGGTTTTTATGCTAGATGTGCAAAAAGACTTATTTAAACTAAGTTTGATTTTAATCCACTCTTTTGTGAGGATGAGAATTTTTAAAATTTAATTGGTGAATATATATTGGTGATTCAGAATTTACAAAGTATAAAATAATTCATCAGTGTCCCCTAGCCACCCATTCTCCTCCCCACAGAAAATACATTCTTCTAGAGATTTCTTCATGTTAATACATTGCCACATTATTTCGTTGATATTTTGCATCAATATCTGTAATATAGTTTATAGTGTTTGTTTATTCAATCTTTATTTTTTATTGGTATTAATAAGATGCCTATATTATAAAAAGAATGTGGAAGCTTTCATTCCATATGCTCTAGAACTTTTGAAATAGCACCAGATTTATCTGTTCATTGAAGGAAGGTTAAATCAATTTTCCTATTAAAATGTTGCAGACCTAGTGTTTATTGGTTGGAAGCTCTTTGGTAAGTTTCTAAACATAGGATATTTTAGAGATTTTTTTTTCTTTTAGAATAAGTTCAATACATTATTTGGAAGAATATTTCAGATATATTGTGTAGATTTTAATCCTTTTAACATTCTTTTTATTTCCTCCATAGTCAATTTCACCTTCAAATTTCTTATATGATATTTTTGCATCTACTTCACATTTAACTCAAATAACAGATTTTGTATATTTGTGGTATTATTCTTCTTTCAAATAATCTATTTCTTTCCCCAATTAATTTTCCTATGATTTTCTTGAATATGCTTTATTATTATCGTTATATCTTGAATGAGATGCTTATTTCAACTATTTCCTTCTTTACTGGTATTGAATTTAAAATCATGAATTTTCCTCTGAGCATAAAATGTGAGTATCAGTATAACTATATCAGTAAGTGAAGATGCAGTATTTTCATTATTGTTATTAACTTGGTTTATAAAATTTCTATTGGCATATTCTTCTGACACACAGACTGCTAAGATAAAGATTTTGCATTTTATTTTTCTTTATTATTGCCCTTTCCCATTCCCTTTTTCCTACATTTGTTATAGTTTGTAGTTTTATTGCATTGGGATCACAGAATGTTATATGTGCTATTTACGTGTTTTAGAATTTGTATAGGTCTTCATTATGGTCTGGTATATAGTTAAGTCTAATTACTATTACAGAGTCACTTGAAATAGGAGGTGTTCTCTTTGGGGTAGCTGTCACACATATCTGTATGTGCGAGTATGTGAGTATGTGGTAGTTAGGTGTTCTAAATCATTTCCTTTTTACTTATAGGCAATTGTCCTAAAATATGAAATACGGACTAAAATCTCCACTACAAATTTGTTACACTACTCTTATGTTTCATAATATGAAAAAATACATCTATATTTTGCCTCTATGCTATCTTTTTTACTTTGTGAATATCAATACTGTATTATTTGATGCCCAGGTATTCAGAAGTACAATGAATGGTACATTTTTGCATTAAAATATTCCTTTTATTTAGTGCCTTGGAACCTGAATTTAATTTGTCAAGTAATATGGTTATAATCTCTGATTTCTTTTTGTTTTCACTTGCTTAATATATATTTACCCATTCTTTTATTTCTTATGACTATTTGTTTTTGGTATGACTTTTGCATGTAGCATAAAATTGAGTTTTAATGTAATCATGTTTGAAAATCTTTTACTTTCTCCCTTTTTTTTCAAATTTATTTGTGTGTGTGAGCATGAATGTGCTGCAGTTTGAGTATACTAACTGAGCACTGATTTTACCAATAATTTGCAATTCCAGATCCCCTTTTACTTAAGTCAGAAAATTGAGCCCTTTATTGATAAGACAATGTTCTTATTCTTAGCCTGCCATTATTGATTCATTTATTTAATGTAGTTTCTACTACATCCTTATTATATGAAGTTGTATTTCTTTTTCCCTTCTCTCTCCTCAATTACCTTATTTTAATCAATTATGTTATCTTTCTTAGTATTTAAGTTTGTGATTTTAAATATATTTGATTCTGTACTAATTGATTTGTCAGCTTAACACTCCCACTAGTTGTTTAAAATGAGGAGAAATAAGTCACTCAAAGTTTCATTTCAAAAGAATGAACTCGAAGTATTTGTTTTGATCCATTCTTTTTGTTTTCTCCAGTGAGGATTACAGTTCCTCTTTGCCTTCTCTCCCTATCCTCTGCTCTATGACCCTTTTTTATTGTTTTCTTTATTGTCATCTCATATTTTATACTTTATTCTGTTCTCAACCATATATAGTCTCTCATGTCTACTCTACCTTGTTTTTCTCATTACTCTCATTCCTCTGATATTTTTGTCTTCCTCAGAGTTCCTGAGCTTTGCCAGCTCACACGTCATCCTTCCTGTTGTATCACTATCTCCTTCCTGAGTGCTTGCATTTTTGCTTAGTGTTCTTATTCCACAAAAATGATTTTTCATGATTTATTTTTAATTCATTTTGTACATTTATTTTTTTGTACAAATAATTTTGCTCTTTATTTTTCCTGGCCTTTTTCTCCCTGTGTCTCTGTCTCTTTGTTCTCTCATTTCCCCTTTTCTCTTTGTATATCTTATGTTTAATCTTTCTGTTTTGATAAGCAGAACAAAACTGAATTAGCTAGTTAGCATATTTTCATCTTTCATCATTGAACACTGAGTTAGTCAGATTTAGATGTTAGGACATGCTCAGGTATCACTGGGCATGCTGATAGCCAAACACATGTGCAATGCCCTGTAAATCCCCAGAAATATGTTAGAGTATATTGAAGCCACTTATGTAATTCATATTCTTCAGATTTTCTTTTTGAAGTTTTTGGTCAGCCTCTTGTTTTCTCTAACTAGTAGTGCCACCTCAAGCAGCACAGATGTAAACAATTGCCACTGATTGGGAGTGGGAAGAAGAACATTTTAAATTATAGAAAACTTACTAGTCTTACCAAAATTCAATGACTGTTCTCTCATAAACACTTCTCAGATTGTTATAAGGTTTTGATTAATTTCTAGAATTATTTAAATTTGACTAGGACAATTTTGGGTAGTGTTCTCATGGATCTTATGAAGTAAATTTTAAGGGGTCCTTAACTTTGTAATTGCATAAGTTTTTCTCTGGGTTCTTAGATTTAACTGTTCCCTGGATTTGCCAAATATAGCTTGTGTTTAGGTATCTCATTCTTCTTATTACTTTTCTTTTGTTATTTCCATAACAATAAGAAAAAAGTCTGACTTTAATTTACCATGTTCAAACCAAAGGCTCGGGTTGCTTTTATACTTTAAAATATCTGAGAAAAAGAAAGTATTTTTGAAATTATATTTAAAATTCTAAGCTCGCAGTAGTTGAAGAACTGTGCTATCATGAAAAAGGCAACTCCTGGGAACATGAAATTCAGCAGATTAATGTTATCACCCTGAATGTTTTCCCTGGGTATTTTGCCTTCCCTTTTTAACTTGCCTTCTTTATTATATTTTTTTAGTTATAGATGGACACAATATCTTTATTTATTTATTTTATGTGATGCTGAGGATCAAACCCAGTACCTCACAAGTGAGAGGTAAGTGCTCTACCACTGAGCCACAACCCCAGCCCCCTTAACTTGCCTTCTTGATTTGTCTCTTCATGTTCTAAAGCCCCTAAAGAACCACATATAAAAAAACAAAATTAACCTGAAATCTAATGAGTTTTCAGAATTATTTCACACTCCATTAGGTTACTTCCATTTCTGATTTAGCAAGGTTGACAGGGAGAAAGACTGTGAGGACCAAAGGATGCTGTGATCACATATGATAGTCTCTTCTAGATGTGCTAGCCTTGGAATGTCCCTCATTGAACATTACATATGCAAACCTCCAGAACATAAGCCCTTCACATGATATATAAATAGTCACATTTTCAACGTCTCATTATCATATCTGAAATTTTCTATCTATACATATGTGCTTCAAGTCATGACCTTATCTATGGAAAGGAGAGTCCTCTGTTTCATATATTTTTAAAAATTTTTTCCTTGGAATATAAAGTTGATAATGATCTAAACCAAAGTCGTCTCCCAGTCATATGATAGCTGACATACTATTGGATGACTAGGCACCAAACCTAGGAAAGGTAGAAGGCATCATAGTAATTAAAAGTACAATTTTGTTTTGTTTTGTTTTGTTTTGTTTTCCCACAATGACTTGAATGTAAAGTTTTACTTCCACTACCTCATCTACACAGTGAAAATAACAGTCACCCCTTCTCCAAAGGGCTAGAGTGTGGACTACATATTATAACACAGCTAGAGCCTACAGCATAGTGACTGACACTGGTCTTGATTAAGTTATAATATTTATTATTAACTATTCTTCCATGATTAGGATGTCACCCTTATGTTAACCATAATGGAATAAATTACGTTTCAACCAAAAACCTCAAATATGTCTTTAAGTTAAAAAAAAAACTATGCCACTCAAAAAGTACATTCATTTTAAAAGATTCAAAATAATGGATAGGTCAAAAGCCTCCTCCTTTTTCCAGAATAGTTAGTTCTAACCCAGTGTTTGCTCATCTCTTCCTAATCCTGAATGCCAGTGTTCAGCACCATCCCCTCTTGTTTACACTACCAAAGTATCCAGGGACCAGTATCCCTGGATATCCCTGAGTAAAAATATCCCTTTTATTTCATTCTTATACGTTTTACACATGGCTGCCAGAGTCATCTTTCTAAGAGAAAAACCTGCCTTAAAGAAAATTCTCAGATCCATAAAACTGACATCTCTTTTATATCTCCAGTATTTTAACATTATTGTTCTGAATGTCTACAATATCTGTTCTCCCTTTTCTTCTTTTACTTTTTTTGTTGGAGCAGGGGGCATGGTTTACTCCTATTTACCTAATAAGATATACCTTAATAATATCCTTTAAGAAGGCTTCCTTGTAGCCGGGCGCGGTGGCTCAAGCCTGTAATCCCAGCACTTAGGGAGGCTGAGACAGGAGAATTGCGAGTTCAAAGCCAGCCTCAGCAAGGGCGAGGCGCTAAGCAACTCAATGAGACCCTGTTTCTACATAAAACACAAAATAGGGCTGGGGATGTGGCCCGGTGGTCAAGTGCCCCTGAGTTCAATCCCCAGTACCCAAAAAAAAAAAAAAAAAAAAAAAAAAGAAGGCTTCCTTGCATCTTCAGTTTGTTTTAGATATCTGTACAAGAGAAAAAAATGTTTTTGCTACTCTCACACTCCATGACATTTCACTTCTGACACTAGATGTGTAAGGTTTTTTTTCCCTACATACACTGACCAACTCTCCAGAGATACCAACTAGCTGCCCTATAATTTGATTAAATTCTAATCTGGAGATAGCACCAAATCCCATAGGCTAATGACTCAGTCCCCCAAAACTGCCCCCACTTCATATGCCAATACCAAGTCTCAGGTTGTGACTATTAACTTCCACCCACCAGCTACAAATTAGGGGTTCCTACAACTCCCTGTTTGAATTCGATTGTTAGTTCATAGAGCTCAGGGGTATAGTAAGTTTATTATATTAATAAAATATATGATAAGAATACACATGAACAACCAGATTGAAGAGATATACAGGGCAAGATATGGAGAATTATGTTCAACAACCCAGACACTCCAATTCTGTGCTTTTGAGTTGCTATAGAGGCTTCATTATATAAGCATGAGCGATTAGATTATTGGCCATTGGCAATTAATTTGGCTTTCCCAGAAGTTGAAGGGTAGAGTGATTGCTCCAACCTTCTACTCTCATGTTGGTTCCTCTGGCAACCAGTCTCCCTCCTGAGGCTATCCAGGAGCCCACCAGGAGTCACCTTACTGAAACAAAAGATGTTCCTACCACCAAGGAAATTCCAAGGGATTTAGGAGCCCTGTGTCAAGAACCAGTATTAAGGACCAAACATTAGAACAAAAGATTGTGTTAGTACATCTATCTACAAAGGTTTTAGGTGATTTATCTTAGAAACAGAAGCCAGAGGCCAAATATATATTTCCTATTATATCACAATAACACAATGTCTCTTTTTAATACCCTTATAACCTTTATAACCTACTATGTCTGTCACAAATATTACACTGTACTGTTACCATTGATTTAGTTGCCTTTCCCTTGTTATTTAGATCATATTCCTGTTAGAAGACATTTTGACTTTACTTTCTATATTTGTAGGTATGTATAGAATAAATAACCAAGTAAAGAAAAACAGTTGTAAACTTTAAAATTTTTTCAGTTTTGACATACATGTGATTAACTATTTCATATGAGTTATTAATAACCATGTGCTGTGGTCTTGATCTGGAATTCCCCTCTAAAAGCTACTTATTGAAAGCATGGTGTCCAGCGCAGCAAGGTTCAGAGGTGGGACTTCTAGACACTGATTGGACATAAAGGTTCCGGCCTCATCAGTGTGTTAGTAGACTCCTGTGAAGTGGGACCCCTTTAAAGGAAATCGGTCAATGAGAGCGTACTCTGGAAGAGATATCTTGCCCTGGACCCTTTCCTCCCCCTCTGCTTCCTGTCTGTCACAAACTGAACAGCTTTTCTCTGCCCTTTTCTGCCATGGTGTTTCTGCCTTGGAGCCGGTTGACCATGGACTGAGACATCTGAAATTATGAGTCAAAATAAAATTTTCCTCCTCTAAGTTGTTCTTGTTGGGTATTTTGGTTACAGTGACAAGAAGCTGACCAACACATCATGAAAGCAATAGAAATCATTCAACAGGATAATTCACCTGTTTTCCTTTTATTTGTGGAGTTTAAGAGGAGATGGCTGCCTACATGTTCAAAAACCTAGGAACCTAAGCACAGAATGCTCCAAATTCCTTTTTAGAATGTGATCACCTGGCCCACATTTGAGCTCAATGAGACCTTCTCATACTTCTCATAGAATGAATTCCCCTGGATATTTGAAGTAAGATTTTAAAAAAACATCAGTATTGATTTAGTCTCTACTTAGCTCTGTTCAGATATACTGAAATTTTTGAGATTTTAAATTACTAAAACCGCTACTCTTTCTTTACTGTCTTGCATTTTTTATCTCTCCTTCCTCTACAATTTTTTTTCCAAATAATTTCCTTTACAAGGTAGAAAATGATAACTTCTAGAAGCTCATGCCTCATAGCTGAAAATTTCTACATCAGAAAAAGACTTTTATTTCATTACCATTCAGAAGAAATCTCAAGGATGACTTTGATAGGCACATGTGGAGTTCTGTGCCTATGTCTAGAGAGGAGAGGTCATTGATTATCATCACCCACTAAAACCACATCCAGAGTGGCAGTTTCCCAAAATAGAAGGAAGAAGATAAAATAGGTGTCCATCTAGGAGCCATTCTCAGAATATGCTGCTCTTCCTATGTATTTCTTGGCCGACTTTTGGCAAAAAGAAACCAAATTACCATGCCACCTGTCTCAGTGTGATCCCTTCAAGTTCAACATTGACCAATGCTCAAATTTAGTGACAGGGAGTGTGTAAGGAGCATATGCCATGGACATGCCTGGATCTGCTCGGGACTCACTGGGTTGCTGGCCATAAGGAACAGCAGTCATTGACTTGCTTAGTCATGCCTGTTTGCAATTGATGGGGGCTATAAAAGATACCTAACCATAGGCCTACAATTGATAGAGAGCTCAGCCCATGCAATTGAGGGCTGCAAAGGGGGACCTAACCATAGGTTTACAATTGATAGGGGGCTCAGCCCATGCACATGCACAAAGAAAGGCGCAGTTGCAATTATACTATCTCACTGGACATAACCAATGGACATTGGATTTTACTGGGTGTAACCAATCACCAGCCCACACCACCAACTTGAAACTGCTTTTAAACTGCTTGCCCTGGCACATTTTTGGGCTTGCTCCAAGGACATCAGTGAAACCAGCCACCTTGCTGTCCATCCCTGGATCAGCTCCACCATCCCTGAAGTCCAGCCATCAGCTGAAGAGAACCACCAGACAAGGATTATGTCTGCTCTTTGACTAAGAGAAGTCACCTGGCATCGGAGGTACTTTGCGGCTCATGGTTGCCTTAGGATTGTGTGAATTAATTGTAATGTTTAGTTGCCCTAGGATTGTATGAATTGCAGGTAGTGCTTAGTTGCCCTAGGATAGTGTAACTTACCTATAATGTTTAATTAGTGCGTATCGAATGCTAGTTGGGGTGCTCCAGCACACCCAATACTTTTTTGCATTAATTAATTATATTTGATGATTTTTGTGATTGAACATACACTTACATTTAAAGACAATCCGCCTCCAAGTAATCGTTAATTACATATGCCGCTCATGACAGAGTGCTTTTGAATAAAACAGGTTCTCCACTTTTTTTACTACTTCTACTCTCATTGTGAAGTCCTTTTGAAGACCCTAGTTGTGCTATTGTCATGTAATAAGAAATATGTATTTGGTTTCTGCCCTTGGCTCCTGAGAGAGAGAGAGAGCTCTTAATAGACTTGTAGATTGGGGTTCTAGGAAAAATCTCATCTTTTAATATTTGGTCTTTTACCCCAGTTCTTGACACAGAGCTCCTAATGCCTTTGTCACGTCTTGAGTGGTAGAAATATCTGACACAAAGCTCCTAGATTCCTTGGAATTTCCTGTGCAACAGAAACCTCTTTTCTCCCAGTGAAGTGACTCCAGGTGGATGGCTCCTGGATAGCCTCAGGATGGGGGCTGGTTGCCAGAGGAACCAACCTTGTGATCAGGAAATTGGAATATTCAACCCCACCCTTCACCTGGATAATAGATAGGGGGCTGAAGGCTAAATTGGTCATCAGTGGTCAATAATGTGATCAGTCATGCCTGTATAAAAAACCTCTATAAAAACTCAAAAGGAACTGGAGAGCATCCAGGGTGCTAAACACAAGCAGGTCCTTGGAAGGTAGCTTGACAAGTCCAGAAAGGACATGAACACTCCATGCCCCCTTCTCCATATCTCATCGACTGTATCTCTTCCATTTGGTTGTTGATTTGTATCCTTTATTAATATACTAAATTGGTAAACATAAGTGTTTCTCTGAGTTCTTTGAGCTGTTCTAGCAAATTAACCTGTGAGGTTTGATGCTATCAAAGTATCAGAATTCAGGGGCTGGAGTTGTGGCTCAGTGGTAGAGTGCTTGCCTAGCATATGTGAGGCACTGGGTTTGATTCTCAGCATCGCATATAAATACATAAAATAAAGGTCCATCTACAACTAGTAAATCATTTTAAAAAGTATCAGAATTCATTCTAGAGCAATGAATTGATATCCACTGGAGAACTGGTTGTTGGTGGGAAGAAATCCATATATAATTAGGGACCCAGAGGCAAAGTATTCTCTCTTGTATTGAGTGTGAAACTAGGAAAAAAAGTTTGGTGTTTTAACTCTCTTACATCAGTCCAGACCTAAGTGTCCCATCTCAATCTAAATGAGTCTGACTTCAGTTCTCTTAGCTCAGGGGAGTCACGTGGATTTATATACTTACATGAAAACTTTTACTTCCACTGCTAATTAGGGAAAAGGAAAGTTGAAAGGCAGAATTCTGGCTTAGAAAGAAGGTAAGTGTTCTGTTTGTTGATTGATTTTCAGATGGAAAACAAGTTACTGACTTCTGCCAATATGTTCCATTGAAAGGGAAACATGAGCAGTCATGTTGCAATTACAGGTTTATGTCTTTGGCTTTGGACTAAATTTGAGTTACAAATATTAACAGGGTCATCCAACTCAACCTAATTTTCATTAATAGATGTTAAGAACACATGTTGATACAAAACCATGAACTAAATAATCAGTGGAACCTTCTGGTAAATCACTTTCCTGACATCCTGACATTAAGATGAGATATTCTGTGGTACATTTTCTGTATTTACAATGGCTTAATGAGTAGAAATTCAAAGATGTAAAAAATCTGTTTTCCAGAAGATCCTGGGAAGCAATCCAAAGAGAAACAGATTAAAAAAAAAAAAGGAGTCACAGTGTATCATATATTTACTATATTGAGACATTTAAGCTTTAGGAAATTAAACAATACTAGCTGGAAAAAACACAATTTTCTAAATAATAGTAGGTTAATCATGGTGGAAAAGTTTATCCAAACATACCTACTCCAAAGGAATTATAGTAAATGCCTTTTGTCTAAAGTTAAATTTTCAGTGGCTAAGATAGTCATCTTCTTGTACTATTTTAGTCACAACTATTCCCATCAGTCACATTAAAGCTACATTAAACAAAACCAATTGCACACACATGTCGGTGCTGAAAGTGTAGCCTTTCCTTGAACAGACATTTCTATCTTGAATTATGCCTTATTTGTCAGGGCACCAAAGTGTATCAGTTTTCTACATATAAATTTTAAAGGAAGATACAAACCCAGCACAATTTGTAATATACAAATTATAATATACGATTTGTAAATTCAATTTGTAACATACAAATTGAAGACCATCTTTTGTCTAAGACCTTGGTCAAAGATGTTTTGGTTTTGTTATGAACCCTGATTAATCTTCTTAGGAACTAGTGTGTAACTCATCATATGCCTCAACATTTGAGAAGAATATAGTTTTGCTTTGAAATCCTGATCTTTGTTCTGGGGCTCACATGTTTTATAGACAATTGTAGGGGAACAATTAATGGTCATTGGTAAAATCTAATGGATGTTTTTGTTACTCATGATGTGTTACATTTGAAAAATAAACCTTTTGGGGCACTATGTTATTTTAAAATTCAAGGAATTTAAAACCATTGTTACAAAGATTTAGAACCAGTCTACTGTTTCATAAACAGTTATATATGGTCACAACATTAACATACTACATTAGTTTAAAAATAAACATTTCTGAGTACCATTTTTATAACAGTAAGTTAGCTATAACATAAAAAATATATATTCATAAAAGAAATCAAAATGCATATGTAGAAAAGTGTTCATGCTTATAATCATAATTTTGGAGTTTTACATATTATAGTTAGTAAGTTTCATACTAAAAAAGTCTAAAAACCATAAGTTTTTTGTTTTGTTTTGTTTTTTGAGATATAGGAATTCCTTAAATATGCAGTTGGGAACTGTTTTAGTCAGCTTTTTCACTGCTGTGACTAAAAGACCCAACCAGAACAATTATAGAGGAGGAAAAGTTTATTTGGGGGCTCATAGTAACGTCATGGAGGAAGAGTATGGTGGAAGGAAGCACCTCACCTGATGATCAAGCAGCGGAGAGAGACTAAGCTCAGCTCACCAAATATATACCCCAAAGACCCACCTCCAATGACCAATTTATTCCAGCCGCACCCTACCCACCTTCATTTACCACTCAGTTAATCCCTGTCAGGGAATGAATTCACTGATTGGGTTAAAGTTCTCATAACCCAATCATTTCTCCTCTTAAACCCTCTTGCATTGTCTTACACATGAGCTTTTGGGAGCCATCTCATATTCAAACCATTACAGGAACTAATTCTGTCCCCTACTAGCCATGAAGGCTGATTGTCCCTTAATTTCCCCACACCTAGACTGAAAGATTGCTCATCTAAATACTGGTAAACTTTTCACAACCTTCTTTTGTAGCCTGCTTAGACTTCTAAGTCAGAATTCAGGCCACTAGATTTTGTCTACACTTCTAGAAAACACTATCACACAGTGATACAGTTATGTATCACTTTTCTTCATAGTCTAAAAAAGTGAATGGGCAGCAAACATTTTATATCCTGGAAGACAATGCTCACATCCTGCATGTCTATAATGGCTCAGATCAGCACCCTTTTGCATTCTCCTGGGAGAATCTATTTGCTCCAAACACACTTAGGAGAGAAGCAGTTTTCTTTATCATTATTCCTTATTTATTATTTCTTTGTTATTTTTATTTTAATCATACTTGATGAGATAAAGTGTGATAATTTGAACACATATATACAAATGTGTGATGTTTAAATCAAGGTAGTTGACATTTCCATCTCCCTAAACACTTTAAAAAATTTTGATTAACACTACCATATATGCTTACATGATATTTCAGTACATGTATACAATATGTACTGATCGAGTCAGGTTAGTTAATGTTTCCATCTCTTTATCATCACTTTATGTTTGGAGAGTTCAAGTGCCTCTCTTCCAGTTACTAATAAAGTATATATTAGATTATTGTGAACTATGTACACCCCACTGTGCTATAGAATGCTAAACTACTTTATCTGTTTTGGTACCACTATCCATCCTCCTTCTATCCTCCCTCCCTCCCACCCTTCTTAGCCTTTGCTAATCTCTAGCATATGTTCTGATTAGCTTTTTAATACATGAGCATTTGAGAAAGAACATACAGTATTTTTCTTTCTGTGTCTGACATTTTACTTAACATAATGTCTTTCAGTTCCATTTCTTTGGCTGCAAAGGTTTTACAAGGTTGGGAGAAGGATTTCACACCAACATCTGCCAGGTACCAAATAACATACAGCTCCACAAATACCCATCCAACTTGTATCTTCCTCCAGTCCCTAGGCAGTTCCGCTGGTCACCAACTCAGTTTTCCTTTTCCCTTCTCCTCTTACCACCTGAAAGATGACTATATTTTGCTTTTGTAGTGTAGAAAATTCAACAAAACCTCATTTTAAACAAATTGGCTTCCCCTGAAAATGAAATGATTCACCAATGGCAAGAACAGAAACAAAAACAAAAAACACAAATTCTTGGCAAAATCTGCAGTAATTCAAGGGAGTCATTGGTTTGATACTGAAGAGGACTTACCCTATTTTCCTTCAATTCGTCTGGATCTGCAACCACTCATAGAAAATTTCATAAGCACTCTATTGGTAGCTGTGATTACCAAACTCCACAGAAACGAAAGGGGCATTCATTCACTTGTCTTTCATACTGAAGCAACCAACATGAAATATAAGATTGTCGCTGTGTATCTAGCAAAGATGGACGAGGAAGAAGAGGAGTCTAGCATCACTCATCTATGAACTCATGTGGGCTGTCGATCCATGCACTAAAAGTGTTTCTTATTATTTTCTTTGAAAGGATCCTATCAAAGAAAAGTCTTCATGTTTCTGAAGGGAGCAGGAGCATCTCAGTTTCTTCTTAGTACATTCCTTGAGTGTAGACTCATCTAGACATATTCACCTTCAAAGATACTTAGTGATTTGGAATGCTCCCCAAGCCATTCATTTTCAAGGGCCAAACCACAGTTTTCAACTTGTACTTAAAGCTCTAAAAGTTTTTATTTCCATCACATGGCATCACTTTATCTAACTGTTTTGGTACCACTATCCAATGGCAGAATATTTTTTGCCGAGAAATATTTGGCAGAATATTTGCCTCCTCTTAATTAATTCAACAGTACTTATTTTAAAAACACTTGGAACACCGATAGTGCTCCAGGCCTGTACTAGATGCTAAGTCACAGAATTGATTCCTGCCTACCCTTGTTATTCTCTCTTCATTGAAATTCATCTTTGCCCCTCTCTACCTTCCCTTGAATAGGAACACACTGGCCACTAAGAGCCATGTCTGGTTTCCTCTGGTTTCCTATTGGGTTTGCCTAGCAGAAATTGCTGCCAGAAACCAGTGGAGAGTCAAGGCGTTTATTCTTTAGGATCCTCATGTCACAGATTGCAGATTAGCTGAGGTTGAACCTCCATCCAGGGCCACGGCTTCTGCTGCTTCAGGGCTCACTGGTGTTGCCAGCAGCTGATAATAATAATAAGGTGGGTAATAATTGCTACCTTTCGTTGGTAATCCCTGCATGATTCACCATCTCTGGTTAATTACCATAATTCTGTATATACCTTTATAAGTAGTTCCTTCTTTGCACTCCCTTCAAATCCTTTTGTATGAAGTTCCTTTTCTGCTGAAGCCTTCTCTAATATACTGTCCTTGAGAAACAGTTTCACAGCAAGTCAGATATATAAGTATTTTATGCTTAATACTGTATTAAAGATAAACCAAGAGTACAACCAAGAGTAATATATGATATCTCTAGTCCTTTATTCAAAATCCATTTTCCTCTTCTTTCTTAATTATAGAATCCTAAATTTGCTAGGCAAGTGCTGTGTCGAGTTATCTCCCAGATTCTATAGCTACTCATTCTGGCTCATGGGGATGTAGCCAGAAGTCCACCAGGTGAAGCTTTGGGAAAAAGATTGTTTTTCTGAAAAAAAAAACAAAAACAAAAACTGAGAGACACCACTAGTATACAGACTTCCCTTTTATTTTTTGTCTCTCTCTGCCTGACATGTCAGCCAGATCCCTGCTACTGCCAAGGAAGACCAGCTCTCACTGCCTTCTGAGCAAGACTGTCTGTCCACATCTACTTCTCCTATACCCTGTGTCAATACCAACATTCATTTCTGCACAATGTCTATAAAAACAAGAGTCATCCTAAAACAATGTAAACTAAAGCTCTTCTGAGAGGTAATAGAATGGAATGGAATAGGAAGCTAGGAGGGTTGGTTCTTGGTAACTTCCATGAACAGACATCCAGCTACTAACTGCTCACATCTCAACTTATTAGTGAGGAAAACTAACCCTCTTTGCTTAACTTGCTGTAGTCTGGTTCCTAATAAATGCAGGTGATTAAATCTCTGCTTATACAGGTGAATCAAAAGTGACTCAGCTCTTAGGGCATCTGCAGGAGATCACCATGCAGGCTCAGTGAGGAGTCCATGTGTGAAGACATGGACCAAGCACTGGGTACCAGGGAAAGAGTTCTGGATGGCAGTGGCTGGGCCTCAACACGTATGTATGGAGTAGGAAGAAGGAGGGTGGAGGAATAAATGAGGTTGGAAGATAGACAGCAACCAAATCATAAATCATCCCCCCTCCTGGGTCAAAAGACATTAGATTTTATTCTGCCAATAAAAAGAAATGTTTTAATTTTGTCACTTTCAGCATCAAGTTAACAGAATTCCTAATAAAGATGATTTAAGCAATACTGTCACCAGTCAGGTATTTGAGGAGGTCTCCAGAGACAAAGGACACATTCACTCAAATCTTTCCAGGTTCTTGACCATGTTGCAGAAAAGAATTTAAGGACAGGTCAGGTTATAGCAAAAAAGAGCGTACTTTATTACAAAGTGAAAGTACACACTTGAGACCTAAGTGTAGGCATACTTGAAAGCTGAGCAGCACAATCCAGAAAGATGGCTTATGGTTTATATTGGTCAAGGAAATTAATATTCAAAAGCAGGGCCTGACTAAGGATGAGGTTCCCTGGAACTGGGAGGCCCCTTCATGGAATACCCACTCAGATTTATTAGCATCTAATTATGCAGCTAAGGGGCGTGACAGTACATATGTTAATCAGTCTTAATAAGCAAGAGGGTAAAATTGAGGTCAGGTTGCTTCTTGGAAACCAGTCTGAGCTAGCTGGAGGGTGTGGTCCCTCTGTGGTTTCATTAAATATTGTTTTGTCCAATTAGATGCTAGCAGGATATCTGTTGTTGAGCTGGAAGCCTAATGCCAGCCAGATCCCTGCTACTGTCAAGTAAGACCAGCTTTCACTGCGCTCTAAGCAAGACTATCTGTCCACATCTACTTCCCCTGTACCCGTGTCAATATCAATGTTCATTTCTACACATTTATTGAGAGGTCCTTATGTAGGAGTTTACAAGGCATATTCAGAGACTCCCTAGTGTAATCTGCTTAGGGTCATCCATGGTTGGCTTCTCTGTGACTCTTTTAACTTTCCATTACTGGAAGCATTTTGGCATTTATTTCCTAGACCTAGCATCCAAAAGCAAGAAAAGGAAACTATTGACTAAGCATCTCTATTCTCTCTCTTTTGTTTTCCGTTTTTTTTAAGGAGAAAGATCTTTCCCAGAACCCTCCTCTTACTTCCACGAATCCTACTGGCAGAACTGGGCTACATGCTCCTAAACTAATCTTGACAAATGAGTAGCAGAGGACATCAATGTTTCTCAAAATCTTTTCTCACCTTTCTTCCCACTTAGAGAACTAAGTTCATGGTTGCCTAGAAAAAAAGTATGTTTCCTAAGTTCACTTTGCTACAATTTTTAACCCTGTGACTAAGTTGTAGCCAATGGGTTGTGAAAGAAAAATGGCATGGAAGTTTCTGGAAAGCTTTCTTTAAAAATAATTGGAATGTTTCCTTATATTTATATGTATATATATTTTAATCCTTTCCTCTTTCCTGCTGGCTGAAAGGCAAGTGTGATAGCTATAGCTCGAGCAGATAGCTGTGGCCATGAAATGACTTTAAGGATAGAAGCTACTCAGGGCAGAACTATGAGGTAAAAGGAGCTTCAGTTCCTGAGAACTTTGTAAACAACGACCTACCATGCCAGCTCCCAACTGCCAATATTTTGACATTACCATGAAAAAGAAATAACATTCTATTGTATTAAAGTTGTTATTATTTTGGTTACTTGTTATTTGCAGCCAAGTCTAATATTAACTAATGACTAATGCCATTTATGGTATTTTTCCCTGGTCAAGAAGTGGGATTCCTTCCCCTAAGCATATTACTAGCTCATAATGTTACCAGAGCACAGGCCAGAGGCCACTGGGGTCTCAATTAACTGGATCCGATCACCTGTCCACATTGGAAATAAGAAAAAAAATATATTTAAAAAATGAATCTAATCACAGTTTGGCTTAAACTGGGAAGATAGCTAATCTGCTTTCACCCATCGTACAGAAATGCTATACTTCATAGGAACAAAAAGCCAGGAAATATGCATATGTAGATTCAGCCAAGCTATGCAAGCCAGAGATATGTTATAATGCTGGCTCTTTGAGTTTTGCTGGTGCCAGGCCCAGGGCTTCCAGAGCTGTTAGAGTTTCCATTCTCAACATGAGACGATGGTCCACAGGAAGCTGGGATGGTGAAAGCATCTTAACAGACAGGTTAGATGAAAATGGTTGAGAACTGAGAACAAAAACAAAATTGAAGATTTCTTTTTAAATGAGTCATGTTACAATAATGTTGCAAACAAAAAGGTGATTTTTTCAGCAAGAAAGGAGAGCAGAGCTGTAGAGTAGCCACCAACAGGATCTGCTGAAGGAAATCATCTAGCAGCCTGGAGGAAAGAGGAATCCCTGCTACACTTGCCTGTCTGCAAGATGAAGCCTCCATGTGTGTAGAACAAAGAAACTTGCAGATCTAAAAAGTTAAGACCAGGGTCAAGACAGTATAGCCTGGGACGATGTCTATGGGAATGGAGAGGCAGGGCCAGCCATGAGCTACTGATTGGATGGCAGAGGGTTGGAGAGACAGGTAGAAGACAAGAAGATACCAAGACTACAATCACAGAAAAGTAACGCAGATTTGAACACACCACATTTCGAATGTATAATCAACAAATCAGTCAAAGCTTGCACTTACCACATGCCAAAGGAAACTAAAAGAATTAAATAGGAGTTCACTAATACTTTAAAGAGTTCTACCAGCCCCACGTGGAGAACAGAGATAACTACATACACAACAGCCCCTGACTTCTGGGAGCTCACTGTCCAGAGGAGCTGAAGAAGCACACACAGCAGGTGTGGATGTGTTCACTGAGTTCTAATGCTGGTGCATGCTTTGGGGTTCAAATATTTTGGTGCCACAAAGGACAATGATGAGAGTTATTTTAAGGAGATCAAGGAAAGCCTTATAAAGGAGGTGACGGCTAACCTCTTTGTGACTTAGCTCATCTCTTACCTTCATTACTTTTTCTCTGCTCTATTTCTTCCACTTCCTTAATTATTTCAAGCAGTCTCAAAATAGACTATTTTTTAAATTTAGATCTGAACAAATAATAATAAACTAAATTCCTATTAAAATGTGTTGCTTAATGTGTATTCAATCAGCTCTAATATATTATGCTCAAATTAGGTGTCAGAATTCTGATGGTAAGTTTAGTATTACTGTTAGGATTTAGCAAGCCTAATAAAGCATAATGTATACTATTATCAGGATTATAAATAACATTTTAAAAGATATAAACCTATTTTTTATCACATAAAAGTTTGAAGGTTCAAACTTATATTGACTCTGCTTCACTAAGTCACCAAGAAAGGAGGCTCCTTCCTGTTCTTTCATCCTTAAGGTGTAACCCCATGCTCTTAGTCCAAAAGAGCAGCTTGTGCTCCAGCCATTATATCTGCATTCCAGAAGAAGCATGGGAAAACATTTAAAAAATAAAAGAGGCTATGTGCTCATATTAGTCATATTTTAAGGAAGGTTTCTTAAAGCTGCTGCATAACACTTCTAATTATGTTCAGAACTAAATCATATGGTCACACCCATCTATAAAGGGAGAATAGAAAATGCAATCTTTATTTGTACTAACAAATTGGCTAGCTAAAAATCATGAACTTGACTCCTATGGAAGAAAGGGAATGTCTGTTGATGGATAACAGCAGTCTCTGCTGCAATTATAACTCATTTTTACGGGTGAGGAAACAAACACTTAGAGGCTGACTTGTCCTTGATAACACATCTGGTTTGCCTCAGAGCCAGGATATGAATCCCTTTCTTCTTGATCCAAATCCAGCACTGATTTCACCACGCAGCAGCCTCCATCAATGGAAATAGGCAGTGGTTCCTTTTCCACAACATTTTATCCCTTAGACTTGACTCATTATCACAGTTACCAGTTTAAAAAATTTTTCAAACAAGCCTCTACATCATTATATCAACCATTATTCTCACCCTTTGTTTCCTTTCTTTATCTTTTGGTAATATATTAATATCTGGATATTCATGTCTGGGCAAGTCTTATTTTCTTCATTTCTTGGTCTTGCCTCTTTGTCCTGATAGAAATGAATATAACATTTTGTTTCCTGTTTTACTCAATATTATACACAATTGTCCTGCAGCATCCCTTCACATTTTTTTCTTCTGCATCATGTCCTACAGACAAAACCATCCACCATGGCAGTTTTAGATGATTCACATTAACTTTTTCATCATCGTTGTCAACCTTCTAGAAAGACTCCCTTGTACTATTACTCCAATAATCTTCATAGGCTCCCAAAGTCAGGTGCCTCATGCCTTCTGAATCCTTAATGACAAACGTGAGTTGCAGTTCTCAGATGTATAAAGACTCGGTTTCCCAAGGATCCTAAACATCATTTTAGGACAATTTCCCTTCTTTTCAAGAGTCCCTGCCCTGGTCTCATCTGTCTATTCTATCAGAGCCATAACATGCTTCTCCCTTCTCAGGGCAAACTAGGCTTGAACTTCTCCATGGGAGTCGAACGTTCTTACCGTTCCCCTTGTCAAAGGCCTCTTTACTACAGCTCTTGACATCTGGAACTAACTCCTGGACACACCATCAATCTTCCAATCCCATAATATGAAAAAAGAATTCTTGTGCGCCTAATGGCTACAATTTCTCTCCCATTGTGTTTGAAATGTTTTCTTATCTAACTCTGGGAAATAATATGCAATACAAAACTTCTATTGTTCAGCGATTTTAATTTGTCAACTAGCAAGAACTTAAACCTAAATCCCAACATTTCTTAATGCATTGAAGGGCTGGATCTAAAAAAGGATTAAGAATGGACCTTTCTTAATGGCTGCTGTTCACATGGCAGCATAAACTGATACCTACCTATCTTTGCTATTGTTAAAGACAGGGGAAAAACTACATCATAAAGTTTGGCATTGACTATACTTGAAATAGAGAATAATGGAGCACCTCCAAGTAAATAAGGAACTGTAATATAACAAGAGGTGTTCTGCTGAAAATGTTAAATATGACATCACAGACAAGTGGTTTATGAACAGTGTTGTTCTCAAGAGAATGTTTCCCCTACAGACATACATTAGTGGTTAATGACAGCACTTTTGACAGTCTAAAGCTGATAAATGGTTTCCTACAGTTCTCCATCCTAAAATAAAAAAAAATTTTAAGAAACCACTTTCAAAGACTGCAGATTGGATGAAGATATCTACTTATAAGGAAAAGAACCAAATGATACACAGTCATTTATTATTTTTTATTAAACCTATTGGTACAAAATTTTTTATTTTGACAAGGTCACCAAAAATATGACTGGAAAGAAGTTATTGGGTTCTTTTCTTTAAACATTATATCTAAGAAGTTCCATTTGTGTTGTGGGAAAATATCAAGAGTCAGTTTAAAGAATCTTTTAAGAATCGATCCCTCAAAAGTTGACTCTCAGTGCCAAGGATATAATTGAGCTGACCCAGAAACTACTTCTATTTTTAATCTTAGCATCTGTCTGTTGATTTTTAAACTCTTTTCTCATCTCATCCAACAATGTCATTTTGCCTTACTTTATTTTTTCATGCAATTCTTTAAATTACCAGGCACTCCTATGATAAATATATTCTATCACAATTTCTATCCAAAAGTTAAGCATTTTATGATATCCTTTTTTTTTGGGGGGGGGCCATCAATATCTTACGTAAAAGGTAATCATTTTTTCTTTAAATCCATGTTTTCTCCAATCTAGATAAATTAGTGAACAAAATAAAAAATAATTTTAAGCACACAGAATAATATATTAACAACTTTGATTTACCAGCTATTATTTCCATAACCAATAAGATCTGTAGTTTTAGTCTAGTACTATTCCAATATGAAGATATGCAATATATTCATACTTTTTATAACACAAAGAAAAATGCAAATATTTTAAATTAAAAATTATCTATTATTTCCTCTAAGTCAGATGTAATTCACATTATTTGAGAATTTGCACTAGAATTATTCTGAGCTAAACCTTAAAATAATTGTAGACAAGCAGTATCTAGTGTTGTTCTTTGTTTTTTGTTTGTTTTTTGCTGCCAACAGATTAGACTCAGGGGTGCTTACCCACTGAACCACATTCCCAACCCTTTTTATTTTTTACTTTAAGACAGGGTCTTTCTAAGTTGCTGAGGCTGGTTTTGAACTCAAGATCCTCCTTCTTCAGCCTTCCAGGTTGCTGGGGTTACAGGAGTGCCCCACCTCACCTGGCTCACATCATATTTTTACTTCTCTGGCTCATAATAGGACTATATACCTTCTTCCTCTTGTTTTGGGTCCATGTGACTAGTTCTGACCAATAAACTGCAGATAAAAGTCACTCCTGGGCTCAGTATTTAGCTGTGGATGAGGAAGACCAGCTTGAGCTCTTTCCTTTTGGCAAGGTGACTAATGAAGGTTAAGATGGTGGCCTCTTGTCAACCACACCCCTCAGTGACTGTGATGTGCTGAGTCCCCTGCTGACTCAAGATGACATGTAATGTAAATCAGAAATAATTTTGTATTTTTTAAACCACACAGCTAATGAGAGGAGATTCTTCTTTCTTTTAACATAGCAGACCTATTCTGGCTAAAACAGGATACTCAGATTCTTGAAATTTTACTATTTTTAAGCTTCTAAGCACATTTACTTAATCATGTTTGGTCCACTCTAAGAATAGTAAAGATAAAATCAAAATATATATAGATACAGAGAGATCAGTGAACCAGAAGTTCAGGAAAAATATGTTTAAATATACAAGCCAACACAGAAATTGGTAGATTTCAAAATTTCTTTTCTTGGTTACCTCCTTATCATTGTCTTTTTAAATCATGAAAGAAAAATCTGAACATAAAATAATTAAGAGTATATTTAGAAATGTAGAATGAAAACAAAATAATCATTCCCTAGAAATGATTACATAATCATATTAATATTTTGATGTTTCTCGCCAGTCTTTACCTATGTATATTCAGTGTGTGCATGCATTTTCAAATTTAATAATGTGCTGTGAAAATTAAAGAATTTAATTTAAAAAATTAAAAAAATTATTCAACTGAGTTTATGAAAATGAAGACTTTTCTTAGCATAAATATACAGTGAAAAACACTGACAAAATTAATTACATTAAACTTTAAACCAATGAATGTCAAAAGTATCCTAAGGAGAATATGACAAAATATACCTGTGTGGTCTAAAGTTAAAATTTGTGTTTACAAAAGGCATAAATAGTACCATGCAAGAAAATAAATGGGTATTTTTACTTTTTGAACACATTCTAAGGTTTCATATTTTGTTATGCTCAAAAGATATACTCAATAGAACTACATTATTAAGATTTCAAAATCTGAATGTTAAAATTGATTCATATGAAATAATTTACAAAGAGACTATAAGATCTATCACACAATTAAGGGCTAAATTGTGTAATGCAGACTGAAAATACTTTCAGAGTTCAAAGAAAGAAAATATTCATGAGAGAGTAATCACAGAACAATTGTTGCAGGAACAGAGTATAGCTTTGATTTTTCTGTAATAAAATAGGAATTCCCTTATCATTGCATAGGATTATTTTCGAGTCAGTCTTGGAATCTGTTGTGATGCAGCACACTATTAGAGTAAAAGCAGCAAGTACTCAGGGCAGAACAGGCATAAAAAGGTCTGAGTTAGCAGAAGGTTTAGCTCTGGAAGGGTAGAGTCAATGCTAAAATCAGCATGTCTAGCAAGTTGGGAAGCCTGGGTTTCATTCAGGCTGGTCTTCAAACACAGAACATGTGCTGTTATGGATGCTA
This sequence comes from Xerus rutilus, assembly GCA_028644305.1. Taxonomy (NCBI): domain Eukaryota; kingdom Metazoa; phylum Chordata; class Mammalia; order Rodentia; family Sciuridae; genus Xerus; species Xerus rutilus. Next base: position 154,583,251 of record CM053400.1, read on the forward strand.
AATACCATCCAAAGGCACCTCAGCAGGGATATCATGATCTTGGGGACATATTCTATAGTTCAGAG
>CM053400.1:154583815-154649026 GCA_028644305.1 Xerus rutilus
TTATCTGCAATGGGCATGGAAGGAACTAAATCAATATGCATGCCAAGTATCAGCTCTCCCCACCTCATGCTATAATGTCTGCTTTGAAATACTAACCACTTTCATTCAATAGGAGAAGGGCCCTAAATGGTAAGGTGCTATTTTAGACAGTTAATTGCATAACACACTCCACCTGGCCAAAAAGTAGCTCCATGATAAGATTAAAATTTCTGGTTACTCCTACTTTAACTATGACATTGGTGGGATTACTATTGGCTCACATGTCAAATATATTTCACTAGTATATTACTTTTGTGTGTGTGTGTGGTGCTGGGGATTAAACTCAAGGTCTTGTGCATGTGAGGCAAGCACTCTACCAACTGAACTATATCCCCAGCCCAATTTCACTAGTATATTACTATTGAAATTATATCCTGATCGGTTCAATTGAAGACCCTCCTCAACCTCCCTCCTCTATTTCATTGTTTCCAAAAGTTGATCCATGGCTAATTCACCTTTATATCCCTCAGTTCATATCTTGATAGACGATACACCTTTAATGAACAACTGTTGAGTTATAAAAACTGTGAATGGAATTAACAGCATGGCCAAGACTTTGCTATTTATGCAAAGGAGCTTCAGGATCACTTCCAGTAGAGTAGCAGGCCCCATGGCTGGCTGTCTTTTTAGAGCACATGATAAAATTCTCCAATGACAACTCTAAATCCAATTTACAAGTTCTAATCAACTAAGGTATAGTGTCTAGTAAACTGCTTGAAATAGTGAAAGTAAAATGAAATTTAGTAGTCCTTCCCTTATCTACAGTTTTGCTTTACATGTTCTCAGTTATCCTCAGTCAACCATGAACCAAAATTATTAAACAGAAAATTCCTGAAATAAACGATAAGTTTTAAATGAGTTTTATTGCAGCACATTGTTATAATTATTCATTCTTAACCATTGTTATTAATCTCTTACTATACCTAATGAATACATTGAATTTTATCCTAAGTATGTATTTATAGGAAAAAACAGTACATACAGGATTTGGTGTGATCCGCAGTTTCAGGTATATACCAGGTGTCTTGGAAGGCATCCCTACAGATAAGAGAGGACCACTGTAATTAAAGGGGCTATTGTAATCAACTGCAAACCTGGGGACAAGGCCTAGGCTATCAATAGTGGCTGCATCTCATCAGTTCTTATCTCAGATTCAACCCTGTACATTTTCATTCTGTCACTGCTCTTTCATCCTGCCTGCCACTGACTCTTCTCCCCAAAGGGCAGCAGGCTGCTGGTGAAGACCTTGTGTGAGTTTATGGACCAGGAGTGGCACATGTGATGGAGAGCCCATCAAGGTACTTGCTCTGGTTGGTTTATGCTCCTGCTCTCTTAGATGCAGCAGTGTCTGAGGGCAAGGCCAGCCCAGTGCAGCCTTTAAAGCATCCAAGGATGATCTCATTGAAGACTGGTTGTCTCCTGCCTATTCTGTTGCTACCCAACTCAATAATTCACTGGAAAGGAATGTTGCACACTAACAGTTTTCTCACATAAAATACTCTTTGGATTTAAGATCATATACCAGTGTCTCAGGAATTGTGAAGGAAAATATATAACTCTGGCTGAAGCAGACTGTTTATGTTTTACTGAGGCTCAGTCTCTAAGCAGATTTTCATTGCAGTCTCCAATATATTTAGGAAAACAAAATTGCCAGAGAACACCCTCTATTCTTTCAAATAGGCTTGAAGCCTGAAAAACCTTAGCATAAAACAATAATGAAGTTATATTTATAATCTTAAACACCATGCAGAAAAGCATTTCAAAAATTATATACTAGGAAAGATAAGACTCTACCCTATAATTTTCAGGAACAACTTTATGTCAGGCTGCCAAATAAATATTTACAACACATTCAAATTTAGCTGAACTTATATGACTTCAATCATTGAAACTGTTTCCAGACCTGAAGGTCACAAAAGCTGTTATCAGGTTTCCTGAGCAGGCTGCCACCTCCATGTAGGAAACCAAACACCACACACTCTCGGTTTCCACAGGCCTCAAAAGCTGATATGGACTCTCTTCCCCCAATTCTTCTTACTGCCCATGCAAAACACCTTTTCATCCTTCCTCTCTCCAGTCACCAAAGCCTCCTCCTTTGAACAGGTGAAAGTCTGCCCTGCCCACTGAAGCAACCACATCTCTGCTCTGGAATGGGATTTACAAAAATGTTTAAGCTGGAACTTCAAGGGTGTGTGAACCGACGTGATCACAGAGGGCGGATGTTAAGAAATCCCACAGTAGCAGGCTTCCAGCCAAATTTACCGTGTCAAGTTATCTGCCTAAAAAATGTTACAAGGGCCACGGAGGTGCCCAGAGTGGGAGCCTGCCAATTAGAAGGAGTGTGAATGAGACTTATGGGGCTGGCTAGGGTGACAGGGCCACGGTCATCATCTGGCAGGAGGCAATTTAAAGATAGGTGTCTGACAGAGCAGCCAGGGTTCTTGGGAGCTTCTGTGTGGTTCTTGGAACTGCACTCCCAGATTAAAAGTGCCGACGGCTCATTCCAACAATTATAATAAGCACTTTTCCTTCCTTACAAAACCAGCCACTTGAAAAGTTTATTAGTCAATGGTTCAGTGGTGTGGGTGAAAGAAACAAGGAAAAAAAGTAAAATGTTTTCAAGTTTTTACCTACTTTGTGGGGGGAAAACTGATAATAATTAAAAGTAAATCAAAAAAATGAGAACAAAAATGCTAGACGTTGCTATGACAAAATTTCTAACATTATGAATATTGTACTTTATGAGCTAAACATTCACAAAGTAGCATAGAATTTTTCTAGACCATGTTAGCAGTATTAGATTTCCATAAAAGGATGGAAAATACATGTACTGCAACACAAAGGAGAGAAATTAGATTCTACTTGTATAGTGTTCTTTGTGTATAAATATCAAATGGACATCAACGGTTAGTCAAAACCAAATGATGACTTTTCAGGGGTTTTTAGAGCTCTTGTAATAGCCAAATTGCAGACTGTTACAGGATTAAACCATATCAAAATATGATATTTCAGGGTTCTGGGCATATGTATCTCTCAAGAAAATATTGGTAAGAATTGACATTAAGATAACTACAAGAAAACTTACAGGTCATAAATCATCTACAAGGTAAAAGGGGTGAAATAGGCCATATTCCGAGATAAATTTTAGTAGTATTAACATCACTTTTTGCTTTTCTCAACTGCAAAGTGACACAGTTAGCTAAAATTAAGAGCTAACATTTTTGTGTTTGCTTTGTGTCTGCTTTACTATGTTCTAAGTGCTCTCTGTGAATTAAGTCATTTACTGTGAGGTGAGTATTGTTATTATCCCCATTCTACAGATGAGGAGCAGACACTAGATAAATGGCCTGAGAGTTATATATAGTTTAGTGCCTAAAGAAAGATTCAAATCTGATAGTTTGGCTCCAACTCTCATGCTAAAGACGTCTCCAGCTATAAAACTGCAAGATTAGCATTGTGATTGGTTATACCCACATGCAAAAGTCTGCAATTCTCTTTGGTTGGGGTGTGCCCGGGGGTAGAAGTAGAAAGTGAAGAAATACGGGCTGACCTGTGAGATACTTTCTCTTCCATATTACCTCCAGGAATAGAATCCAGAAACAAACTCAAATCAGAGTATATTTATATTGAAAGCTATTCCCAACATGAGAAAAGAAATACATGTTCCATAACTATTTGTTGTTTTAACTATTTAATCATTTAAATGTTTAATGTTTTAATAGGTGTTCATTATTGTAAAATAACTCTTCCAAAAGCACCTTAATGTGGTCTTTGGTTGTCAGTTCTCAGAAAGATAATAGACGGAACAGGTCTATTCTTATCCTAGGGGAGTTCCCTGCAGACAGGAAGAGATTGGCGGGTCTTACTTCTGGGTGGCCCAAGCAATCCAGACTGGTGTTAACAAAATGATAGCAGCTTCTTTAATAAAACAGAAAGATAAGTCTTGTTCCTGGATGCCTAGGTGTATTTTTAACACACAGAGTGAGTATCTAACAGCTCATCCTTAGTATCGAGGCAACTGATTAGTTTTACTAAGACATTTGCCCTCACACATCTGTCCAGCATAACTACTTGAGAAAGTTTCAAAGAACAAAGTTTCTATTATTCATTGTGTATTCTTTTTCCCTTTTCCTTAATATCCACACTGATACTTGGCACCATATGGACATAGCTACCATTCTATTGATTCTCAGTGATTTTTGATGCTCTGATTAGAACCTAGGGTACTCACTCCTTGTTACATAAGCCAAAGATTCAAGTTCAATTCAAGAATTGAGTAAAAGCTTATTGAGAAGAAGATAACTTCTGCTTAGAAATGAGAACTGAACAATATAAGTGCCCTCCTCCACAGTTCTCAGAACTTAGGTATTTCATTCCTTTTGATCACTTGAAATTTCACCCAGTTCCCCACATTGCCACTTTAACATTTGGAAATGAATCACTATTCTTCTCTTCCTAGATAAATATAGAATGTCTCTAATTGCAGAACAGTCTCAATACACATCTGACTGCCCTTCCTCTAGTCCTGGAAGAACACCCTAGGTTTTTCCTTTTTGTGCCTCACATGGACCCATGCCAGCAAGCTGCTATGGAACTGTAAAGAGGGATGGAAAATACAGCATAAATCATTAAAGAAGCAGAATCTATTGCTTCCTTATCCCTCTGGTTCCTAAGCTACTCTAAATGTCAAGGCACATCACAAATTTAAAGTTCAAGGATGATGTATTAGTTCTGATTCTGTACTTAGGAAAACTGGCAACTCCAGAGCAGGGAGAACTGCACAAAATCTGCTCTGGCTGACACTTTTTCCCTCTTCCCATTTGGAGGGGGAGGGGAATGGAGAGCAGCTATGGGAATCTGGCTTTTTCCCTGGCTGTAGAGGGAGAGAGAAGTAAATAACCAATGATGACTAGCCTTGGCTTCAAATGTCCAGCAATTATTAAATGCACTCCGGCTTTCAGTAAATTAAGAGTCGATGACCCACAGGGCTGTACAAACCATTTATGGTGCTGAAAGCCTTGAGAGTGAAGCTTGATTTTTGTACTCCATTTTAGCATTATGATTGAGAGCATGTGAAAGAACAGAAATAGGGATTCAGAACATGTTCTTAGTGGAGACCATGTTTCTACCTTATAGAAATTCTAGTAGTTACCAACATGATAATTAAATACAATACACAATAAAAAGTAATTGTTTAATAGAGTCTCTTCTGAAGATAGCAAGCAAAACATGGCCCATGGAACATCATCTGGCCCAAGTATTTCCCAATATCATCTTCCCCTTAGCTGGGACTCTCCTCCCTCCTACTCCCAGCCTATGAGTCGATTAATCACATTGTGTTTCCAGAAAGCCCAGTTAAAATGCATGCTATGGTACAGATAGGAGCTTTCTGTACTTGAATCTTCATTTAGTAAGCTATGGGGCCAGATATGGACCACTGCATACACTATGTATGGCTAGATAGCCTCAACACTTGTCTAGATAAAATCACCTTGGTAGTAGTACTTCCAAATGCTCAGAATCACACTGTCAACTACATCCAGCTCAATCATATGTGGGAAAATCTAAATTGCTCACTTCTCTAAATATTCCACTCTGCTGCATCTAAGTATTATTCTTTTTATTTTCCACCATAACCCTCTCTCTCACCGTAAAATGTATACACAACAACCTGCTTTCAATAATTGGTCTAACTCTAGATTATTTCATCTGGTCAGCACCTAACAAATGTCACAGTGGGCAAAGGAATGTAAAAATACTTATGGAACATCCCCCCACAACATAAGCTATGTGAGGTAGCTATTCCATCTGGTTAGAATCTAACTCTGTTAAGGGAATTCCTTCTTTGCTCTTTAAACTGCCTCCTTCCAAAATTATTTCTCACTAGTGGCTTGTGGAGAAAATTCCACATACAACTTCCACAAACTGTTCTCTCAGGTGCATGAGTAATTTTGTACAATCATCATCTACTGTTGTTTTGTGTTTCAAGATTATTTAGGGTTTCTATTGTTTATTTTAATAATTTTGAAGAGTTCGATTGATAGAATTAAATTCTTGATTGTCTCTTGAAGTAAAACACAAATTAGCAGTACAAATTTTAAGAGACATTAGTATTGTAAATAACATTCTGGTATCTTGCTTTTTGATGGCTCCATATGATTTAACTGAGTCTTTTTCATTTCTTTCCCCCCTTCTGTTAGTAAGTAACTAACAGAAATTTATTGTATCTACAAAAGAAACTGTCACATTGTTTTACAGAATGGTTGTCATTTTACATTTCCACAAGAACACATGAGGATATGCTTGCTCCACATCTTCATTTACATTTGGTATTAATGCTTTTGCTTTGTAACTTCAGCCATTCTGGTGGGTGTGTTTTGATATCACATTTTAGTTTCAATGTGCATTTCACTAATGGTTAATGATGCTGAACATTTTTTCATTTATACATATATAGGAAAAATTTAAATTCTCGTTTAAGAGGAAATTAAGTCATGCTCAGCACCATTGCAATAGAAACTTAATTTGCATTGTCCTAAAGAAATGTTATAAGCCATGCTTAACAATTTCTGTGCTTGTTACATTATTGGTAAATTAGTATTTGAGTACTCACTAGTCACTATGTGTAACATGTTTCCATGGAAAATTCTGAGTTTTAAACAACCATCTTACAAATGAGAGCATACTACAGTGATGCAGCCATATCAATGTTTATAGCAACTCAACTCACAATAGCTAAACTATGGAACCAACCAAAGTGTCCTTCAATAGATGAATGGATAAAAACAAATGCAGTATATATACACAATGGAATATTACTCAGCCTTAAAGAAGAATGAAATGATGGCATTTGCTCGTTCATGAATGGAGCTGGAGAATATCATGCTAAACGAAATAAGTCAATCCCAAAAAACCAAAAGCCAAATGTTGTCCACATCCTGCATGGATGACAAGGTTGAGATTCCCTGCCTGGTAAAAGAGTGACTAAAAGAAATAGGGTGATGAAAAAACCACAGAACACAGAAAAGTGTTTTAAAACGTGGGGGTAGGACGGACCCACAGCCAGATGATCCTTCAGACTTCTGGCAGATGACAAAAAGGTAAAAGGCAAAATGCCTTTGACTGTGCTTTATTTATATCAGGGGACTTCAAAGACCTTCCACTGAACATTCTTTGCTAAGGTAGGAAGAAGGTGGAGTCTTGCAGTCAGCAGGTTGATTGACATCTTGGCAGGTCACACCCATCTCAGAGGAGCTGTGGCTACAGCAGTTCAGGCCATGTCTAGGGCTGTGTGTGACTCTTGCGTGGTGGTGCACACACAGCCCACAGAAGGCTCTCTACAGCCGAATGTTTTCTCTGATATGTGGATGTTAATTCACAATAAGGGGGTTGGCTAGGGAAGAATAGAGTTAGTTTGGATTAGGCAGAGGGAAGTGAAAGGAGGGGAGGGGGTATGGAGGTAGGAAAGATAGTAGAATGAATCAGACATTATTACCCTATGTGTATATGTGACTACACAACGGGTGTGTTTCTACATCATGTACAACCAGAAGAATGATGTGTATTTATGTATGATGTGTTAAAGTGCATTCTACTCTCATGTGCAAGTAATTAGAACAAATAAAAAAGTTACATTAAAAATTATTTACTAATTCTTTTTGTCTTTTTTTGCGATCTTATAATCTTTTCTCAAAGAATTTCAAGCAGCAGGCAGTTCAACTTGGGCACATGTTAAAGATTGCCTATACAATATATTTCCTTAGTTTTAACATTTTTAAAAATAAATTTATTCAGTAATTCAATGAGTATATAGTGATACCCTCTATGTGCTAAGCATTATATTAGGATCCAGGAGACAAAGCCAAAATACAATATATTTTATATGACATTTCAGCCCTCAATAAGTTTATAGTAAACAAAGTTTCAAAAATTGACTAAAGCAATCATTTAATATTATTGTGTCTTATGGTATTTATTTGCTTCCTCTATTTCAAGCTTAATTTTAGGTTATTATTAATGTTTAGCTTGTGACTAGCTGAAAAAATTAAATCTGAATTATCATAGATCTCATGACATCGTTCTTCTTATATCTTACTAGTTTCTTTCCTTCCTTGATACTTTTGCAGTTGACCTTGGGGAGGTGAAGATAAGGTCTCAAGACTTCTCTCTTCTACCTTCAGACTTGTCTGTCCACCTACTTTTGACCAGTACTGACAGTATCCTAAGCAAAGAGAGCTCTTTCTCAGGCTGTTCCTTTCAAGACAGCACAGATGATGACTTTATCAAAGATTAGACATCTCAAAACTTTTGAAATTAGCAGAAGACATGTTACTCCTGGAATACAAAAAATTATTTAAAATAAATGGATATAACCAGTACATCTTATACAATGAGCTACCAGAAAAGCAGCTTTCCATCATGAGGAAATAATGCTCACCATGTGGTGCAATGAGAAGCAAGCTAGGGATGGCTTGGTTTTTTTTTTTCAGTGAAGTTTTGCAGGTGTGTTTGTTCTTATGCTCTGTGCATTGCTGAAGGTGCTGCAGATACCAGTCATGCACAATCCCTTTCTTCCAAGAGTTCACCCCTAAGTGGGAAACAGAAACAAAAATGGAAAATTAGAGTAAATGTCCTAAGGGCATCTGATTTGCCACAGGCAGAGAGAAAGAAGAAAATTAGTGGGTAACCCAATGGGAAACGAGTGAAAAATGCATCATGCCAATTATTAAGCAATAAATATTTAGAATATGGGTCTCACCATGTATAGTTATACTTTACTTTTGTCATAGTTTTCTGATGCTTCCTTTCACAGGTATTTTGGGGTGTTTTTGTTTGGTTGGCTAATATTTTAGTAAATTCCCTTCAATTTAACTCCTTTTGCCCTTAATATACCCTTTAAGATATATTTGAGGCACACATTTACATACAGGAGTTCTCTATTATCTGTAACATTTATTCATATATTTTAGTCAGTTCCACATTTAAAGCAAACATTTTCTTAAATCCAAAAACAACTTAGTTTTGTTTTGTTTTACAGATATTTTGAAGTGAAAATCTTATCAAAAACTTTCTGAGCATCTAAATAAAGTAGGAATATTGATTTTTTTTTTAGTCCCAATTCATATTTACCTCCTGAAAGAACTTTGCTTGGAAAATATTGGCAGGAGTTATGTTTTATTGTATTGTGCATTCCATTGCTAGCCTGTCTCTTTTCTATTTTTTGACTGGGAGGAACAAAAGTACGAAAGTTTTTCTTGGTCTATTTGTTATCTTTCTTAATGGTGCATTATTTTAATGAGATAAAATCAAAAGCGTAAATATTTTTAACATTTCAATTTCTTACAGGGAAGCATGTAATAGAATTTTGAAAATGGTCTGCACTTAGTCTCTTTCTTCCAAAATATGTTAATCCAACAATATGAAAATGCCAAATCTGAGAGCAGAATTAGGCATGTGTGTGTAGACTTTTGCATATGCAAATAAACATGCAGATTATCTGAGGGTATGCTTATATATTTAATTTAATGTAATGTTTAACCCTAGGTTTAACTCATGAGCATGGATAAGTTATTGAAAAATAAAACTTTAATTTGAAAAATAAAATTAATTTAGATACATAGTTATATTATCATTTGCATGTCAATGCTGTGTCTTTTCATGTAAGATTGCCTGAGAATTAGATATATATATATACAAATTGAGAGATTCCTTTTTTTTATTCATATTCATGTTTGTAATTCCTTATTTTTGTTGTACTATTTTTAGTACTGCATTTTTATTTTGGTAAGAAAAGGGCATGCCTTGGGGCTATTTTTTGAAAAATATGTTTGTTATTATTTGCGAAGAGGGTTTTATGCCTTGCTCTTTGGCTCTATTCTATTTTCTGAGCTTAAGTAAATTTATGAAAATATTACATGTTCAACTCTTGTATTCCTTTAATGAAACATTCTCTCCTATCTATGTTCTGCAATGTTTATCTGAAGTCACATCCCATTATGTAAAAGAGGGAAGTATTTGGCTTATTTTCACAGAATTGTTTGACACTTACAGGATTAGAGAAAATTTGATTTATGATCTGTAACATGAATCCAAAGTACAGAAAGGAACAATACTCTGAGATCTAAATTCAACTACCGATATAAGGACTCAGTTAATTTCCTTTGGTGATTTGGAATTCCTCTTCATCAAAAACAATCTGAAATGATTCTTATTTGTGTGATTTATAGATTATGACATCAGTATTTAAAAGATAAATAATATGTGATATCTTCTGACAAAAATGTATCAAATGCTTATTATGTCCTATTTTCATGATGTTTACATTATTAGTTTCATTCTGGCTTATTAAAAGAAAAGAGTAGAATTTCTAACATACAGAAATTAATAAAGATCCAAAGACTTAAAATTTTTTTTTCTTTTGAAGGAAAAAAAGAATGGATAAAGTACATTGAATATTTTTTTCAAAATAAATATTAAAATCTGATGCCAAAAAAATTGATAGCAAAGATTATATGTCTTCATAATTGATATGTTTTTAATGATAATATAATGATGTTTGGGAATAATTCCAAGAATATATTGTAAATGCTAGTAGATAGGAGGCACTTAAGTGATAGTGCTTTTGGACTTTTCTCTAAGATCACAAGCTTTCTTATCCTCACTAAATCATGTTTAAGCACAAAATGGGGCTTTTAGTTTGCCCCTTTGCCCTAGACAATATGTTAATATCATTCTCTTAAAAAAGAGATCTAAGGCAAAGTCACTGCAAAATTACACTTAACCTCGATAACCTAAGACATTTTTCTCAATTTTCTATAATTTTTAAGAAAGAAAACTAAAGAGTTTTCTATTTTGCTACCTCTTGGTGATATATTTACACCACTCAGAAAAGTATAAACCATTTCTTTCTCTTTAAAATGCATTAATTTGTGGGTTAGAAATGGAGTTCAGTGGTGGCGTGATTTCTTAGTTTGTGCAAGGCCCTGGGTTTAATCTCCAGTACCATTAATTAATTAATTTCCTATTTAGTCAATGAAAAATTAGTACACTAGTATTTATTGTTTACTTTGGGTCAAGTCTAAACTTCCCAAGGCAATATGTTCCGCTAAAGTAAAACCCAGGCAGTCAGACTCCAGGGACAATACTCTTAATTCCATTGAATTCACTGGAAAGATAAACATCAACAGATTACCAGGAAACAGTGTCTTCCTTGAAGGGCTCTCAGAGGAGAAAGAGAAACAGTCAAAAATGTAAATTGCAGCAACCTTGTAAGTGGTATAATAAGGTGGTATTAAGTCTCCAGGGAAAAAGGAAAAAGCATCTTTGGTACCAAAAGGAGGAAAAATGTCAATAATCACATGGGTACAAGTCCACTGAGTGAGCACCACTGGGAGAGGAAGAGCTAGAGGAGAGAAGGCCACTTTAGCAAGAGATAAAAATCATAGCCCCAGCTAAAAGAAGGAAACCTGAGTGGCAGATTCAGGTAACATGTTCTGTCTGGAGCAGATGTTGTATCTGGAGATCAGGATAGAAAAAGGATGAGGAGGGTAAACAGAGGCCCTGTGAGCTTCCTTAGTAGGGCTGACATTTGGCAACTGGAGACATGGAAGAAGTTAAATAAAAGAATTAAATGACCAGACTTACATTTTAAGGAAAATTTCCACCAGATGCATATTGAGGATGGAATGGATTGGTTGTAAATCAAATAGAGGTTATTGTGGCAATCAAGGCCAGATAAAATAAAAGTCCTAACCAAAGCAATAAAATGAAAATGAACAGGGGAAAGATTTGCAAGGGATTATGGAAACAGGGTCAACAAAATTTATGACAGAGAAAGAGATGATGAAGAAAAGAGACTCAGTAGGTTAAGATCCAGGCCTGAGCAAATATATAGATGGGTGGCATCCAGAAAAAAAGAAAACACAGAAGGAAGACAACTTTTAGGGAGTCATTAATGGCGCCAGGTGAGAGCATGTTAAATTGGAAGTACCTGTGGAATACCTTAGTGTCAGTGAGAAAGTGGATATTGAGAGCATGATTCAAGGACATTTGATCAACTTGATCTATCTCAATAAGAAAAAACAAACAAAAAAAAAATATATATATATATGGAAAGTCAGTTTACAAAAGCAAGGTCATTTGTCAGCATGAAATCAAGCAAGTCTGTTATATTAAAGACACTATTATATACTGAACTATGTCCCCCACAATTCATATGTTGACATCCTAACTCCTATTGCCTCAGCTTGTGGCTGTATTGGAAGATAGGGCCTTTGAATAGGTGATTGCATTAAAATTAAGGCCCTAATGTCATGTATAAGACAAGGAAATTTGGAGACACAGAGAAACACCAGAGATGCACACGAAGGAAAGACCATGTTAGGACACTGAGAAGTCAGCATCTGCCCGCCAACGACAGAGACCTCGGAGGAACCAAGCTTGCTGACAACTTGATCTCTGGCCTTGAGGCTTAAGAACTACAAGACAATAAAGTTGTGTTTTGTTAGGGAGCCCCAGAAAACCAGTGTCAACAGTTTTCTTATGAATATATTTCATATGAATATATTTGTTGGAAAAACCAACACTTTTCCATGCAGTAAGCTAAAAACACTCATGAACACGTCAACATCTCATTCTTTGGGTTTTATTTTTCCTAATTCCTTTCTGTACACCCTATGATTTATACAGAAAATATCAACTGAATTAGCATTTTTAGTCACATTCAAAATTTCTTCCTATGCACTACCTAAGACATTTTGTTGAACTTGAGTGTTCGTAAAGAGGCTGAGACTCCTGTTTATGCTTTCTCTGAGCATGTATTGCTCCCACACCTCACTAATCCCATTACTATTTCACAAAATCCTTGTCAAAAGGTAGTCATCTCTTCACAAGAGTCCATAAATTCCCTATATTACTAACCACATTTACTTCTATATCTCTACAAGTAGCTGGAATATTGGCTCAGAAAAACTATAGAGTTGATCAAGTCATCAGTAAGGAGACTTTTAGAGGCACAATTTACTAGATTGAAACAAATATATCCAAAATTAGCTAGTTTTTAAGTCCTATAGATTTGAAGCTCACATCAGTTGATATTATTTAGACATATGTCAACCTAAATGTTAAAAAGACCAGAGATTCTTCAAAGAATAACCTTTAGTTGGAACAGCATTGGGAATATCATAAACTGTGGGCATATTCAAAGGGAATGAGGCAAAAGAAAGTTTTTAAAGACAAAAATGAGGAGGATTACATTAGATATTGTGAAAGTACAATCTTCGGCCCCAATGATTAATAATAAGAATGGTGTCAGTCCCAGTTTGAACAGAGTTGCTGGGCAGAGACGTCCATGGAGAAGTATTTTTTGGGTAAGGTTGTGGTGGCCTCTATGAAAGCTGACTCCTCAGAGCCTCTTGTGATGGTTACCATCAGGCAACAGGGCACAATCTCCTGGCTGTATTTACTTTTTTGGTTAGGGTTGACACAAACAACTCCATTTTTAGGATAACTTCCACATTTCCTTCACACATGAATATATGTAAGCTTAAAAAAAAAAGCCTGCAGCATTATGTTAAATAAATTAATATGGGGACAGAGAGATAATCCTACATATCCTCACACATATATTGAAGTTAAAAATGTTAATCTCACTGAAGAGAGTAAAATAATAATTACTAGAAGCTAGGAATCATAGAGAATAAAGAGAATAGAGATAGGTTGAATAATGAGTACCAAAATATGGTTAGATGGAACAAATTCTAGCGGTTTACCATATAGTGGGATGACAATAGTTTACAACAATTTATTATATATTCTGTAAAGAACTATAAGACAAATTCAAAGACTACTGGCATAAAGAAATGATAAATGTTTAAGGCAATAGAAGTGCAGATTACCACAATTTGCTCATCACACATTGTATACATGCATAGAACTGTCACATAGTACACATATATATAATTACTATGTGTTGATAAAAAATAAAAAATTCAGACCTACTTAGATAAGTAATACAACAAGAAAAACCTCCAATCAACAATATTGATGTTTGTTTCCCAATACTGACACTCTGAGTCTCTAGTAATAAAAGCTGCAATATAACATAGCTTTTCCCAACACATGACCAGCATCCTGTCAGCATCCTAAGCTATAAGAGTGGTTTCCCTTCATACAACTACTTCCTGTATGTTTGAAGTTGGATTAAATATATTATATTATATTATATTATATCTATAAAAGAATTTCGGCCACTTTTGAAGAAGATTCTATCCTTGTTTTATGATTTATAATTCCATATTAGGAAAATTATTAATTCATTTCTTTGGTTAATAAATACTATTTATTAATACCTATACCATGTCTGGAACTGGGCTAAGTAATGGGTATATGAGGAGATGAGGAAATGTGGACTCTAGAGCCTCTGCTAAGTAGCTGAGGAGAAAGGGATTTATTTAAAGATTTTAAGGAAGTACTTGTCCTCATCTTTGTTTCATCTGTTACCTTGGCAAGAAATCATACCTACTCCTGGTATTTTTAATCCAACTTCAAACACACAAGAAGTAGCTGTTTGAAGGGAAACTGCTCTTATAGCTTACAATGCTGAGAGGATGCTGGTCATGTGTTGGGAAAAGCTATGTTATATTGCAGCTTTTATTACTAGAGACTCATAGTGTCAGTACTAGGAAACAAACATCTCAGAGTGTTAATTGCTAAATTTCTTTCCCTCCCTCCATTATTTGTTCTAATACTCAGTACCTCAGAATGTGACTGTATCTGGAGATAAGATCTTTAAAAAGGTGATTAGGTTAAAATGAGCCCTTGGGGTCCAATTTACCTCAAAAAGGGAACTTGGACCCACAAATAAACACCAGGTACTCACATACACAGAGTCCACCATGTAAAGAGGCAGCAAGAGTGAACCCATCTGTAAGCCACTTGGACCCACAAATAAACACCAGGGACTCACATACACAGAGAGTCCACCATGTAAAGAGGCAGCAAGGGTGAACCCATCTGTAAGCCACATAGAGAGGCCCCAGAGGAAACCAGTCCAACCAGCACCTTGATCTTGGACTTCCATCCCCCAGAACTGTAATAAAACTAATTTGTGTTCTTCAAGTCACTCAATCTGTGGTGTTTTGTAATGGCAGCCTGAGCTAAGACTGCATCTATCTGAAGACAAATCAAGACCTGTAAGTGAAAACCAATTTGATAACCCAGGCATTATGTAATTAATGTGAGCATTGACACATGTGAGCTATTCAGATAATTCAAACCAGTCTACATATTTTTTACACTATTAAATACAAATGAGCACAGCACACTTTCTTCTAATTATGTCCTGCTGTTTAAACAATAATAAATTGCAAGGAGTGTAAAAATGTTTTTACTAGATGTTTTTATCAGTACAAAATCAGTGACATTTAATGTATCAGTTCCTATCACTGTGGCCCTTCATTTCTATGCTTAATAAAGGTTTATTCAGCAATCTTTCCTTCAGTCTTCTCAATGAACCATGATAATTTCTGGCACATATGGAAAACAGAGCAAACTTTCTTGAATTAATAAAATTAAGTCTGTCAGATTTAGGCCAGCTGGGTATTAAATTCAAACTAGACCAAATACTGGCTGAACATAGTTGCAGCTTGTATAGATCATATTTGGCATAAAATTCAGTTTGTGATGTAATATAAATTGTCAATGTGATACTGCTTCAAATTCTGTGTGGTTTATTTTTAAAATGATATACATCATACAGAAAAATAAAGCTTAACTTAATGTGAAAATAACTACTTAGAAGAACAATAGAATGAGAATGTAAGTTGAGTATTCATTAAGAAGTGGCATATGGTCTACATAATAATCCAGTACTTCATTGTTTCCATTTGGACTGAACAGAAAATGAGAGAATGTTCAATAAAATGCTACTTTCACTTTTATGTGGGAATTATACATATGCATATAGATACAGATATCTATCTATCTACATAGCACTTTAGGAATAGGCACCTTGTACTCTCTTGAGTAAGTGTAAAATCTCCATCACATTTTTCCAAATAAAAACATACAAAATCTGTTTGACACACTGCCACAACAGTGACTGTCAGAATAAGTTGAATTGGCATTCTTAAAATATATATTCCTTTTGTGACAAATTCAATATAAAAATTTGAATATCAATTCTGTGTCACAGGCAGCATTTCAATGAATGAAGATTATTGTCAATGTACTCTTTTGTCAAAAACAAAAAACAAAATTCCAAATGATCTAAGATCTATGGAAAGATTTTGAAATATATAGTATACAGGGTCAATTGATTAAATAAGATACTTTTGTCATAAGCCTCTCAAATAAAATGGTATAAAGAAAATCTAGACTGAAATTCAACACAAATAGTTACTTTTCTAATTGCATCAGAAAGCTAGCATTCACATTTTGGCTACTTTTAATCAATGTATAATTTGCAAGGAAATTTATTTGCATGTTTTCCAAAGTTTTCTTCAAACATGAAATCCAATTAAATAATGAAAAGCACTAAGTGTAGGGCCTAATTGAAATAACAAAAAATGTTTATGTATTTGAATATATTAAACTCTTTTCAAATATATTCAACTATTAGCTCATTCATTCAACAACTAATTATTATCTGCCAAGTGCAGGATCCACAGACATGGTCCCTACTCAAATGGAGCTTATAGTTTAATGAGTTCAATAATTAAACACAAATCAGAACTAGATAAAAATCTGATTGTTTATCATGTGCCAGGGCACTCTGCAAACTACTTACATATATTTTCTTAGTCCTCATAATACCATGAGTCCTCATAATTAATTTGAGCCCCATTTTGCCCATTAAGAAGCTGAGGAACAAAGAAGTTAATTAAGAGGTCAAGGTCTCACAGACTATTCCATGGCAGAGCTGGAATCTGAACTTACCTACTCTGGCTCCAGAGTTTATATTCTTAACTGCTACACTGCACACACCTCTCAAATTCATAATAATTGTAAACTATGATAGATGGTATAAAGAAAAATAACATATAAAACAAAATCTATACACAAAACCAAATTTAACAGAGCTGTCAAGAAATGACTCTCAAGAATACTGATTTTTAAGTGGAGACTTGATGGATAGCTGAAGGTAGGGAGAAGATATTGGTGGGGATGGTATTTATAGAAGAATGAATAGCATGTCCCAAGGTAATGATACTAAAAGAAATTTTTAATGAAGTTACTCCAAACTTTGCCTTAAAAAGAGTCATGATAATATTTTACATTTTGTATTTCAAAAAAATAATAATAATAAATTTGAATACTGTAAGCAAGAACAAAGGTAACATTTTAAAAATAGAATTAAAACATGCTGAAAGACATAGAGGGTTGAGAAAATGCTTTGCAAGTTTCCAAGGTTGATATAAAAAAAAAAACTAGTGTCAAAATTGATTGTTTTAAAATGTATTTCCACACAAAAGTTACCTTGCACCAGTTTTTATCCCAGCAAACCATAGATTTTCAATTCTGTGCTTGTAGTCAAGAAAGGCTTCCAGAAAAAGGGATCAGAGTAGGCAAATATTAAAACATAATGTGTCTTGGCTTGTTCTCACAACTGCAGAGAACCTGAATTTGGATGAGGTATACAAGAAGGTACGGGAAGAAGGCAGCTTCTGGGATAAAAATGAGGTAGGGCAGGTGTTGTGCTTTGGTTCTGGTTCTCCCTTTCCAAGGTACAGTTTGGTTCCCAGAATGATGGCAGCCATTGAGAGGTTGCAGAACCTTTAAGAGATGGAATTAATGGAAGGACCTTTGGTCACTTGGAGCATGTCTTTGAAAGAGATTCAAGTAGTTCTCCTGACAGGTTTGGCATTAAAGGAGCAAGCCTTTCCCTCTTTGTCCCCTTTTCTCTTTCTCCCTCTTCCCAGTTGGAGATATGAATACTTGCTCCCACTCTTTGACCATGAGACCATCAGTCATCCTCACAAGAGGCCAAACCAATAGGGTCACCGAATTTGAAAGTTCGAACTTCTGAAACTGTGAACTAAAGAGACTTCTTTTCTTCATAAAGTTAGCCACTTCAGGTATTTCATTATAGTGATGAAAAGATGATGGATACAACAGAGAATTAGGAACTAAATCACAGGAGAAGCTATAATCATATTAACAGCTTTATCTTTTAGGCAATGGAAAACTATCCTAAAGTTTCAAGTGGAGATCTGCATTTTAGGAAGCTTTTTGTGAGAGAACTAGAAGCTAAGAAAAACAGAAGAACCAGAAAAATAAGAGTGGAATGTTCAACCTACTAACATTTAAAAGTATCTATTAATTGATAAAATAGTAAACTCATAAAATAATGTTACTGTTGGCCAAATGAAGCATGAATACCAAAAGGATAAAAATTATGTGTAGTGTCATTTTGATATCAAATGTATTTCATTTATTGTAAAATTTTGATAGGTAATCAACATAGATTCCATATGGGACAACAATGAATCTTATGAGTTAACCTATGGAAAAGCATCCGGCACATGCCTAAACATAATAAATGCTCAATAAATGTTATTTCCTTTGATAAGATCCATTACCAACCATGTCGCCAAACTCTGGTATTATTTGTTTTCTCTATTTGGAGATAGCCAACACCATAAGAGGTCAAAGCAATAAATTCAAGGGGAAGACACTTTTTTTTTAATTTGAAATTTACAAGCAATCATGCATTGATTATTTGTGTGTTTGTGATAACAAGCCCAGTCACCATTAACCACTTCTTCCCTTTAGACTTATTGCCAGTTTATCTAAACCCAAATGCACACCTCAAAATAGGATTTCAATATCATTTTGGGGATAAACTTCAAACTGACGCCTTCTCTAGCCTGAATTTCTCTGTGGAAAAAATTTACTTTAAGATCCAACTAAAAGAAGCTGGGACGGGAAGTAAAGTAAATACATGCTCTATGCCAGGTGCTGTAGCAAGGATTTAATGTTTCCACTTTACTTTAAGAGCATCCCTATTTATGTCCAAGAGGAAACTAACACTCAAAGAGACTGTAGGATGCATTTCCCTCTGGAAGCAGGTGGAGTGAAAGAATTTATTATTTGGAATCAGATGCAGCCAGGCTTCAATCCTATTATTGAAGAGAGATTACATCTCTCCCCCATTTAGCATACCAAATGCTTTGGAAGAGAATGTTAATCAAAACTGAAGAAGAGAAAGAGGGAAGAAAACTCATAAGGTAGCAACCCTGAGGTCATTTTTAGAAAAGTTCAGTAGACTACATTATAAATTCCACACATATGAATTCATTCTTAGATATGTTCTGGAGATAGCTTTAAGGAGGAACTATTGTTTAATAGAATGATCCAGAAAAAGTAAAGTAAGTCAAATGATCAATGAAAAGCAACCTTACACTTCCATAGTCCTCAAAAACTAAAAGGGAAGAAATGTTTACAAAGATAGTATCCCCCATCTTATTGTCCCCTAATATTCATTTTCCCATTTTTTTCCTACTACAATAGAACTTTCCAGTTTTAGCTAACTTTATGACTACCTGGAATATCAATCACAATTCCCTATTTTCCTTTTATCTAGATATAGACACAGGACAAAATTCTGGCCAATGAAATGTGAAACAAATTAATGTGTGCAGCTTCCATGGCATGTATTAAAGGGAAGAATTGTGGCCCTTCTTCCACTTTCTCTATCCTGCTTCCTGGAAGATGAATGTGATGGCACCATCTTGAACCAAAAAGGCAAGAGCTCCCATGCTATAAATATAGAGTAATAGAGAAGCAGTCACAGTCTTGTTCTGGGTTTGAGTAGCCATGCTAGCTCTGTACCATTTACCTTCACACTATCAAGAGAAAGAAAATAAACTTCTAGCTTGCATAAGCCACCATCATTTGGGGTCTTCCTTATGTGCCACTGACCCCAGATACTCAATGACACTGGTAAAGCTCACCACGACAGGCTACTTGTGAACAAGCTCAGTCTCTCTTCAAATCTCAGGATTTCCTTCTGCCTAATAAAATGGAAACCAGAAAAGCATTCACCGGGAATCAGAAATCAGCCATGTCTCTAACTGGGCAAAATGATTGTTGGAAGCAATTCTAAGTTCATTGAAATATTTTCCTTCAAAAATGGGAACATAATTTTAGCCAACCAGCTTTTCTCTTCTCATTGTGACAAAAACAAAATATGCCAAAAATCCAACACATCAAGTTCTTACTTTGAAAAGAGTAAGATCAAAAGGCACATTGTCATCTGTATACGCCTCTTTTTCTTTCTCTGATTTTAAATGTATAGAAGATGCATGGCTTTGTGAACTGAGTAGAGTAGCGTCAAAATAAATTTTAAGCCTGAAAAAAGAGTTTTAAACAATTCATTTTTCAAATGACTTGAGGATAGAATTCATATCCAGAGTCCCAGATCAGGTAGGATCTTCTACATATTCTTTGAATTCTACTCTGGCTTCTGCAGTAAGCCTAAATAAATTGCATGCTGAAATTTCTGATTGTTGAGGTTTTTTTCCAGCTATTTAAGTGAGTATGTATTTTTAAAACTCCAATAAAAATAAGTCCCTGTAATGTCTCTTAGTTACAATATTGGAGCAGCTCACATACTGCAACCCACTAGCTATGTGACCTTAAGCAAGTCACTTAACCTCACTAAGCCTTGGTTTATCACCTACAAAGTAAGGATAGTAATTGCACTTGACTCAGGATCATGACATGGAGCTCGCACTTGGATGAGTACCTGACACATTGCAGGAGCTAAGCATTAGCTGCTATTCATACTGTGCTTGTGATTGCTATTTGAAAAAGACATTTGTAATTCCTGTATTCTGAAATTGACCTTTTTCCTGTGAGGAATGGTATTCCTCAACCATTATCTGCACACCATCTTCTCTAGTTATTTAGTACAGATGAGTTTATTGTGAGCAATGCATATATTTTCAAAGTGTTTGAACAGAAAAGGGGGGTTAGTCTGCATCTATGAAATAGGAGGAAATAATGATACAAAGCAAATGTATCAATTAGCTCTTCAAGTTTAGCTACTTGAAAATCACACCAAACCTATGTGGATCTTTTGGACCAAAAATAGCCAAATCAATACTCATGTGATTAATGTGTTCTGATCATTAGCAAAATTCCTTTCATTATTAATAAAATATAAGTATCATTCCATTTATTCTGTACAATTCTAAAAGACTACACAGGGAATACTTTAAGTCCTTGTGGATTTCATAACAAAGACGTAAATGTGTGTATATATCTAGTTAAAAAAAAAAAGCTGCTAATAAATACAATGATATGGAATGGGGAGGGGACTAATCAAGAATATCCATCCTTTGTGTCACTGACAGTTGTGGGCCCAGAATAAAATTAAGGAAAAAATCTATAATGGCAATATTTACTAGAACTGCACTTTTTAACAGACAATATTAAACAAGAATAAGACAGTATAATGCAGAAATATACGTTTGTGAAGTGGACATTGTCACCAACACATTTAAAAATTGCACACCTTAAATTGAATCTGGAGTCCAAAATGATCTAAAATGTAATTCAAAGATTGGAAAATGTTTCCAACTAGAAGTTAATGCTTCCTCCATCTTCATTTAGTGCCTATTTTTTTGAAGTGTATAGTATATTGCCTTTACTCTGCAGATGATCAACATTGATTTATAACTCTCTCACTCCCAAGCACTATTCTTGCACCCTTTCCCCCACCACCAAGGCAAACCAAAAAAAAAAAAAAAAAATTGCTCCTTTAATTGGAAAAAAATAAAACTTAACCTCATGTCTTAGTTGTTTCTTTTAAAGTACTGAACTGTTGCCATTTTGCTTAATTTCCTTTCAAATCTTCTGTATTTGAGTGTGGCTAACACATGATACTTACACTATAAAAAGACTTAAAATACCAGATTTTAATAATCCTTAGGTGGCTCTATGCAAAGCAGATGTTCTGTTATATTTTCCAGATGCTAGCTGTAAGCATGATTAATTAAAGACAGTGCTTACATATCATTTTAGTACATTTCAGTACCTAGTTAAAACTACGTTAGAGAAAAATGAGAATGAGCAAAAGCCAGGACTACTTAACTACAAGGGGAAGTGCCAAGAAAGATCAGGTTCACATATGTTATGCCAGTAATAGGCAGAACTAAAAAGCATCTGTAACCAAACTGAGGATTACTTGCTTGGTGCCTTGTGACAGCACCAAGAACTATAAAATACCAACTCTGTTCAAGTTTTTCACACTGCATGCCTTTGGTGAGATTTCAACACAGGCTTAGCTATTCCAGAAACCTTCAGACAACCTAAGATACCAATTAACACTTTAGGAGTACAAGACCCTGATAAAACTCAGATCAAATGGTTTCTAGTCAATTCCCTAGAGAAGACAATTTTTGCATTTCAAAAGATTATTGTGCTCATTTTACCTTCGAGTATATTGCACACTCTCTTTTATTGAACAATGTCTTGTCTCTTGTGTGCTCTATAAAATCTCTTTAGTATGTAGCTCAACTCAATGAGCATTGAGTATCAGTTTGTTCAAAATATGTCCTGCGGGAGATAGGGATAAACCGGCTGGAGCTGGCTGCTGAGAGATCTGTCTTTACTCAGAGTCTATCAAAGCTTCATCACCAAATTTAGTACCTAACTTACCAATTACTCTGCTTATACAATTTAAGCATATTTTAGCTTTAGTTCTTCACAGTGAGTTTACCTGTATCTTACTCAGTATCTAGTAACACTTTCTCAAGTCAGAGAACACATGCATAAATTTAAAAAAAAAAAAACCCTTCTTGTCATCTGTATACGCCTCTTTTTCTTTCTCTGATTTTAAATGTATAGAAGATGTATGGCTTTGTGAACTAAGTAGAGTAGCGTCAAAATAAATTTTAAGCCTGAAAAAAGAGTTTTAAACAATTCATTTTTCAAATGACTTGAGGATAGGATTCATATCCAGAGTCCCAGATCAGGTAAGATCTTCTACATATTCTTCAAAAAAAAATTTTTTTTTCAAAAAATTTACACATTTTTCAAAAAAAAATCCTTTTTGGTTGATCCTTTAGATCAACCAAAACGAATACACTGGAATCACTCCTTTACAAAGCATAGTGCTACCTCCTTACAAACAAAAACTGAGCTCATCAGAAATAACAAATCAAGTTGGGCGCAATGGTGCATGATACCTGTAATCCCAAAGGCTCAGGAAGCTGAGGCAGGAGGATCATAAGTTCAAAGCTAGCCTCAGCAAAAGCAAGGCACTAAGCAACTCAATGAGACCCTGTCTCTAAATAAAATACAAAACAGGGCTGAAGATGTGGCTCAGCGGCCAAGTGCCCCTGAGTTCAATCCCCAATACCCACCCCCCCAAAAAATGAAATAAAAAATCAAATGTGAAATGATTCATATTCACCTATTCTCTAATTTTTACCCCTTGGGTTCCCTAGGAATATGCTATTCTTATTTTCTAAACTGCCACAGAGAGAAATTTACTTATTTTTACTCTAAACCCAACTTACAGAGCTTTCAATTTATTTGTCTCTGTGTGGTCAATTTACAAAAGGATCTATTTTAACCCACCTTGATTCATCTGATTAACAATTAACTTACATCATATAAAATCATTAATATTCTACATTTTTTACCTAAAAAACGACAATTCCATCTGTTTCAACCTATAAAACTGCTTTGTAACTTGAACACACTATTTCATAAAATTAGTAATCTGAAAACCTAATTGACTGAGTGGGATCTGACTAGTCGTGCAATTGATTTGCTCACTTTCAAATGACATTTCATTTAAAAAATAGCAAGATACAGAAAAAAATGGAAAATCACACCAAAAAAAGTGAAGACGTTATACCTTTCCCCTAAGTGAAAGTAAACTGGGTGATAAATTCAAGAAAGCATCCTGTTTCTAACCTACAAGCTGAAGCTTCTAGACATTTATTTGATAGCCTCCTTTCAGAAGCTGCCTTTTGTCCCTTGTGGGAGAGTTGGTAGAAGGGGCTCCGTGTTGTAGACCAACCTCTTACCTCTGGACCACATTTTAAATGAGCCCATAGATTCATTCCGTCTCCACTCAATCATTACTGAAAAGTACTACATAAAGTCACCAAAAATAGTCACTTGAAGTTAACCTCAAGGCTTCTCAGTCACAAAAATACATTCACCTTTTAAGTTCACAAGCCAGCATTCTCCTTCCGTGTCCCAATAGTTCAATGGACTAAAAAGATCACATTACACCCACCCTGGCTGCACCTGCAGTGTGAAGATTAACAGATAAATAGATGTTTAATAAGAACAGTAACAAAAAAAAAGAAAAGAAAAGAAAAGAAAAACAAAAACAAAAGCCTCCAGACTACAGGAAAAATGAGCATATTTTACCTAGCAAGACCAGAGAGACGAGTGTGTTATTGAAACAGGCTTTCCTAACTGAGTGGGCTTTGCTGGCAAGTGGGAGTGGCTGTTCCTTCAGCAGGTCTCATGGGGACAGCAGGCTGAGTTCAGCACCTTCCCCTCTGACATAAACAAAATCAAGTCATTCTATTAATGCATGCACCTTAGGGTGCTGTCTACCCAGTACAGCACTATGCAAAAGGTGGCTATCATTTGTGGAGAGTCCTCTGCTTATCAGGAACTTATCTACTCAAAACTCTACAGCAAACTCACTAACATTTTTGTAGCAAGATCAATAGTTCCTAAGTGTCAAGTTGCCTTTATGATCCACAAAACGAACCCAGAGGGTTGGTTTTAATCCTGGTCTTAACCAAATCCTTTCAACTAACCTATTAGCACTCCTCACTACCAGGGTTTTCTGGTCCATTTGTTTATTTTGCTTGTTTATTGTCCTTTTCTCCTCACCTCTCCCAAAAGGCAAACTCTAGCACAGAGCTGATCTGCCTCCTTCCTGGCTGGCTGTATCTCTGGTGCTTCTGTAATATCAGCCTGAATTAATTAACTGAACAATGGAAACCATAGTGCTAACACCAGTAATACCATCCATCCACATGAAAACATTGAAGTCAAGATGATTTCTTGTTTGTACTTACTGTTTGTCCTTTCTCAATGTTGTTTCCTCCAACCTTATAAACTTTACAGATATTTATTCATCAAGAGTTTGCAGCTGGGCTATGAGTAATAAGTAAACATTCACAAAGCACCCTGAATTTTCTGCCAGAAAGCATTATATGTAAATAAAAAAGAACATGTATGATTAGCAAAATATGCATCTCAAATTTTTTTTTCAAAAAGCTTATTTATTGGGTCTCCAGAGGGTAACAGACATTTTCACATCAACTATTATTAATCTTCACTAATTCACCCAGCTGGGGACTCAGATCGTAGAATGACCAACTAGAAACACGCTTAATAACAGAGAAGGCCATTGTGGTTGTTATGAACAAACAGACCACCTCATTTCTAAAGCAGGCTTTAAATCAAGTCAACTATACCTTCCATCTCTAGTG
Source organism: Xerus rutilus (assembly GCA_028644305.1). NCBI lineage: Eukaryota > Metazoa > Chordata > Mammalia > Rodentia > Sciuridae > Xerus > Xerus rutilus. The sequence continues at coordinate 154,609,330 of CM053400.1, forward strand.
AGATACCAGTTTTTCAGAAATTCCCTTTCTTGGATAGGAAAATGAATTGGAATTGAGAAATAAAATCTACCCAAAAATAGAACAAAATTTGGCATTCTTCATTTTTATATATATATATGTATATACATATTCTTCATATATCCATATATATACATACACACATACATGTATGGATGTACATATGTGTATATGTGTGTATACACATATATATATGGAAGAGAGAAATCAAGGAGAATAGAGTTTTTCATAAAGATTTTCCTGACTTCCAACTTTCTTTTCTGTTAAATAAGTTTCCATAGGTTTTATAGACAGACCTATCAATATCAGAATCAAAATATTGTTGCTAACTCACCTCTTTTACTTACATCTATATCACTTAGCCTTGATTATATAAGATACTTTTAATAATAGCTTGTTGAGGGATATTTCACATATCCTACAATTTTCTTATTTAAAGTGTATAATTCAATAGTCTTTAGCATAGTCAAAGTTATATTATCATCACCACAAATAATTTTAGAATGTTTTCATCATCACCCTCAAAAAAATCTCATAACTTTCCTCAACATCCCCAGCTGTAGGCAACCACCAACATACCTTCTACATTTATGAGACTTTTGAAAATGACAGGTTCAGAGGATAAATTAACAAATGAATTAAAATTATACAACTAGAATATGTAAAAAATTTATAATGAAAATTCGATATGCAGAAATAAAAAATATTAGAGATACATAAGAAGTAAATGTTTGACACATGTATGTATTATACGCTGAGATGCTATTTGTGATGAATTTGAAACAACAGGACATGGATAATTAAGAAGCACAACTGAAGTGTCAGGCCAAGAGACCAAGATGTAATTTCTAATGATACTGGAAAGAAGAAAGGATGTCTGGCAAGCAGGCCGACAAGGAAAAGAAATTCAAATCATGCAGTAAGGAATGGGCAAAATGAAGTTAAGCATAGGAGAGTAAGGTAGGAATTTTAGTTTCCAGCTGCAGGTGAAGATCCTCCAAACACTGAGTTATCAATTGATAGTACTCATGCGTAAGCATTAAGTTCTGTGAAGTACATTTTTTAAAGTAAGATGATATATGTGAACAGCTTGCTTTTTTTCTCATTATAAAATATGTAATTTTGTTATATGGATAGAGTTTTTACTTCTCAAATTTTAAAAAAAAGGAAATAGGAGAAAACTGCAGGAAAAGAAAAACGAGCTAACTTTTTATATCACAAAAGCAAACAGTCTCTTCAGCGACGTTGTGTTAAGACTAGATTTACACAGTTTTCAACCTACTTCTCTGTTAATCCACTTCCTCGGCTAGATCCTGAACTTCACTGAAGTCTTCAGTGGGGTCCATTAAACACAATCCCTCTTTTCTGCCTAGATTCTAGATCAACTGAAAAATAAGGCAAGGAATAAGATTGACAGAAGCAAAAATATGACTTTTATTATTGAGAAAGCTAGGTTGGAAAAGGTGGTTTACACCTGCAGGAACCTGTGGTATTGACCTCTAGAATCAAAATGCTCAGTGTGCAGAAAAATCCTGTCCTTAGAGAAGTAACTGAGGAGCTATGCTCCATGCCTGCACCTCCCTCAACAAGAAGAACACAGCTGCTGAGCTGAGCATGCCCAGTTCTTTCTTCAAATGTGTCAGATAAATGAATCTACCCACCTAGCGGCCACTGACGTAGTTACCAAACTTGATATCCAACGGAATCACCTGGAGGGCTTGTTAAAACACTATGCTGGGCTTCACTTTCAGCCAGCATCACTTATCTGCATTTCTGACAAATTGTCCAGGTGATCCTGGTTCTGTGGGTCTATGGAGACCCACACCTTGAAAACCACTGGCATCACATTTCATGAGGCAGGAAACTTCCATGATGGCAACTGGTCATGCTCTACTCCCTTCTCCCACCCGTGACAGGCGCAGTGGCAGCCAAGTTGTTTGCTGGTTTAAATATGAATGTGTCGCTTGATTTCCATGCCAACTAGCATGAGAAAACAATATGAAAAATACGTGAAGACGTCATTCTTGAACTTTCACCCGTTTTTAAAACTGAATTTCATATTGTCTTCATTTGAAGTTCTTGATTCTGATACTTGAATGATTCACTACTTCCTGGGGGCAGAATGGATGTGAATTAGGAATGACTTGAGGCCACAATGCTACAAACATGCCTATTTCTGTATAATTTCCCTCTAAATGTACCAGAAATTCTCCCCAAAAGGGCATTTCATCCCACTATTTCCCAAGGGGATTTAGCAGTTTGAATAACTGGGAAATTAAAACCATGAGTTTGACTTTTCTGACACGACTCTAAACATTAGATTTACTTATCTTTCTTTTATCGGGCATCTCCTATTTATGCTCTCACATGGATAAATTCTTCATCCGACATTCTAAATTATATTCAGACTTTTCACAGATACAGAGAAAATTTTCATTCTCAGTTTTTCGGTGACTCTTAAAAAGCAAGGCGGGCCACATTAAATTTCAAATGATCCTGCTAAAAATAACACTTCACAAACTTCAGATCCTAAATAACTTAAAGGAAATCAACACTTTGTAGGGGAAAAATATTATAATAGTAACATGAATCCAGAGCCCGTAAATGGCATAATAAATGCACAGGATTTTACAGTTACAGAAGGATCCTTGAAGGCATCTTTGAGAACTGTGTTGAGAGAGGCTAGATGCATCAAATATCATGAGCTACTCTTTGACTGCCCTCTACTGGCAAAATTTCAGATTGCTGATCAGCGTAAAATACAGAAAACAAATGTCTGTGCTGAGATTTATGTAGGTTTTCCAGGTTTGTAGAAGGCCTGTGTGATCCTTATTTCCTGTATCTCTCTACAATCAAAACCTTTTAATTTATCTTTAAACCTTTCTCATACGCATATTGATTTTTCATTTGTTCTAATCACTTTGTCTAAGAGGTTTCCAAAGATGTTTATAAAGCATTGCACTCGGGGATGACCACAAACAAGGGATTCAACGCATATCATCCTCAGTGAGGGGACCTTCTCTCCTTGTAATGTGGTGAACCATGTGATTTGCTGAACACGGAGCTGTCACAAGAGCTGTAGCACTGAATTTTGTAACTGCTTTCCATGCCATTTTATCATGTTCTACCTCCGTTTATCAACATGGAGAGCATCCAAACACAGACTTCTGGAAATTTTTTATTAGGAACTGGTAAGTTGTTTTGTAAAGTTTAAAGGAACATTAGTAAGATTACAAGTTTTTAAAATGTGAGGGAACAGTTGTTTTAAAGTTGAGATAGTTAGTATGGGTTTAATTTTTAAAGATCTTAAATTTTAAAAAAATCTATAATCCTTATATCCTGAATATATTCTTGGCCCATGAACTGAGACTACGGATGAGGATAGTTCAGAGGTAAATAATGTCTTATAAGCCAGGTCCATTTTTCATCTTGTTCACTTGTCATATGGACTACAACAGAAGGGCTGGCACTCGGTGGCTGGTAACAGGTACCTATTCCTTTCCCCTCAATAGCCAACACAAGGATATGAGATCCTGGCGCATAATTGAGGACTGAAAAGGAGTTTGCTAGGACAGAGGTGCCATCCTTCCCTTTATGGAACAAGTTGTTTCTGCATAATACAACTCCAAGTTTGGACCAAAAATAGAACTTGCACCAGAAACTTGAGAGTCTAAAATGTCACTTAACTTTATTTTCTCTGAGTTTAAATAAATCTGAGACTTGAGTCTATATCACACTGAGTTATCAAGACATTCAGCTTTAGTGATTATTCTGGGGCTTCTCCAACACTAATTTTGGATGATGTTCCCTTGTGCAGGAGAAAATGTTAGAATGGCCCCTTCGATTATCCATAATTGCCTTGACATCTACCCAGCACCCGAATTCATGTGTTCTGTCTTCATCCAGCCCATATTACCAGGAGGAGAATATAGGTTCCCTCTGCTCCCAGAACCTTTAATTCTCCTCCCTTTAGTTCCCGGGAATCACTTCTCCCAAATTCTCTCTCTCTCTCCTCCCTCTTCTGGATCACCCACCATAATCTGCTTAATGATTTCAAGCTTTCATATCAGCCAAGGATGAGGGATTTTCTTCAAACAACTGCTGCTGAAAGACGTGTCAAAGATCCCAGAGGCAGACAAGCACCAAGGCAGGAAAAACAAGGTAAAGAATAAATAACTGCATTTCCAACCTTTTCGATTCTTCCACAGCAGTGAAATTAAAACCCACATTGCTACATCATCCAATTATTCTACCACATTTTCAAAATCAGGGAGATGGAATGAAATGAAAACTGTATGAGGTTGAGACACTGAAAGATTTAGATAAAGGAACCATTTCAGCTGGGCGCGGTGGCACAAGCCTGTAATCCCAGCACTTTGGGAGGCTGAGACAGGAGAATCGCCAGTTCAAAGCCAGCCTCAGCAATGGCGAGGGACTAAGCAACTCAGTGAGACCCTGTCTCTACATAAAACACAAAATAGGGCTGGGGCTGGGGCTCAGTGGTCAAATGCCCCTGAGTTCAATCTCCAGTACCAAAAAAAGGGAACCATTTCTCTGGGTTTATTGTTTAGTTCATTTATTTCTGCTGCCACCTGCTGGTGCACAGGGATTTCTAGAGAAATGCCAGTGAAAGAAAACTCATGCTTTAATTCACTGCCACATTCATGAATCTATAACATTCAAGGGTAAGCCTCTTCAGGGAAGCATGGTCTCAGAGGTTAACAACAAAATATTGACAATGCTTTAAATATAAAGCAAATCATAGTATACTGGGAGAAAAATCCATAGAAAGAGAAAAAGAGATGAAGTGAAAGTAACACACAGCCAGAGGCAGTAGTTTGGAGCCAGAATAATGCTAAGAGTAGGTTTTCAAAATGCTTGAAAATTCAGTATGCCAATATTTGTATCAGGTTCTTCTGGGCTCATGTAGGTATTCATGTAGTGATGGAAGATCAAGTCATTACAGAGTCCATGTGAACTACAAAATGCATGTTCTGAAGAACCCTGGCTCATTTCTTGCACATTTTCTTTTTTATCTAAAACAGTACCATCAAGAATTGATGGAATCTTATTGTTTAAAAAAATGAACAACATTCAGCTATGTAAAATCACCCATAAATGCCAATAGGGAACAAATTAATATACTCTACCTTTTGAAAATTGAACAGAATATACACTACGCCTGATAGCTTCAAGGCACAAGCATTAACTGGATGTCAATCAGTGTCTATTCTGGAATAATATGCTGAGACGTTTTCATCCAAAATCAAAACGAACCGGAGAGCCCTATGCAGATGATGTATATGTTCTTGACCATATATAGAGTCGAGACTTGGGCTATAAAAAGATTTCTCAGGATCCTGGATTCAGCAAGGCTAAAATATTTACTGCCAAGGCTGGCATTACAGAAGGCCAATTTCCCATGAGCATTATCAGTCACACTTGAGGGATTTCAGTTCCACAAAAGGAATCAGCTCTCTCTGAAGACACAGTTGCTTATGTTGTGGATTTAGGCAACTGCCTTTCCCAAAAGCAAAGAAGAGATTTCCAAGGTCATGATTCATTTGTGGAAGCCTAAAGCTCATGATAACATTTAGCATTGCTGTTTGAGTGAACTAAGTGTGATATTAGAGAATATAGCCAATGGTCTGTATATTAGCCACATATTTATTCACAAATGACTCTCAACCTGAACTAGCTTAGACAAAATGGAAATCTGATGCAGTTCCTATAGCCATGCCATAGGAAGATCGGGAATCTGGCTGGTCTCTAGAAATAGCTAAAATAAAGATGTAGGGGCTCCCAGTGTTCATCAGCGATACATCTCCATCTATAACAGCTTCAGTTCCCAACAAGTCTTCTTTCACAAGGAGGCATTATGCCCTCTAACAGTATCCTTGCTCCTACCCCCACCACTCCTGCCACTTAAAAGGGAAGAATAGTGATGGCTTGAGTCAGGGATACACACCTAGACCAAGAAATTGAAGCCAGAAGTAATATGAAGTCATGATTAAGAGCAGGAATTCTGAATCCCAGCTTCCTCAGGGGTGTATCAGCTCCTCTCTATTAAGTAGGGGTATAATAACACCTTCTTCAAAATTCTGTTGTGGAAATTAGAAAAGTAAAATTCTTAAAACTGTGTCAATGTCCATCCACAGATGAATGGAGAGTGAAAATATGGTAAATACACACGATGGAATATTATTCACCCCTTAAACAGAAAGCAATCCTACCATTTGTGACAAGATCGATGAACCTCGGGGATGTTATGCTGAATAAATGGGCTAGCCACAGAATGCCAAGCACAGTGTGACTGCACTTACATGAAATAGTCACACTCATCAAGCAGAAATAGTCACACTCATCAAGCAGAAAGTGGAACTGTGGTTGCCAAGGGAATGGGGGCAGGGAAAAATGTGGGTATGGTGTTTGAGTTATGTAAGATGAGTGCAATGGTCAACAAGTATTGGAACAAATACCCAATATCACTAATCAACAGGCGAACATGAATTGAAACCACAAGGAGACATCATCTCACTCCAGCCAGAATGGTAATCATTAAGAACGCAAATAATAATAAATGCTGGTGATAATATGGGGGGAAAGGAACCTTTATACACTGCTAGTGGGGATGTAGATTAGTACAGTCACTATGGACATTGGTATGGAGGTTTCTCATAAAACTAAAAATTGAGTTACTTATGATCTGGCTATACCACTCCTTGGTATTTATCCAAAAGAATTAGTCAGCATATTTTAGAGATGCATGTATACCCATGTTTATCACAGCACAATTTACAACAGCCAAGTTATGGAATCAGCCAAATGCCCATCAACAGATACATGGATCAAGAAAATGGTATATACACACAATGTGATTCTATCCAATCATAAGAAGAATGAAATAATGTCATTAACAGGAAAATGGATGGAACGGGAGAGCATCCTGATAGGTGAAATAAGCCAGTTACAAAAAGACAAGTGTCGTATGTTTTTGTTTTTGTTTTTCATATATGGAACATAGAGGGAAAAAAAATAAAAAAGAGATATCATGAAAGTAGAAGGGAAACCATTAGGGTAGAGGAAGAGGAACAAGGGTAGAAAGGAAGAGAGGGGAAAAGGAGGCATTGGGATAATATTGACCAAATTATTATATGCATGTATGGATATGACACAGTGGAACCCACTGTTCTGTATAATTAATATGCACCAATTAATAAACTTAAATTAATTTTTTTAACTTTTTAAAGAATGGCTAATATCAAAAAAGACAAATGATAGCCAGTGCTGGTGATGATGTGGACAAAAGCAAACCTGTATAAGCTGTTGATGGGATGGTTAATTAATACATCCATTATAGAAAACATTAGGAACATTCATCAAAAAATTAAAACCAGCCATACCATGTGATCCAGCAATCCCACTACTGGGTATATATTCAAAAGAAATGAAATCAATATGCTAAGAAGACACCTGCACTCCTATGCTTACTACAACACTATTCACGATCTTCAAGAAATGGAAACAAACTAAGTGTTCATCAACTGAAGAATGGATAAAGATGATATGGTATATGTACCCACAATGGAATACTGTTCAACCAATATGAACACAATGAAACCCTGTGATCTGTGAACAATGTGGATAGACCTGGAGATCATTATGTTAAGTGAAGTAAGCCAGGCACAGAAAGACACGTAGTCTATGATCTCATTCATATGTAGAATCCCAAAAAGTTGATTTCATAGAAAATGAGAGTAAAATGGTGTTTCCCAGAGGCTGGGGATATTGAGCAGAGGGAAGGATGAGGAAAGGCTGGTCAACGGGTACTAAGATAGCAGAACTAAATTCTGGCAGTCTGTACAGAACAGAAAGAGTATAGGTAAACAATATTGTACTATATGTTTCAAAAAGCTAGAAGAAATGTTTTTATTGTTTTCAAAGCAATGAAATGATAAATGTTTAAAGAAATAGATATGCTTAGCCTATTTTGAACATGATTCAGTGTATATTGAAACATTACATGGTACCCCATAAATATGTAGAATTTTTAATATCTCAAAAATTTTAAAGATCTTGAGATCTGCTATACCAAATATTGCCTATGGTTAATGCTACAGTATCATGCACTTAAAAATTATTCAGAGGGTATATCTCATGTTAAGTGCTCTTCCCAAAAAGAGAGAGAGGAAGGAAGGAAGGAAGGAAGGAAGGAAGGAAGGAAGGAAGGAAGGAGGGAAGAAAGGAAGAAAGGACACAAAGAAACTTAGGGTGATGAATATATTTATTGACTTTATTGTGATAATCATATCATGGGTATATGAACATGTCTAAACTCATCGAATTAATACATAAACATGTATAGTGATTAACGTCATTTGTACCTCAATAAAGCTGTTTAAAACTACTATGCCTGACACAGAATAATAACCATTTAAGTTATTATTATGCAATAGTACTGCTGTTCTTAATCTTGGTCATTCATTAGAATCCTTCGGGAAACTTTAAAAATGTTTGATTCTTTGATCACATCCCTAAATAAATGGTTTGTGGGTATAGCTGCAGCGTTAGGATTTTTAATGCACTTTAAGAAATTTGTATGTGCATCCGGAATCAAGAACTATCGCATTAGACTGTGACCTCCATGGATGGTGGGATATTCTATGTCCACTCTTCAATCTTCAGTGCTTAAAACAATGCCTACCACAAAAAAAGTGCTCAAAAATATTTGCTGAATGCAATAATGAAGCAGCTATAAGTGCTTTCTAGTTGAACTGGGGTGTGCGTGTGTGTGTGTGTCCACGTGTCCACAGGCTGGCCAATAAAACTTATGAGGTCAGAGTAAGAGCACTGGATGGACTCTTACTCTGGATGGATGGATCCAATGGCACATTTATAAATATTAAATACAAATACAGCTAATAAATGGCTCCACAAAATACTTTTATCCTCCTACTTTGAAAAATAAATCTCCATAATGCCTCAGAGGTCCTGATATAAATTTGGAATTTTAGGACTCTTCTGAGCTCTCTAGAACATGGCAGACTGGGGACAGCCATTGACTGGCACTCATCCTCACCCAGGACTACTCCTTTGCTTCCCCATCCCAGTCTGTTTCTCACTGCAGGGGCCCTTGGGTACACAAATGACTGCATCCAAGCTGAGCGCAAGCCTGTAATCCCAGCACTTAGGGAGGCCGAGACAGAAGAATCACAAGTTCAAAGCCAGCCTCAGCAACAGTGAGGCACTAAGCAACTCAGTGAGACCCTGTCTCTAAATAAAACACAAAATAGAGCTGGGGATGTGGCTTAGTGGTTGAGTACCCCTGAGTTCAATCTCCAGTACCAAAAGGCTTAGTGGTTGAGTACCCCTGAGTTCAATCTCCAGTACCAAAAAAAAAAAAAAGACTGCATCCAGTTCTCACATAAACCTCTATCCATACTTTCCCACACATCACCATCAGCCCCGCCAGCAACTAGGTGCATAGACCAGAGGAAGACTTGAGTTGCGGTCCACTGGACAGGGAAATCTAGTTGGACTCTTATCAGAAAGATGTTCTAGGAAGATTTGGTCAGGACAACTGCGTAAGCTCCAGATGGTTACCTCCCCCTAGACCCACAAACTGCCAAGCTTTTAGAGATTAGCAGGGCTAGAGGATCAAAGTAGAACACTATAAAACACTATAAAATACGCCCAGGGGAGAACAGTATTCTGTGTGTGCACATGTGTACACCCATGTTGCTAGTCAGAAAAATTCTAACTCTGCTCTAGATTGCAATACTCTACATAACAGAACTTTAAGGAGCAGCTTCTAGTCTAATTCAGGTCAAAACCTGCAGGCAGATACCTCTTGCCTCATACCATTGAAGTGAGCACTTACTTGCACTTATATACTGTATAGCATGTCTTCTGTGTTAAACTTTTCAGGAAGATTACATTTAGAAAAAAATGGTACAGACAATTCTCATTAGTCATGGCAGTTATTTTCTATGAAGTTGCCAGGAATACTAAATTAGGGAATATGGAGCCATTCCTGGGAGCCTCTAGTCACATCATTTTTCTCAATTGAACAATACATAGCCCTGGGTGTGTGTTTTTTTAAAGACATTTTATTTAATTACATTGTTGATTCATTAATATTGAACTAAGAGTGAATGGCACTATAATTTCCACCTGAACAGAACATCAATACATGCAGTTTCTCTGCAAGGCACATCACAACTTTCTTGTGCATAGGAACACTAGATAACATTTTAGACCTACTGTCAGGGGCCATTTTAAATAGCAAAATAGATGAATTTTAGCTAATAGGTGAATTTTCAACTATAGAATCCATGAATGATGACAATTTACTCTATTTCATGTGATTAAAGTCTACAGTCCTCACCTTGGAATTCAGACCTATTTGATAGGACCTATCAATCCTATCTTCTCCAATTCTCCTCTCTTCATTCTCCACTCCACTCTCAGGCCAAAATAACCTTTCCTGTTTCACAACCACCTATTCCTCTCTTGCCTGTTTCTGTTGACTAAAGTCAACATTTACCAGAAACATCAATGTCCCAGGAACTGTGTGGAGCAGAAGAGAAAAGCTCTCGGTAGATGAGATAGATAGATAGATAGATAGATAGATAGATAGATAGATAGATAGATAGATAGATAGTTGATAGATAGATAGATGATAGATAGATAGATGATAGATAGATAGACAGATGTATTACATGTTCTCAATTTTTTTTCCATTAATTACCTGCATTTTTTTTCCATTAATTACCAGAGTAGGAAAGCACCCTACTCTGATGAACCCAATCAAATTTAAGGTGTCTTCATGAGTAGAGAAAGAAGGGAGAAAATTATTACTTGGAAAAGTATCTAGAGAGCATCCAATGCCATGACCAGATCAAATATGATACACATAAATTAACCAAAGCTTTGGAAAGATCATGGTCACGTATTTCTGTTTCACTCATGGTTGGAATTAACAATTGTATTTGTTCCTTTCCTCCGTGAAATAAGCTGTAAGCTATAACTACATAGAAATTGCATGATAAAATTCTATTCCAAGGATTGATTTCCCACTTCCTGAAAAACCAAAACATATGGAAAAGTCTGCTTTCAATGACATTATCGCCATCTGATAACTTGTTAAGCATCATATAACTTGGCCATACATATTATACATATATATGCATATATATGTGTGTGTATACATATACATATGTATTTATATATGATATGTATGGATATGTGTGTATGTATAAATCCAAGTATATATGCATTATATATGAGATGTATGTGTATGTAAATATGTGTAAATATATATATATATAAATATATTCTAAGGATAATTATAATTCTTATTTTTTTAATCCTTTTGCAAGTTGAAGAAAACCAAAAACTAAAAAACAAATGGCCTGTAGTCCGTGTGTGTATCTCTTTATAGTTTTAAGATGAAATTCAAACAATGAGTCTGTCTTTTTCTTTCTTCAACCAGCTTTTTGGAATAGAGAAGTGTGTGCCTTCCTCATTAAGTCTTTATTATCTTTAGCTTCTATGTTGGTATCTGCTGCCAGGAAATGGATTCAATTACCTTTGTGTCCAATAAGGAAAGTTTAGAAAACCAGATGTTAAGCTAGGAATTAATTTCAGCACAGAGAGCATATATGGAAAGATGTATTTTCTAAATTTCTCACCAGTTTATGTTTGAAAAAATAATTCAAAAGTCTTCAGTAAACATACACTTCACTTTTTGAGTGTTTAAGAAAATACTACATTAGTGGAACCTATGCTGAGAAGACATAGCAGGCTGCCTCTATTCCAAAAGTCTTCAGGTGCCTCCAGATATATACTTCATGGCCTAAATTTACCCTAAGTTCTAAATTTAGCCTCTATCCTTAGGGAACAAAATAGAAGGCCATATCACCAGAGAGTGAACATCAATATATTCTTACAGTATATAGTCCACTTTCCTCTTCTAAGTCTCAAAGACAGCCAAAGATGAAGGGCACCTAAAAAGTAGGAACTTGATGATCATTCCTGTTTGGTCAGCAGGACCAAATGAAAGAGATGCTATTATTATTTGGATCTGGAATGTCTTCCAAAAGTTCATGTGTTGGAAGCCTGCTGCCCAATGCAGCAATATCCAGAGGTGAGTTTGGGGAAGTGATTGAATCATGAGGACTCTGACTTCATAAATAAATTAATCCATTTGATGATTTAAAAACTGGAATTGATTGTTGGAATGTGGGACCTAGTTGGAGGAAGTAGGCCATTAAAAGCATACCCTGGAGAGGTTTATCTTGTCCTTGGCTCTTCCCTTCCCTTCCTCCCCTTCCCTTCCCATGCCTTCCACCATGATGTTCTGCCTCACATCAGGCCCGGAACTTTGGAGTCAGCCAACCATGGACTTAAACTTTTAAACCATGAGCCAAAATAAGCCTTTCCTCCCCAAGTCATTTGTGTCAAGTATTTTGGTCACAGTTATGAAAAGCTAACTAATACAGGTGCCAAGACAGAGGCTGGAGGGATGTGGAGGAGGTTGGAATGCAGCTCTGCTCTCATTCATAATTAGGGTGGAGTCCACCTGGGGCCCAACCAACCTCACACACACTTGATAAAAAATAATTATTCCTAAAACCTTGTTAGACTAACAGCCAAGTAGTTTTGTCTAGTAGTTGGGCTCATTGCCTAGTGGAGTAGTCTAAAATCTATGAATTAGAAAGCCAAGCTCTTCATTGATAAAAGAATTTACTGAGGGCAGATCAGGAAATACTTCCAACCAGTGTCTGACCAACTGCTTTCAGAGGAAATTTCACCTCTGCATTCAGGTGTGCTTTGTCACCAGTGAAAATCCATTGGAATTATATGACTTGACATGCTTTTCAGAGATTCTCTGGGTTGTCCTCTGGAGGTCAGCCTTAGGGGCCCACAGAGGAAGTAAGAAGATTTCTTTGGACTGGGGGGCAATAGTCCTTGCAAGAGAGGGTGGTAGCTACTCCAGGGCTCTATTAGTGGACATGGAGAAAGAGCCTCAGAGCAATGAAGAACTAGATAAATTGTACAATTTTACAAAATTTATATGTGAGAAAACATGTATTAAGCCTTTATTATAAGCCCAGAATTGTTACTTCCCACTGTCCAAGTGTTTCTAATCTGTCTGGGGTACAAACTAACTAAAGTCTAAGAGACTAATGAGATGCATGATGGTTAAGCCATCTTTACATATTTTTAGAAATCAGTAATCAGACCCACAAATAAAAAAGGAAAGGAGGAAAGGAGCATGGAAAGTAAGAAGGAAAGAAGAAAGGAAGGAAGGTAAGGAGAGAGAACCAAAATATTCCATACTGCCCAGCTTTGAAAACATAGAGCCGGACACTTCCCCCAGAGGAACATCTCCAAAACCTTTCCCTCCCCTCCTATGGCCACCAATTTGTATAAAAGTGGGTTAAAAGATGTTATCAGATGGGTTCTCTGGAAGTAGATGCTTAGGTGGAAGGTGGTAAGCATTTTCTTAGGAAAAAGCACCTGTGGAGGTATGGGGAAAAAGGATCAGGCAGAAGGAGAAGATGAACTCTACCAAAGGACAGGCAAGGCCAGGGCCAACCTAAGCAGGGAGCTCTGGAGTAAGCTGTGCTTACCAGAGTGCCCCATGTGTGGGCAGAAATGGCAAGGCCTATTCTTCCATCCCTTATATATATGTTGTCTTAAGAAGGGCATGAGTCTGGGTGGGGTAGCTCTATGCAGCTAAGTCTGTCCCTGAAGGAGCTAACAGTTAGAATAGAAAGTATGGAATTTGGGTCATGCATCCTTTGTCCTCCTGTCTATTATGGGGCAATAAGTGGAGGTAAGTGAGATAAGTTCTGTTGTGAAGAAAGAGCTTTCGGAAAGCCATTGTCCCTTCTGCTCCCCTTCATCTCTACAATTATTCCCATCTTCCCAAAAGAATGGAATACCCAAAGTCCTCTTCCTTCCCCAAAATTAGGAACTGGTGATCTTTCTTTGTCTGAAATTTGCTGATCTCTGAATAAGTCTTATGCAGGAGAGAGATGTCAGAGCTAAGAAAAGGAGATTGGTGGGGGTCACCCAGTTCTCACTATTCAGATTTCCCAAATGGGTCAATGAGAGTTCCCCATGGGTGAAGTAGAGATTTGAAATGGTAATGTGTCCTATGTATGGAGGTGGTTCATAGAGGGTTACTTGCTTGGTGAATGGTCTGGACCACAGAATTACAAGGTTTCCACCTGTGGTCATTGGTGAGGTATAGAGAAATTCTGAGTTGGATGTTCTATACAGAGAATTTTAGGCCTTCCAAAGAACCAATAAATGTGCTTGCAAGAATAAATCAGCACCTGGATGAGTGTTCCCATAAGGAAGTCACATTCTAGGACTGCAGGGACAATTCAAGAGAGAAAAGGAGGGAAACTGCATTATCCCCTGTTGACATTGTAAATTTTCAAATAATAAATCTGATATGGGCAGCAAATAACTTATTGCTCACATTGTCCTATTTACTGTGGGAAAAACTTGCATGTGAGGTCATATCAACAAAGCAAATTAGTAACCTTTGAAAGAGTCTTTGGCAGCCATTATTCACAGGTGAAGGCAGCCTTAGTAGTAATTGATAAAACCAGCTTTAGTTAAATTGTGTCAGGGAACTGCACAGGCAACAGTGTTTCAAGAAAAACAGGTTCAGAAGAACCTCGGCATTATGAATAATAACAGTGTTGCTACCTTTATCTCATAATGGGAGATGTGAAGTTAGCTGGGAACATTACATTTGACAACAGAGAAAACAAAGAGATGAATCCTGGACCAACACAGAAAGGAATGTGCATGGAAACTAGGAGGAATCTTACATAATCAACAAATACATGAATACCTCTTCTCTATTATTCTAAAGCCACCATTGATAAATCACTGTCTCATATGTGGGTATATGACTTTTATAGTTTATTTTAAATCTTTGTTTATTAAATAGGAGTCACACAAAAATCCTATGTCCCCCAAAATCACATTGCCCTAATGTGATTTTTTTGACCAACAAATGAAGGAAGTCTCCGCTCACTCTTCCCTGAGCAGTCACATAAGAAAGTATCATTTGTCCTTTCCCTCCCTCCCTTTGCATGACCACAAGGGTACAAGGCACAAAGGAAAGGAGAATGGAGAGTGAAAGTAAACAGACCAGACCCTCACATGCTCCCTGTCCACCCTGGGTCTATAGACCTAAACTGAAACAAAGTGACTGACTTGTGGCATTTGACTAGGTTGAAGTTAAAAGAGATTGCTATCTTAGGGGAGAACAGGGTTCCTCAAAAGTGCTAGCACTTACTAACTAGAAAAGAAATCACCTGATTGTACCTCAATTCTAGCAGCTGTAGTCTTGTAGGAGAAACCTTAATACCACAAATTCCACAAACTTAAGTACCTAATTTTATGCACAGTCAACATCATTTTTGGACAATTTATCCAAATTCAATGAAGAGTTTATTCTGGATCCTGGAAGATAATACACTTAGTCCTCATCAAAAAAAAATTAAATAAAACAAATGTATAGCTAGAGAGAGAGATGATAGCTAAAAACACTTGTTTCACAGACTTAAACTCTAAAGAACAACTGAAATCTTAAGGCAGTTATGAAAGAATCCATTAGTGCCATCCTTGCTATGATTTACCTTTGTATTTCTCACTTACAGTGGACATAATTAAGGAAATGCAAAAGACCATTGTACTTAGTGGCTTATAAATATAAATATTTAAAAGAGTTTGATACCCATTTTACTCACAACTTATTACCTCATTCTTTTAATGTGCAGAGTGCTGGTGGTTCAGAATGTCAGTTATAATAGACCTAAGCATTTGCAGTTTACAGTATTCCACACAAGTACTTCTTCTATCCCATTGTGTCTACAAATGCACTTCCAAGAAACCACTCAAGAATCCGCTAAGATAAAGATAATTTTCTGTTGCAGAAAAATGTCAAAATGTTGATTAAGTTTGATGTATCAACCAACCCTGCCCTAAAATATGATGATTTTATTCAAATATAGGACTGAAAAGAAATGAGTTTGCCCAAAGCAGACTATAAATGCTGAATATCTCCATTCACTTAATTATATATCTCCATTAAAGAGTTAGCTATTCTTATTTTTGTAATGTACTTTATGCTCTCTAAATTCTCTAGGAAATCTGTAAATTCTTTGATACTCAAACTTGTTAACTCTCCTTTTCTATTGATTGGTGTTTGCTAAGGAAACTAGCTAATTGATTCTATCATTCAACACTAACATGATAAAAGTCCTTTGTTAGGCTGTAGATAAGACAGCATCATAGAGCTTATACTGTAAAAGAGAAAATAGCTATCAAATAAGAATTTAAAAGGTTCTATGAGCTTGGCAGCAAAGACAGCCCAATTGCCAGGGGCAAAGTCTAACACTAACCTTCAAAATAACATTCTATAGTCGGAATTGGCTGTCTCTACCACTTTTGTTTAGAAAAACCACTGCTTGTACTTTATTCATTCATACACTCAATAAGTATTTATTGAGGTTCTTCCATGTTAATGTCTGTGCCAGGCAGAGATGTCAGAGTCAGAATGGCCTCTGCATTTATTGGGCCTATATTTGGAAGAATAAGCAGAAGTGACTCACGATCATGCAAACCCAGTGAGCACTTGACTATAAATGGGATACCTGAAGAAAACACAGAAACTACATGCAAAATAAAGCAAGTTTTTCAGGATATATGAATCCCCTTAAATTCATATGCCACTTTGAACTGGCCAGATGGCTTACTTTGGAGTGCAATCTTTTGCCTTATTTCTCTCATTCTTTTGCTACTTATGAACTCACTATTAAATTTTTATAAAGATTTTAAATCTTGAAAGCTAGGTACCATAGAAGCACCATTAAACGTTCATAAATCTTGCATAATATGCCATAAATTTGCTTATTGACCATCTATTAATCAGCTTCCTGTTACTATAATGAAATGCCTGAGATAATTAACATAAAGACAAAAGGTTTATTTTGGCTCATGGTTTTGGAGATTCCAGTCCAAGATCTAGTGAACTCGTTACTTTATTACTTTGGTGGGGGTGCCAGATGGCAGTGGCAGGAAGCAATGTGGTGAAGCAAATCTGTCTTATCTCATGAGGTAGAAAGAGGAGGGGTGTAGGGTCCCACAATCCACTTCAGGGCACACCCCAAATGACCTAAAGACCTATGGCCCACAAGGCTCCACCTCCAAAAGGTCCACAGCACATCCCAACAGTGTCATCCTGGAGACCAAGCTTTCAGCACATGCACATTTAAGGGACACTTATTCAAATCATAGCATCATCTTACAGAGCTAACCTCACTTTTGGGTAGTGAAGTTCCAACTTCTTGTTCAATAAAATGTGTTAATGAGAAAATAATAGAATAAAGACACAGACCATGCAGTGTCATTTGAACACTCCTGGTCTTAGATTTTTGATGACTTTCTTTCACTCACTTAAGCAAATATTTATAAATACTTATGTGGTGGGTCTTTGTTATTTCAATCTGTTCTGTTTCTTTTTATCTTCTTAGGAACAGTAACTTAATTTTCACTTAGGAAAGGAAGATTGACTGACCCCAACTCCCCACCTACCCCCCCATCCCCTCCCCCTCCCCCATTTCAATACAGTGATGTAATTCAGGCCAGGAAAAACAGACTATTTCACTTTCATGGCCACATTCATCAGCTCAGGATCACAATGCAAAATAATTTTATGGGTGTCAGCCTTGGTGCTTTTGAGACAGCTCTAGGTAAAGAAGTGCTCTCTTTTCTCCTGGAGTTGCCAATGGTTGCATTTGTGTCTAAAGCTCCCAGAAGCCACCACCCACCCAGATTCCACCTGACCACAAAGCCAATTTGAATAGAAGTGGAGCTTGACTGCAAAGGAAAGGAGAGGAAAAGAGAGAGTCTGAGAGCTAATGATTCTTCCTTATGGAATTGATACAAAATGTACTTTATTTTTCACAAAGGGCAAAATGTACTTTACTTTTCACAAATAAATGAAATTTCTACTGTAGTGCCTCTTTCAGCTGGTAGTAAAACAATTAATTTAAGACAACACAGTGAATCAGTCAAATAAGGCAAGTCCCCTCTCCTCTTCCCTTGGGATGGATACAAAGTGCCACAGCATCAAGGGTGTAGGGACATCTGCCACTGAATCTCCTTCTGTCACTCACAGCACCCTTCTGTTTCTCCACCAGGTCCCTGCTCTCTGTCCCCACAGATCTCTTTCTGACCCCTTTGTCTCCACCATGTAGTCACTTGAGATTCTCCAATTTTCTCTTGATACTCCCTAAGTCCTCCAGAAAAACTGTATTTCTGACCCAACATGCCAAGCAATCACTCCCACTGCATTATTTATACACAATGCAGTGGTGTGACACAATGGCCCCTAGGATTTAAATGGACATAATGTCACAAGCATTCTTTCTTCTTAAGACTCTGCACACCAAAAGTGAGTTTCCTAACATCTACCCACCCCAGGACTCACCCCAGACCAAGCTGCAGTCCCCACTGTTAAGATTTCACAAGCATCTATGCTCTCTTGTCTCCAAACTTCCTTTTTCTGAAGCCTGGGATAGGTTAACTAATTTTTACATTATGATCTATTCATGTCAATTTATTCCTTAATATAAACTTTATCTTTAGAAACTAAATAATCTCACAGAGAGAGGTAGGGTAGTATTAAAAGCCACTTTGAAGTTTGAAACCTAAATACTTTGCTGTATTGGACTCTGAATGCTCCATCCTCCAAGGCAGTGAGTCTCCCTCAATGCATGCCTGAAACCAAGCACAGGAAGGAGAGTGCTGTGCTGGTGAAGAAAAACATAATCTGAGGTTTGCTTTAAATTAATCCAGCAAAGGGCATCAGGCTGGGAAGAGTGGAAAAACATAGATGAAAAGAGATCAGCTACACATTGGTAATTGTTGAGGGCAGACAATGGTCCACAAGGGCTCGTCACATTAGCCTTTATACTAGTTTACTATTTTCTCTATGTTTTTGTTACTTTGACATATTCACATTGCAAGGTTTTTCTTGAAGTAAAAGTTAATATCAAAATATTATTCTATAATGCAGTGATGTTCAGGAATTAGGTATTAGAAAATTATTAAAGGAAATTAAACTGAAAATTAACTTTATTGAGCTTGTAATTTTGAGAGATTACTCTGCTATGGTATGGTAAAAGGTGCCTCTAGGCAGAAAAACCAGAGTAGACCAGGGCACTGGCCAAGATAAATTAAGTTCAGAGGTGGTCCAGCTAGAGGGGAAGGGCATGTAGCAGGAAGGAAAATGGAAAAGGAAACATCCAAAGTTTATTCCAGGTCTCTCCTTGGATAACTGGGAGAGTGACGGGGCCCTCTGCCAATATGGGGATCTTGGCAATAGAATCAGATTTAGGAAGTAAGATATTTGTCTCGAATTTTTGCTTTGCTGTGAAAGTTCTGAGGGGCCTTTGGAGCCGGTTATTTCTGTCTAGCTCTTTTACTTGTGGAATTGTGAGAATATAAAATAATGTAAAATATCTGAAACTATAAAGCAATTATTTAATATAGTTATTCTTTTCAAAATGTGCATCCTATGTAATATGACTATGGTAAATAACTCATGATGAAACAAAGAATATGAAACTATTTTGGCCTCTGGCTCTCGTTCTTGAAAATCCCTCAAGTTGGTTTATAAGGGCAAGTATTTAAGAGAAAAATGTAGTGAACACAAACCGTTCTTGACATCAACATATTCAAGGGGACAAAGATGTGCAGATGGAGATCACAGTCACATCTGAAAATGGACATTTTGAGAGGAAACAGTTCAAAAATAATCAGTAGAAATTCTGACTAAAATCCTCAAAGAACTTATATGAACTTATTTTTGTGTCAGGTTCAAACAGCTAGGAAGAAACAAGATGAGGGCTGAAATTTAAATGGACACAGGCCTATTCATTTCTGGCTAATTAGATAGAAAGTAGTCTTCATGCAAGTATGCAGCACTCATGCAGATACTAGCTATGTATGTGTATATGTATACACATGTATATCAAGTTATATACATAAAGGTACATATACCCATATGTATATATATGTACATAGACATATATGTGTGTGTGTATAAATAATTTTGCAATCTCCTTGAAAAGGAAAAGGTGGAAACCAAGATGATAACTTCTAAATCATGATGCATTTATTACAAAATATTGAAAGCTGACTTTAACACTGGCAATATTTTTCCCTTAATTTCTGCTACAGGCTTACATGTTAAAATCATTCATTTCCTTCTGATAATCCTTTTGGGCATCATATCTTGATTGCTTTTCTTAAGACAAGTACCCTATGGCCCAACATGTACAAATTTTAGCCTAAAATCTTTTGTTTTTTCCGTTGAGAATAAAGACAAGTTGATAATTTATTCCTAGAAACACAAATCTTTCTCCGGCGCTTGAAAGAAGGAAGACTCAGTTTGTTACAGTCCAGTGTGCTTACGCTGATTTAAATTCCCAGCATTCTGTGCAAGTCTGACCTCTGTCCTATGTGGCCTTTATTTCTCTTATCTAAGAGGTTCCTGCAGGGGTGTGGAATGCCCCTACTGAGAGAGCGTGTCAGCAGCATTTCTTAGCAAAACATTGCCAGAAATACAGAAAATAAACATCTTAGAAAAATAGCTAAATTGAAGTGCTTCCAGAATCAACTCTGAATAGCTAAACTCCCTTAAAGCCTGTTAAATTTTACAAAAATCAGACCATTAACAGTACTTCTGCTTGCAGATTACAACATGATTAAAACCACGGAGAACTAAAAGGCAAGTTTTGAGCAGAGATATTGGTTCTCAAAGAGGACAATCTCCTACTGACTTTGAGAGTGGGAAGAAGGAAGCAGCTGAGAACTCAGTACAAAGAAGCTCTCAGGGGGATCCAATGTCGAATTTGGGTTGCCCAAGGACTGATAAAGAGCTCAGCACCTAATTAAAGCTTCTTTGCAAACAGCTCCCAAAGCAGAATAAACAACTCTATTGGAACCAGTGATCGCTCTCTGGGGAATCATCATAAGACTGGAGAGAATGAGAACTTGGCCTTCTGGAAAATTTTCACTGTAAATTTTTTTTTTTTTTTTGGTACTGGAGATTGAACTCAGGGGTACTCAACCACTGAGCCACAGCCCCAGCCCTATTTTGTGTTTTATGTAAAGACAAGGTCTCACTGAGTTGCTTAGCGCCTCGCCATTGCTGAGGCTAGCTTTGAACTCGCAATTCTCCTATCTCAGCCTCTCAAAGTGCTGGGATTACAGGTGTGCGCCACTGCGCCCGGCTAAAATTTGTTAATCCAAAGAGTGACGAAAATCAAGAATGGCTTGCTCAACTATCAGGCTAAGAATACATAAAGTCCGGAGAACATTCAGTCCCTGGAGAGGAAGTAGTCTTTTTCACACGGTGGGTAGGGGTATTTTAACCATAAAGACCTGCATCCTAAGCACCAAGGAAGCCTCATCAGTACAGCTTCACTGACTGCTTGTGAAGCCCTCAGGGCCAACAGGGAGAAAATTCTATACAGGGTGTGAATTTTTAACTACCTTTTGGAATTATGAGCACTATCTCATTACTACTTTTAAGTCTTATTCAGACATCCAGCTCTAAAATTCAAGGTGGCCTAACAGGGGATTAATTCTTCATTCTTATTTACTCTTACAGGTTTACCTGCCTTTAAGTGTTAGAAAAGTAGCAATTCTGCTACTTCGGTCCCCCCAGGACCCAGAAGTCTCTGCAGGTGTGGGAGCTCCTTGGGACCAGCTTGCCAGGGACACAAAGCATCTTGCCAAGTGGCTTCTTCCAGGTGTGCATACCCCATTCCCAAATCTTTCTCAGTCTGGGGTTTTCCCTGCTCTCTGCTCTCCTCTCTCTCTCTGTCACAGAGGCATTTAGAGTCATCTCTCAATAAACTGAGCCTTCTGGGAAAGACTTAAAAAGAGATTGTAATTCTAGAAGCTCAGGTCTGGGTTCCCTACGCATAAGGAACACAAGGGTTCTTATTAATCTTTCCCAAACAGAACCAGAGGCAGAAAGAAAAACAGCAGGGACAAAAGATGTCTTTCACTCTTTCCAGTTTTGTAAAATGCTAACATTAGTATTATTATTGCATTTAACAAATGAAAAAAAATCTAAGGTTCAAAATGTTTAGTAGCTTTTCCAGACGATGCTGGTGTATGAAGGCATGGGAACACAAGTCAGTCTGAATCCAAAGCCCATGCTTCTAAAACTGCTTTGGTCAGAAGCTTAAAATGGTCAAAATTTCAGAGGATGGCTTGCAGAAAGGAAATCATTATTTAATAAAAGAATAAACCCAACACTTCTGCAGAGTAACATATTAACAGGCAGGTGCTGCTAATGATAGATAAACTGGCTACAGAGATTTTGTTGTCCATATTTTCTCAGTAGCTTTCATAATGGTACCCCCAGAGTAGGCTCTGTAGCTCAGGATCCATCTCTCCCTTCTTCAACCTCAGCACCTGTTCTGCATTTACTAGGAGCAGGTTATTTTGCCTTCATCTCAAGACATCAGATACACAAGATCTTCCTAAGACACGATGGACCAGAGCGGGTGAAGTCAAAGTCAGGGTTCTCCATCTATGAGAGAATGCTGAGAGTCAGACATGCTCTGAGAAGCCAGGCAATCCAACCTTTTCACCAGTTAGGAAAACCTTAAATATCCCTTATAGAACCTCACTAATAACAGGAATCTCTCTCTCTCTTTTTTTTTTTTTTTTTTTTTTTTGGTCTTTGCAGCATTCCTTCCTCTTGTGTTTTTGTTTGTTTGCTAGCTAACTACTCCCTTATTTCATTTTAGGGAATTATCCCACCCCCAATTTCATTTCATGTTCTTCCATCAATGTCGATTCTGCTTCTGGCTTTAGTGATAGATGTGACTTACACAAATCCCAGAAGTAGCAATAGAAGCCTCTCATCTCCAGCCCACAGTGATTGTCTCAGGGTGATCCTGTAGCTAAAGCCAACCAAACATGGTTAACCCTGGGACTACTGCTGGAATTTTTAGAAAATAACAACTCTTTTTGAGGGGGTTGCTAATCAGGCAGCATATAACCCCAAAACTTTTTGAGGCTGTGTTTGGAGCAAAGAATTGTTCCTACAGACATTATTTGATTACCTGATTTGGTTGTGTTGAGACTTTTCATTTAAATAAACCAGGATTGTCCCCTTAGGGACAGGGAAATTTATGATGAATTTCTGTTCAGTAAAAGCCAAAGCTACCAGTTCACTTTCTGCAACTTCACTAGAAGGTTGCTAGCCCTCTCTAATTATTCCAGACAGACAAACCTCTGTTTTCTGCCACAGCTCTGAGTTTTGGACTCTGATGCCCCCTGTTCTTTGCACTGAAAAAGATCTGCTATATTTAACTTTTACCCACTACTAATGCTTCATTTATTCATTTAGTTCTGTGTTTCGTTAGGAAATAACAAATATTAGAGTTGAAGTGAGTTTGAATTTTGCACATTAACAGAAAGTAAAGCAAAAGGCAAAACAACCATTGGATCTGGACAATAGAGAAGGAAACACACGGGTGCACATGATGTTGGGCAAGGTGAAGGCCAGGCCAAGAACACTGGATTACACCGTAAGAATGATAGCTCATGGAGATGTCTGTGTAACAGAGACAAATAATGTGACTTGAATTACAGTGTTTCAAGGATTCCAAATTCTATCTATTGAATACCTAAAGGAAGCTCAATCTCTACGGGACTCTACAGTCCTTTAGAAAGTTGAAGGATCTGGGGTTCTCCACAGTTTTCCTCTTCTCTATCAGAAATATGCCTAGCTTCTTCAATTGTGTTTTATGTTATAGGCTTCCTGGACATGGGAACAATGCAGTGTCCTCCTGGGGGCTCATTCTAATTTGTCAACCTGTCTCCTAAAATACACTACTCAGACCAAAGACAGGACCTCCAGTATTGCCCAAGCAATGACTGATCCTAAGATTGTCATTGTCTTCTTTATTCTGTCCCTCTATCCCTTTTTGTGCAATTTAAAACTGCAGTCCCAATTTAGGCTACCACTTCATCCTGTTAACTCTTAATGAATTAAAATCAATGTATATGTGCTAGCTTGGGATGTGTTTCTTTTAACTAAGTGAATTCTTATCTAAGTATTTTCTTATAGGAGAACCATATAGACACTTTATTACTTAGTGAACTAAAGACACCTCCGAAAATTTTTATACTAGAGATAAGAGGCACATAAAAGCTGACTGCATCCAACTTTTGTATATGCAAAAAGCAATAAGAAAGACAGAGGGTTAGATTGCAGCTGGTATTATTAGTCTACTAAGGATTTAGGCAATTAATAGCATCCATGGAAAGAGGCCTATATGATATTTATATATACACATTTAAACAAGATGTTTCTCTAAGCCATAGAAAAGTAGGATTTAAAAAAAATCTTGGTTTAAAAAAACCTAATTGATTGAGACTTAAGTGCCTTTTTACTCACAGTTGGGCAGAAAACACTGTTCATTTAAGTAAATCAATAGCAGTTAAAGAGTTATTTGGAAAGTTACCAAATTGTCCCAAGTTATTTGTATCCAATAATAATAATATCATTAAAACTATATACTTCATTCTTCAATGTTCATGCTCAACTCTTCCAGTAAGAAGCATGTTCATATTTTTAGAATCATCTATCAATGGACACATATGCTAATTTATCTGTGGGAGGCCAGGTGTTGAGTCCACCAAGACAGCACAGCCCTCTTGGTAGCAGGGGCTTGCACTTGCAGACAAAGTTCCTGGTGAAGCAGTGTTGCACAATATTGACAACCTAGTTGCATATTGCAATATTCAACTTCATCCTCAGTTGGTAAAAATCAAGTTATTTTTATAAAAGTGGTAATTAATTATTCTGACCAAGTTTTCAAAAGCTTCACTTCAGGGGAATTACATTTCCTG
This sequence comes from Xerus rutilus, assembly GCA_028644305.1. Classification (NCBI taxonomy): domain Eukaryota; kingdom Metazoa; phylum Chordata; class Mammalia; order Rodentia; family Sciuridae; genus Xerus; species Xerus rutilus. Next base: position 154,634,329 of record CM053400.1, read on the forward strand.
TTTTAGAAGTTACAGTTAGGGACATTGCAAGCTGGAGGCGTGGGAGATAGGGGAATATATATCTTTTCCCCTTAGAAAATACAAATCCACCTCTGGCTTAAGAAGAGGACCATGGTCTGGACATAAGCCCCCTTTCACATTTTACAATTTACCTATTACCAGAATAAAACTATGTAACAAATCATTCCAAAACTTAGAAGTATAAAATCACAACAATTCGATATTTCTCATGATTCTACACATTGGCCAGTTAGTTCTGCTGATGCAGACCAGTCTTGCCACATCTCAGTGGGCCCATGCATTCACCTGCAGGCAGCTCCATGTGGTCTGAGGGCTGGCCAGTGTAGGATAACCTTAGATGTGCAGCTTCTCCCTGCAGCAGGCTCCCTCAACCTCTAGTAGACCAGCCCAGGCTCATTCTTATGGCAGAGGCAGGTATCTACCAGGAAGAGGAGAAGCTGCCAGGTTTTTTGAGGACTATGCTTAAAAATGGCACCTTATCACTTTTGGTGCACTCCATTGGCCAAAGCAACTTGAAAAACCAGTCCAGACCCAGGGAAGGGAAATACACTCAATCTCTTGGTGGGTGTAGTTGCAAAGTTACATTTCAGGGACATGGATATGAAGTAGACAGTTGCAGTAAATTTACTTCATACCACTTCAGCAGGAACCTGGGCAACTGTACAGTCTCCTTGACCACGGTCCACAAAACCTTACTTGGCTAGACATTTGGCTAGGTGAAATAATAGACAATATTTGTTTGCCTTGATTGAGTCAACAAATATCTTTGGCACAACAATTATGTGCCTTGGAATTCCAATGGTGAACAAATAGATATAATCCTTTCAGAGTCTATAGTCTAATGCCTTCAGATTTACCCATTACCATTTTGCTCCAGAATTAGAAGCACCTATAAAAACATTGAATTTTTAAAATTTGAAGTATCTTTAAAAGTAATCTGATCCAAGGTCTTTATTTTATAAATAGAAAAGACAATAGTCAGAGAGACAGAGAAATCCCCAATTTTACTTTTTCAGGCAGTAATAGAACCACTTTGTCCAGCCCAGCCCACTGCTGATTGTAACATGTGCCTTTTTTATTCCCCAGCTTTGATCGTATGCATGGATGTTTTCATTTTCCAGAGGTCTGTCCTTCATCATGAATGAACTGGAGAAGGAGAGTGAATGTGGGAAAAGCAATCTTAAAGGTCATAGAGATTTAAGAGTCCTGTAGAAGTGTAGAGAGCTGCGCATGTTCCAAATATAGTTAAGGATTAGAGGAAAAGAGAAGAAATGAGGATGGAAATGGGGTTTCTGAGATGAATATCGAGGTAGTTAGTAGTACCATTCATAGAAAGAACTAGGTTATGTGAGTAGAAATCAAGAGACTGGTTTCAACTACTGACTTTGTGCAACATTCTGCCCATTCGATTAAGAATCTCCTTTAGGCAGTGGCAGGGACAAGTTGAGGATTCACCATGGAGAAATGCTATGTGTGCATCAGTTCATCCATTCTTTTAATAAATAATACACAAACACCCATGACATGTGGAACTGCCCATGCAGAGAATGGTGTAACAGGGAGACATGTTGGTACCTTCTCTCATGGACCCTCTGCTTTTGCAGAACTGTGCAATCCAATGAGCTTGTCTTCATAGATGTCAAAGATATAGACTACACAATGTGTTGTGATTTGCCCCCAATGGCCACATTATTTCCTGTAGATGTCGAAGGATTAGAATCCATAGTGCTCATTGATTTACTCCAAGTTAAGCGAACTGACAAATAGAAATGGGAAATGATAGGAGCTCCAATGTGCTTTTCTGTGCCTCATTTACTTTTAAACACTGCCCCTCCCTCTCATCTCCTGTCTAATCTGGAGAAGTGTTTCATTGTGGTTGTAAAACAGGTGGATCATATTTCCATGTGAGTCTCTGTTTCAGCTCAGAGTTCCACCAGCATTGAGAATATTTTTCAAGCACCTAAATCTTCCCTTTCTCCTCCATGCACTATGTGGCCATGGAATACCCCTGTTGGCATATCCGAGGCCTATGTACCTGGGACTTGGGACTCTTCTCTTTTGAGACTCCCTTCTCTCTTGTGTGGAGTGAAATGTCCCTGGCCATTAATTTCTAATAATTCTTCAGGCTATAGTCCTTATGGCAGAGGCTGCCCTAAGGAGGATCCTAGTTGCATGAGAGTAAGGTAAGTATTTATTCTGTTGGAGATTATTTAGGCAGAATTAGATTTCAGAACACAGATTTCCTGCCAGTCGTCATCAATATCTTAATAGCTTCTAGTCATTGTTCACCATGCACCAGACACTATGCTAAGACTAAGCTATATGTAAGTTATTTCATTTAATCATAATCATAATTTCCTTATGAGGTAAACACAATTTTTGTTCTTATTTGACAGATAAAAGACCTGAGGCTTAAAGAGGCTAAATAATTTAAACCAGGCAACACAGCTACTAAGTAGCAGAACTAGAATGTAAAGCATGCTCTTAACCACAAAGCTAAACTACATTCCTGCTTGTTCAACACTTTGTCCAAATGTGGTTTTGAGATATGCTGTGCTCTGCTCAGATTGTCACTTAACACTGTTTTTCACAAGGGCTTCCCCTTTCATTTGACTTCGTATTCAGCATTCAGCATCTGCTGAATACTAAGTGTGGATTGTCATTTGCACATTTCCCACAGTACAAACATTGCACTAAAGAGTTCTGAAAGGACTTGATTCTGGATAGAACAAAGAATGAAAGTTTCCAGAATATTGTATTGAAAACATAAGCCAATTTAATAATGATCAGGGTCACATCTACTATGGGAGGCAACAGGAAGTTGAACCACAGATTATTTTTAATGCAAAAATGTCAAGTGTTCTCTCCTTCACACACATGGGATGCAGAGGAAAAGGAAAAGCTGCTTAAAGTATGAAGAAAAGAACCTGTACCATGTGACATAATTGAGAGTTAGATTGCTTTGAGCATACAATAATAAAATGAATCAACCAGAATAAGAAGACTGGTGAAATCTATTGAGTTTCAGTCTGTATAACTCCAAATGGGGGATAGATGCTAAGAAAATGATACTTTTTAATGTTGAGAAAATAAACAGTAAAAATTTGTTTACAATTTGGTTTAGTTTTACTCTCTGAACTCTAGCTCTGTCATGATCTGAATTTTCAATACCAAATTTTGACCACCATTTATCTCCTTCGAGTAAAACAGGGTATAAGGGAAACAAAAAGAATCTCCAATGTTTTGCAAAGTTGAGCACCTCAGGTTTTCAATAGAAAATCTGGATGGGGTTGTTTTGCCTTATACCACAGCTAGCCACTAGATGGCGAAATATGACATGAAATGGAGGCTGCAGAAGCAGTGGCTGACTTGCAGTGGAAGCTGTGTCAGACCGAGGAAGTAAAAACTGATATTGTACTACATACAATAATAGAAGTAGTATATTCATCCCTAAGGTGTGTACATTACTTCTAAGTACTTTTTCCAGTTTACTAGAATTCATGTGTAGAAATCCTAAGGCTTAAGACCCAGCCAATTGGGAGGCTTAGTTCCTGGGTTCCAATAACCTCCCTTACAGTTCTACCAGTCTCCTTCCTAGGAGCTAGTTCAAGCCCACTGCTTAGCAGTATTTCCCAATGTCAGTCACTAGTTTTCCTGGGTCCTAATTATGATCATCTCCTGTCACCTTCTCCACCATTCTTCTTGGCTTCAAGATCCTTCACTACTTCATCCTTGGGTAGCAATCGATGCATATTTGCTTGGACTGAGCCCTGCTACAGCCACTCTGTAAACAGGCTGCTGTGTTGGCCCAATAAATTCATTTCTCAGCAGCACATCTAGTGGGATGCTCTATTTTCAGGTCTAACCTGAGTCAAAATGAGCCCCAAGATATAGAAGGAAGTTTCTTAAAGAATGGGTTTGATGGCTAATTTTAGGTGTTGAATTTGACTGGCATAAGGGATAACAGTTTTGGGGGGGCGTCCATAAAGGTATTTCCAGAAGAGAATATATTTGAATCAATAGACTGAGTGGAAAAGATCTACATTCACTAACGTGAATGACCAATAGATTTGGGGCACAGAACAAAAAGATGAGGAAGGGCAAATTTGCTCTCTCCTCTGCTATGACACTCAAATTTTCCACTGCTCTCAAACATTGGCAGTTCTGGTTATCTCAGGCCTTCAGCCTTGGACTGACTTCCCCAGGTTCTCAGGCCTTTGAACTTGGATTGAATTATAACACTGGTTTTCCTGGTTTTCCAGCCTACAGACACCATATAGGGGGACATCCAGCCTCCATAATTACATGAGCTGATTCTTATACTGTATCTCCTCCTGTATCTCTCCATTTACACGTGCATCTTATTGGTGCCGATTCTCTAGATGACCCTTATAAAATACAACAGGCCACATAACTATTATAGAAAGAATGGAGAAGACTGGGATGAAATGCAGACCAGTTAGGCAGTTTATTCAAAGTTTCTCATCAATAATTGCTAAAAATAGAACCAGATAATCCTGACACCTGATTTGGCACTCCACTTAGTCAATACTATCTTTCTTTGATCATGAAATGAAAGAACAGAGTAGCAATTTGGGAGGAAAGGCTTGCCAAGTGGACTTAATAGCACTTCCCAAGTGCTATCAGTGAAACGAAAAAAGAAAAAAAACCTTTTTTTTCAGCTAGTCTCTCCAATATTCTGGACTTAATAATTTCTGTAAGACTCTGTACCCTGAAACTGAATCTCCTGTTAAAGATCAGCAAAGTGAAAGTTAGGCTGAAGTTTCCCAAAGTGGTCTTGTGAGAAACCTCTCACAAAATGTGTGTGTGTAACTGTGTGTGTGTGTTTTAGTTAGCTTTTTTGCTGCTGTGACTAAAAGACATGACCAGCACAATTATAGAGGAGGAAGAGTTTATTTGGGGGCTCATGTTTTCAGAGGTCTCAGTCCGTAGATAGCTGGCTCCATTCCTCCCAGCTCAAGGGAGGCTGAACATCATGGCGGAAGAGTGTGGCAGAGGGAAGTGGCTCACATGATGATTGGAAACAGAGAGAGACTCCGCTCACCAGATACAAAATATATACCCCAAAGTCACGCACCGGATGTGATGCCCACCTCCTCCAGCCACAACTCACCTGCCTCCAGTTACACTCAATTAATCCCATTAGGTGATTAATTCACTGATTAGGTTAAGGTTCTCACAACCCAATCATTTCCCCTCTGAACCACCTTGCATTGTCTCCCCTGTGAGGTTTTGGGGGACACCTCACATCCAAACTGTAACAGTGTGTGCCATATGTCATTTTATACACAGATATCTTATAAAACGTTGAAATAGCTTAGCGATGTTCCCCATGAAGAGAGAGAGCATACCAAACGTACCTAACTTTTATCAACCTTATTTCCTTTGTGCCTATCCCATAATAGATGCTCAATATTTACAGAAGAAAGCAAAGGACAGAGGGAGGAAGGGAGTTGAGGTAGGAGGAAGCAAAGGAAAAAGGGAGAAGAGGAAGGAGATGAGAGGGGAAGTCATTTTTTAAAAGATACAAACAAATGCTTGTAAAATCACTCAGAAGCATTGCTTTATTTGTCCACTTGAGTGAAAAGAAATGTCAGCTCTCAGGATAAACTGTTTCAGACTGGACCATTACAAAAACTATTCCCTAGCCATTTCTTCTCTAAACTCCACAATCCCAGCTCCTACAACTTTTCCTGACAGCCTTCAAAAATATTTTTGTTCTGGGCTGGGGTTGTGGCTCAGTCGTAGAGCACTTGCCGCGCACGCATAAGGCCCTGGGTTCTGTCCTCAGCACCACATACAAAATACATAAATAAATAAAAGAAAGGTTTAAAAAAATCTTATAAAAATATTTTTTTCTTATCTTTACCAATTTTTATTTCTTTTTTAAAAGTTACAAGTATTTGATATTATATTTCATTGTTTTCACTATCTTTTTCAATATTGTCCTCTTTTGAGTAGATATTATGTAGTTAAAAATAGAAAATAAATACATTTTTTTTAAATTTTTAAAGTATAAAGCATATTTTAAGCCCAATGGAAAAGAAGTATATCTAAGGCTACCATATCAAAACTACTTTTTAACATAAAAACCAATCTTATCATATACTTCCTTCTTCTTAAAGGAGAAAGCAGATTAGTTGCTACATCCAAACTTTTAAGTTTGCCAACAAACATACACACTCTCTTACTCTATATGCAGCTTTCTGCACTATGAAAAAAAAGTCAAATGTTTATATTTTCCAGGAATATATCTTGTGAAATTAACCTTTAAGTGATTTTTTACCTTAAATTCACAAAATATACAAAAAAAATATGTAATGCTGTATAAAAACTCAGAAACCTGTTGGCAAGTACTGTTTGGAGCAGACAGGTAGGCTTTCTAGTTTAAGCACTTTCCTGTTTCCAAGTCAAATTGGTGTCTGTGAACCACCTTCGTCAGAATTCCCTGGCAGAGTGGGCCTTGCAGTACCTGTCAGAAATGCCAATTCCTGGCCTCCTCTCCAGCCCTGCAGAAAGCTGGAAACTCCTCAGATAATTCTCATGCATATTTCATTTTCAAGGGATGTTCATGTCTGCTTTGACCTTTTAACTTGGCACAGAAGCACTTTTTTCCCCCTTAGAAAAACAGAGACTTTTTATAGTTAGTATTTAAATGGTGATGATAAAAAAGGGAAAAAATACACTTTCCATCTAAAAATCAAGTATACTGCATCTGTCTAGCAGCCCGATCATTGTGGAGAGAGAATTTATGTTTCTAGGTATCTATAAGGTGTTATGATCTTCCAGAGATTAACTTCATTTTTGAAAGTTGATGCAAGATAAATCCTATAACCTATTTTATGATTCCCTTATCTGACCAAGGATTACATTTTTACCGCATTTTGCAGCAGATTTGATTCCTTCTTTGTAGTGAGCTCTAATGTGAGACATTATCTTTTGAATAAAGAAATGGAAATATTTCTTTTTGGTTGGCCACCAGGTCAACTGTCAGGTGATTAAGAAGAGTGGAAAATAATTCTGAGTTCTAACTGCTAAAAGTCAGTTGCTTTGAATCTGAGAAATGGGAACAGAAGAAGTGGGACTGTGATCCTGCTACTCCAATTCTTCCAGTTTCTACCAGTTCATTTGATTTAAGGGTAACATATTACAATTATGTAAGAGCTTAGAATTGATACGACCCCATCATGTGATAGTTTAGAATGCCCATTTTTATGCTAGAATTTACCAATAGTTTAAATATAAACTTTATTTACCAATTTTTTTTGCTTAACCACACTTAAATAATTTTTTTCACATAAAATGAATATATTTTGAAAGTCCTGTGGCTAGGACTTAGTAGATGTTCCTCTGTAATAATTTTCCTTGATTTACTGACTTGTATTTTATATTCTATAAAATTCTATTGGTATTTAGTTTTAGTAGAGGTAGATACTTTACCAAGGACTTTCAGATTCATTTGATTCTACTGACTTTTCAAAATATAGATGAGGATGTATTTGAAATATTTTAATTTGAATGAAACAATAAATGTTAAAATCTTCAGTATGAATTTTATCATTATGAAATATTAACACGGATGTTTTGAAAATTAAATTTGGAATAAAGCTAAATTAACATGGAAATATTTTATTTTGTATGAATGTAGAATAAGAAAGGAATCTGTTGATGAAAAATCTAAATAGCATAAATCATATTATTTTAATTCAGTAATAAAATGACAAATATTTCAGGCTTCCCATGTTTTCAATATTATCTCTTTATTATATTAACTCACCACTTTGGGCAAATTTGGTTTTGCATACCGGTGTCCCCAACATTGTCCCCTTTGTACCTGCAGCTCTAGCACTCCAAAAGTATTCACACTGAACAATAAAGTGCATGATCATTCCAATTATGAGTCCCTGGGTCACAACTGAGTATATATAACATGAGAGGATTTAATTTATGACTTTATGATAACTTCCAGCCCTAAAACTCTATAGAAGGAATCTCAATGTGAATTTATATCATTTTATTTAATATCCACCCTACTTCACTCATAAAATTCATATACTGTTGGTGAAGAAGGCATAAGAAGCTAAGCTAAATAGATACAAATGTCACAATTCACAAATAGGTCAGGTGGTAGAAAAATCACTTCAAGTTTATTACTTGGAAGCTGGAACATACTTTCCCTTGCAATGTTACAATCATCATTAAATCCTAGTTTAAGTCAAAATGTATGTAGGAGATACTCTTCAAAAAGAAGTCGATATACATCCAGCAGCCAAAGAGAGGCTATGTAATGACAACAGTACATTCTGACAACTGTAAGCCACCCTCACAGGTGAGAGTCTCCCCCCAAAATGAACAAATACAGGAAAAGCACAGCCTCTGAGGTGAGAAGAGGCCTTTGATTTCTTGACAGGATAATGACACAGCACAGGCTAATCTCCCTTGGGAATCATAGCCAGATGTTCTTCAGAGTGTGATATAAACCCTTCTGAGACATGATTGAAATATTTGCTCTAATTGTCACAGAAGATAATGAAGAAGGATAATTTCCAGACCTTCCCCCACTCCCTAGCCCACTCCTCTCCATTTGAGTTTTCTTTTGGAGGCATCTATAGCTCTCCACTGAGGCTCAAGAAACAAAAGGTAAAGAAATGGCTTCAGATGTAGCCTCTTCTCTCCAACCTCCACAATGAGGAAGGACCTAGAAGGTTTGTGCATGACCCTATTGCAGCTGCTATAAGTGGAACCCACCCCCTTCTTGCTCTTGAAATCAAGGGTTTCGTCCAATCAGAATAGAGCACAGCTATCCTGTGAAAATTCCATCCTCTTCAAGGATTTTCACTCTCTCTATTTACCAGCAATATTTAAAAACCTAATGTTTTAAAGCAAGGAATACTTGAATTATGCTACCTTCAAAGCAGCAGAAAAACTACTGTTGTAAGGGTGACTGAATTGATCATGTGTGTGTTCACTTGACAAATCTCTGCTATGCATTTTTTTCCCTTGTGATTTGCCTCACTCTCAGGATTCTGAAATTCTGATTGTGCATTTCAGATTTATAAACTATTTTAATCAAACTTCATCAAATAATCAGAGTTATAAATAGATGCATTTCCTGGGCTGTGATTTATCTATCATGCCATCTCACCAGCATCATTCTTGTCCTGGAACTGTTCCACATAGTCCACGCATATTGAATGAGTTAGACTGAGGAACCACTGGGAAATCCAACGTTTATCTTTTTATTCAATTCCAACACCTAGAATAATCCTGGAAGAAGAAATAATGAAAAGATTCTTTTTTTCTGAATGAATTCTATTTACGTTTCTTCATAGGTGATTAAAACAATATACAGTGTCTGATGCTCAGACCTATAAGATGAATATAATTAAAACATGCAAGCAGGGAAGCAGAGGAAGATGGAAGCTGAGTAAGTTCTGGTGATCCTCTCCCCAGATAGCAAGTTGAACAGCTAGTCACACACCAAACTACCTTCACAAGAGCTAAGGAAATCAAGTGCGAGACCAGAGTGTCTGATTTTGGATAACAAAGTGAAAGGACATAAGGAAGAAGGCAGGAAGAAGAGATGGCCTGTCCACAACACCCTGTTACCCCTCTCCCTATTCCAAGCAGCCCTCACAGAAAGAGAGGCCTCCTGCTTGGGACAGGGAGTCAGAATTAAGTCCAACCCAGTACAAGGATCTCCATAGTGAAACCCAGTACCAGGCAAAGCCCTACAACCCACACCACCAGGCCAGTATGCACAGAACGAGCTGCTGTAACTGCATTAGGCTGGAGCTGACTGCTTGCACAACCTCTCCTCTGACCTTGGGCAGCAGAGCAAGGAGCAGGACTCCACCTGCTGGGAACAGGGCATGAAAGCTAGCACAGGTTTTGTCTCAGAACCCCGTACCAAGGGCACCATGGTGAGACCCAGCACCAGTATAAACTGAAGACCTCCTAGGCAGGCCAGAATTCATGGACCCTCTAGACCACCCCCGCATCGTGCAGACTAGTAGGAAAGACTTGAATTTCAGCCTGCATCATTTCCAGCCTTGGGGTGGACCTGAGATACACTCACCCTCCACTCAAGACTGTGCAGTCCCCTAGAGCAGAGAGAATCAGACAAAATCCAGCTAAGCATCATCCCTACCAGCCAAGGGACTGTCTCCAACCCCCCCCCCCCAACATCTCCCAACTTCAGGCAACACAGCTATTACCAGGCAGCTGATCACAGATGAGGCTGTAAAACTGCTCTGATACCATGCAGAGATGTGTGCCACAGAGGGACAGAGTTGTGTGTCAGTCTGCATCACTCCCAGCTGTGGCATGGACCCAGATGTACCTCTGAGACTGTGTCTGCCCTTGCCACAACATCTTAAAATCAAGCTTGCAGAGGTGAAAGATAAAGACAAGATTCCTAAGACTACAAGACAAAAGAACCAAATGATATACAGGGACGTCCCAATTTGCCTGATAGCAGACTTAGAAATCTTATGGCCAGGAGAGAATGGCCTGAGATTTTCAAAGTACTGAAGAAAACAAACAACACAAGCAAACAAAAAACTGTCAATCATAATACTGTGAAGTAGAGATAAAGACATGAATAGAGATTAAAAACATTTTCTATAAAAAATGGGACAGGGAGTCAGAATTAAGTCCAACCTAGTACAAGGATCTCCATCAGATCTGTTCTATAAGAAATGCTAAAGATGTTCTTCAAAAGGAAAGATTCAGTAATAGGAAAGAAGAAAATACAGGAAGGTATAAAACTCACTGGTAAGAGTAATTATATAAACAAATTTTAATGTGTTAATATTTTAAGTATGGAACATAAGCCATTTATATGTTCAGTATGAAAACTAAAAAAACAAATATAATAACTATATTAATATGTTTTAAGATGTAGGCAATATAAAAAAATGTAAACTGGGGCATCAAGAATTCAAAACATGGGGAGGAATGCAAGGCAATTGTAGAGTTGTTTGTTTTTTAATTTCTTAGTACATTTTCTCTTGTTCTTTTGTTTCTATTCTTATCTTTATGACTATGTTATTATTTCAAAATAACTTTTTATCATCAGAAGATGTTTTCTAAGCTTCATGGTGACCACAAAGCAAAAATCCCTAATATGCAAACTCAAAATAACAAAGAATCAAAGCATACTACAAGAGTAAATCGCTTAGCTACAAAGGAAGATGGTAAGAGGACGAGAAAGAAACTGCAACAAAACTAGAAAACAAATTACATAATGGCTGTAATAAGACCTTACCTATCAGTAATTACCTTGAATGGAAATTCAGTTCTCCACTTAAATTCTCCAATCAAAAGACATAGAGTGGGGGCTGGGATTGTGACTCAGTGGTAGAGCGCTTGCCTCCCATGCGTGAGGCACTGGGTTCGATCATCAGCACCACATAAAAATAAAATAAAGATATATTTTTAAAAAGACATAGAGTGTCTGAATGAATTAAAAACTCAAGACCTAACTGTATGCTGCTTACATATTCAATTCACCTCTAAGAACACACATGGACTGAAAGTGAAAGGATGGAAGTAAGATATTCCCTGTGAATGAAATCCAAAAGGAGTGGCCATACTTCTATCCAAAAAATCAATTTTAAATAAAAAATAGTAAAAACACATAAGGAAGGTCATTATATATTGAAAAATAAGTCAATTTGACAAAAGGAAATAACAATTCTAAGTTATTCTAAGCTATATGCACCAATAATAAGGCACCCAAAGATAGAAAGCCAATATTTCTTAAAATTGTATTTGTTCTTTTTAGTTACACATGGCAGTAGAATCTGTTTTGATATCTTTATACAAACATAGGATATATCTTATACTTATTAGGATCAAGTCTTGTAGATGTACACAACGTTGAGATTCACTGTGTTGTATGAATATATGTACATAGGCAAGTTATGTCAGATTCATTCCACTGTCTTTCCCATTTCTATCCCCCTCCCTTCCCTTCATTCTCCTTTGTCTAATCCACTGAACTTCCCTTCTTGTGGGTTAGCTTTTGCATATCAAAGAGAATATTCAACTTTTGGTTAGTAGTCCAAGAGGGAGAAATAGACTTCAATACAATAATAGTTGGGAACTTCAACACCCTACTTTCAGTAGTGGACAGATCTTCCAGACAGAAAATCAGCATTATACTGCATCCTAGATCAAATGGAGCTAACAGACGTCTACAGAACATTGCATCCAACAGTTGCCAACTAAACCATTTTCTCTTTAGATGTAGAACATTCCTCAAGTTAAAACATATAATTGGCCACCAAACAAATCTTGATAACTTTTAGGGGGGTACTGGGTATTGAATACTGGGGTACTTTTCTACTGAGCTACATCCCTAGCCCTTTTATATTTTTTATTTTGACAAAGAGTATCATTAAGTTGCTTAGGACATCACAAAGTTGCTGAGGCTGACCTTGAACTTGCAATCCTCCTGCCCCAGTCTCCTGAGTCATTGGGATTAAGATGTGCCCACCATACCTGACGAGTCTTAATAAATTTTTAAAAATTGAAATCATTTTGAGTATCTTTTCTTACTACAATGCAAATAGCTAGATATCAATAACAAGATAAAACTTGGAAATTATATAAGTACGTGGAAATTAAACCACTACAACCAATGGATCAAGGAAGAAATCAAGAAGGAAATTTTAAGTTTCTAGAAGCAAATGAAAATGGAGACACAACATACCAAACTTATAGGACCCAGCAAAAGTAGTGCTAAGAAGGAAGTGTACAGCAATCATTGCCACAGCAAAAAAAAGTAGGGAGATATGAATCCACTGTCACAAGAGTAGCTGGCAATGATTTTCTACTATTCTCTAGACTGTTTCTTGACTGCTAACCATTTCCTGATACAGTGGATATAAATGAAATGAAGACTAAAAATATAGTACAAAAGATCAATAAAACAAATGGTTGTTTCCTTTAAAAGATAAGCAAAATAGACAAATCCTTAGCCAGACTAAGAAAAAAGAGAGAAAAGACTCCAATAAATAAAGTCAGAGAAGAACGGGGAAATGTGACAGCAGAAAATGGAAGTATAAAAGATGAATAACAGTGCCATCAAATTGGATAGCCTACAAGAAATGGACAAATTCCTAGGTACATATGCCTTGCCAAGATTGAATCATGAAAAAATTGGAAACCTGAACAGTAATGAGATTTAATCAGTAATATATATAGTCTCTCATTAAAGAAAAACCCAGGACCAGATGGTTTCATTGCTGAATTCTACCAAACATTTAAAAGAGAATGAATACCAATTCTCATTAAGTTATTACAAAATACAGTCCAGGAAGGAATTCTTCCAAACATATTCTGCAAGGCCAGTATTACCCAGATACCAAAATCAGATAAGAATGCAACAAAAAGAGAAAACTACAGCCCAATATCCTTGATGAACACAAACACAGAAATCCTTAAGAACACACTAACAAACCAAATCCAAAAGCACATAAAAAAGACTATTCATCATGATGAAGTGGAATTTATCCCAGGCATGCAAGAATGGTATACGGAAATCTGTATGTGCGAATCAGTAAACATGACATACACATCAATAGAGTGAAGGAAAAGCAACATCTGGTCATCTCAATAGATGCAGAAAAGGCTTTAATAAAATCTAGCATCTATTCATAATAAAAGCACCACACAATTTAGGTATATAAAGAACATACCTCGACATAATCAAGCTGGCTTATATATACAATGGAATAATACTCAGCCTTAAAAAGAATGAATTATGGCATTTGCTGGTAAATAAATGGAACTGGAGACTATCATACTAAACAAAATAAGCCAATCCCAAAAAACCAAAGGCCAAATGTTTTCTCTGGTATGTGGATGCTAACTCACAATAAGGGCAGACGTACTAGGAAAGAATAGAGTTACTTTAGACTAGGTAGAGGGGAGTGAAGAGAGAGGATGGTGTATGGGGGTGGGAAGAATAATAGAATGAATCAGGCATTATTACCCTGTGTACATATATGACTGTATGACCAGTGGGATTCTACATCATGTACAATCAGAAAAATGAGAAATTATACTCCATTTATGTATGCTGTATCAAAGCACATTCTGCTGTTATGTTTAATTAATTAGAACAAATAAAAAATATTTTTAAAAATCTGGAAGAATAGAGAGATGCCCCCTTTTATCACTTTTAGCCAACATAGTTCTAGAGGTCCTAGGCAGAGCAATCAGGTAAGAGAAATTAAGGGCATCCTAATTGCAAAAGAAGAAATCAAATTGTCACTGTTTACAGAAGATGTGATCTTCATTTTTAAAACCCCCAAATTCCACCAAAAACTATTAGAACTAATAAATGAATTCAGCAAAGTTGCAGGATACAAAGTTAGCATACAAAGGTCAGTAGTGCTGCTATTCACCAATAGTGAATTATCTGAAATAGAAATCAAGAGAGCAATACCATTTATAAGAGCTACCAAGAAAAATAAAATACCTAGGAATAAATTTAACCAAAGAGGTCAAAGTTCTCTACTGTGAAAATTCCAGAACTCTGAAAAAATAAATCTAAGAAGACACACTAAAAAGTAGAAAGACAGCCTGTGTTCATGAATTGGAAGAATCAACATTGTTAACATCCTACCCAAATGATTTACAGATT
>CM053400.1:154649126-154692388 GCA_028644305.1 Xerus rutilus
TTGGATATTCACATTTAAAAGAATGAAACTAAACCAATTACAATTACAAAAATAAACTCAAAATGGATTTAGACTCAAAAGTAAGTCTATGAGACTACTAGAAGAAAACATAGGGGAATTGTTTCAGGATATTGTAATGAACAAGGAGTTTTTGAAAAGATCTCAAAAGCATAGGAAGCAAAAGCAAAAATAAATAGAATTTCATAAAACTCAAAAGCTTTTGCACAGCAAAGGACACAATTAACAGAGTGCAGAGACACGCCATAGAATGGGAGAAATTATTTGGAAACTATACATCTGTCAATGGGGTGATATTCTCTATTTCAGGAAGTCTAAAAACTCAATAGCAAAAGACCAAATACCCTGATTTAAAAATGGGCAAAGGTCTAAATACATGTTTCTCAAAAGACATATATAAATGGTCAATGGCTACATGAAAAACTGCTCAATGGTGCTAATCATTAGAGAAATGCAAATCAAAACCACAATGTGATGTTACTTCATTCCAGTAAGAATGGCTAGTACCAGAAAACTAAAGATAACAAGCAATGGCAAGGATGTGAAGAAAAGGAAACTCTTGCACACTTTTGAAGAGAATGTGAATTTATATAGCCATTATGGAAAGCAGTATGAGGCTTCCTCAAAAAATTGGAAATCTGTCTACCATATGGCCCAGTAATCCCACTACTGGATATATATCCAAAGGAAAAGAAATCAGTGTATCAAAGAGTCATCTGCACTTCCATGTTTATTTCGCTTCTGTTCACAATAGCAAGAAATGGAAACAACCTCAGTGACCATCAACTGATAAATGGATAAAGAAAAATCACAATGGAATACTATTCAGTCATAAGAAGAATTGAAATCTTGTCATTTGCAGCAACATGGATGGAGCTGCAGATCATGATGCTAAGTGAAATAATCTAGCCACAAAAAGATGAGTACCCCATGGTCTCACTCATATGTGGAAAATAGAAATAGTTGATGAGAATAGAATGGTGGTTACCAGAGGCTAGGAAGGGCAGGGTTGAGAGTGAGGACTGGAAAAAGTGTGATCAATGGGTATGAAGTCACAGTTATGATAGGAGAAAGATCTGGTGCGCTTCTTGCTTCTATCACAGTGGGATGACTACAGATAACTACATGTGCTGTACGTTTCAAAAGGCTAGAAAAAAATTTGAATATTTTCACCATAAAGAAATAATACATATTTAAGAAGATAAATATCTTTAACCTGATTTAGACATTATAAAATGTACATATGTATTGAAACATTACATGGTATCCCACTACTAGGTATAATTTGTATGGGGTTCTTTTGTGTGTCAGCCAAAAATAAATAAAAAACAAGCCAACAAACAATAAATAAAATTCTCTTCCATCTCCCAGGAGATAGAATGTCAACTCTATTTCATGTAGGAGTAGTTAGCACATATAAGATTGCAAACATATCTTTCTATTATTATGCCCCTATTTAAAATAACAGTTCCATCTGGAAATGAATTGTCTCCAGTTCTCATTTGTATCAGGAATTAAATTGAGATGATGTGACAATGAGTTTTATTAGGTCGACCCTGGCATTTTATTAAGTGTCTGTCCTATTAATATTTGCACTTAAACGTGTCACAAGCACTCCAAATGTAATTCTTTCCATTCTTCCTGGGCGCCCTTATGCCCCAATCTGTTTCTTCTGCAGTGTTCCTTATTTTGGTCAGTGACATTGTCCTCCACCCAGGCACTCAAAAGCAATAAATTTTGCTGTCACTATCAACTTCTCTCTCTTAATTAGGAAACCTTGGTGAATGCAAGAACCATGTTTCTTATTCACCACCACAAACACAAGTCATTATCGACTAAATGTTTAAGTGATCCTGTGATTATCCATCAGCATGTTCTTAGGCAAAACGTAAGTTTAACCTTCTAAAACTCTAGCTTCTATTATCAATGAATTCAGAGACACAAATGAAACAACTGAGTTTCCTAAAAGACGTTGCAACTGTATTTATACAACACTTTCTCTACAAATAGTTAACAACCCATTAGTTGCCAACATTTATATACGTATTTTTTCCTGAAGATTGGTTTCCTGTTCTACATGCTTTCCAAAGCGTCCTGCTTTTGATTCTATGATAGCATTTGTTATTCTCAAATACAATTTCTGTTTATGGTCTATTCTTCCAGTGGAGACTGAGATTCCAGAAAATTAAAATTCACACACACAGAATATGGCTTTTGTTGCTTTACTTCCTGATTCTGGCATAATGCCTATCAGATAAAACCTCTGAAATGTTTCTGATTTCATTTTTCTCCACATTCGCCCTGGCTACCCTTCCTTAAATCACCCTCTTTCCTCCCCAGGATGATTTAAACACCCTCTTTAGTTGTCTACCTAAATCCCAGGGCTTCTTCCTATCCCACAAAGCAATCAGATCTTGCTAAACTTCTTCCCTTGCACTTAAAACCAGCCCTGAAGTCCTTCAGCAGCTTCAGACCTGACTCTGTGTACCATTACCATCTTCTCCATTCTCATGCTCACTCTGGTCCAGACACATTAATAACCTCTCTTCAGATCCTCCTCCCTGTCTCAGGACCTCTGATCATGATGTCCTCCCTGACCTGAATCCATGGAATTCACTCCCAGAAAAAAGGTTTATAATGTACTTCAGGTATTGCATGAAATTGTTTTCAGAAGTAGCACATTAACCCTTTCTAGCTGGGATGGCTTTTCTCAAAAAAAAAAAAAAAAAGATAAGAAGTTATTACTTTTCACTTTAGAAGTATATTTGTCTGCATTAGTTAAGTGGAATATCAAAAATATCAAAAAATCTCTCAAGTCCAAATCAAAATTATTATCAATTTCTGCTGTAATGTAACTATTTCTTGGCGGAAATACTATAGTGCTTGCCCATTTTATTATCTTATGCAGTGGGATTACAATTACCTATGAAGACTACCCAAAAGGGGTCACTTAATTTAGAGTACTTTGCAGAAGTTACAGAATATCCATCATGCCTTATAGTCAGGTCATAAGATCACATTATGCTTATAACAACAGACTACATAGCAAAATACTTCCAAGTTGCTCAAAAGTAGTGAGTTCACACCCCATGAAGCAGCACAGAATCCATAGGGGTATTTCCCAGTAGTTATTTCAAATATTTCCAAGAAGATAACATCTCAAAAGAAAAAAACATCCTTATAACCTGATACTTCATATATTTGAAGGTTTCAAAAATATGAGAAGTCATACTTCCTTAACAGGGACTTCTCCACTGCCAGTAAACTCTTATTTCTAGTTTTGTTCCTTTGCTTAGAAAACCTAGAAATAGCATATGCAATCCTGTCAGTTTATTTATACTTAAACTCAGGTATCCTTTCATGAGCTTTAATTCCATCTTTACCAAAGCATTCTTGAATTTAAGGGAAGCTGTATGAGTTAAAAGCTATTATAGCCAGCCATGGTGGTCCATACCTGTAATCCCAGCTACTCAGGAGGCTGAGGCAGGAGGATCTCAAGTTCAAGGCCATCCTGGGCATCTTAGTGAAGCCCTCAGCAACTTAGTGAGATTCTGTCTCAAACTAAAAATTAAAAAGGCTAGAGATGTAGCCCTCACTCATAAAGTCCTCCTGGGTTCAATCCACAAGTGGAAAAAAAGCTGTTGGAACCATTTCTTAGGCATTTATCCCTCTTGTTATGGAAGTACAGATGACAGAGGATGCTCTTGCAATCATTAAATAGTGGGGACTCTTGCATGTGCATAAACCCACTGCCCAAATACCAGCCATCTGAGTGATGTGAATTGCTCCAAACTTATTACTTAGAAACTGAAATAACAAAGACATTGACCCATAAAGGACCTGGGGGAGGGACATACTTCCTTCTGGTCTCTCTGAGCATTTCTCTGTTCTGCCCTACAAATGTAATCATGTTTACATAAGGATTAGTTCTCCTGACAACTATCTGGGTTTTGATTTAGGGCTGGATAGAACTCTGCCACAGAGAGCCACTGGATCACAGACAGTGTGTTCTTTTAATTTACTTCCATAAACAGGCAAAAATTGAAGTCAGCTGTCAGCAAAGACCAAATTAAAGAGCTGAGTGTCAGAGGCACAATCAAATCAAGATCAGTTTTTGAGGTGGGAGCGGTGAGAGACTGGATTTTTAAGTTTGCAAAGAAGATGTGCTGTCAGGTACAAAGCTAAGACTTTCACTTTAATTGTGGTTTAGATATAGTGAGTATTGTTTACTTGTCTAAAAATTAAATTTAGACTGAAACTAATATCATTCCTAAAAAGCTTAAATGATGTACATGATCTCAACCTATAATACAATAAATGTGCAAACCATCACCATCCCTAATATAATTATAGCATATATAGCTCAGCCTGCTAAGCTTGTGGGCTGTGAATCTCCTTGATATGGCTCAGAATAAATTCCTAATGCTTTTTTAAATGATTTTAATGATTACTCTAATTGTGTCCTGGTATTTTTCCCCTCTTGTTATCTCACAATGACCTTGATGCTGTGCAAGCTTGCTGTGACAGTGTTGCCATTTTGATTGCAGGAGGAAATTAAGCAAAATCTCAAGCTTCAGATTTCTGATAATTCAATAAATAGTACACACACTGATGATGTCTATTAAGGTAAGTGCAGACTTCTGTGGCTATATGCAATGCCTTACAATTAGGTAAACGTAGGTTTAAATGTCATTAGGGGACAATCCACTGGCTATACAGTCAGACCTGGGTTTGAATTATGACTTGGCCATTTATAACAGAAAATTACTAAATAGAACACTACTATTTCACAAAGTTAATTTAAAAATAAAATACATTAATGTATATTATGTGGTTAATAGAAAGCCAAGCACATCAAAGGTGGTTAATAAAGTGATTGCTATTAACATTTTAATCAGATCAATTCAGTAAATAGACTTTATGGTCTGTTCTGTGTTTAGTTCTGTAGGATAGGAAAAAAAAACAGTACAAAATCATGTCCCTGTCCTCAAGAAGATTATAATCTAGTTGTTAGTTTTAATTATGGAGAGAAAACCTATAGGTCCTGGAAAAAGCAATGTGTTACTGTGAAACTGTGTGAAAATGTTTAAGTGTGTGTGAGGTGGGGAAGAAAAGCCATGAGGGATCAGAGAAAGCAGAGGGAAGTGTGGGTCCAAACCCTGGAGAACCTGCCTGGAAAATGGGGTAATTAGGCTGGATCTTGAAAAGAGGATTTTTCCCATAAGGAGTGACTGAGAAGGATAGAAATGAACTTGACCTGTCTGAGGAATGACCAGCTTACCAGAGCACAGCTTTGTTGGCTAATAAAGGAGGATCATGCTAGATCCTCCACCATATATATGATTATTTTTCCTGTACATACATACCTATGATCAAGTTTAATTTATGTATTTAATACAATAAGAAATTAATGACAATAATAAAATAGGACAATTTGAACAGTATACTGTAATAAAAGTTATATGAATAGAGTCTCTCCTCTTTTCTCTCAAAGTGTCCTACTGTGCTATATTGAGCTTTCTTGTGATGATGTGAGATGACATAGTGCCTATGTGATGAGAGGAAGTGAGGCGAAGGATGTGGGCATCGTGGTCTAGCATTAGGCTACTCTTCACTGGACCCCAGTGAAAGCAAATAGCAGATAAGGAGAAACTGCCATCATAGGATTGTAAGTGTAGTGTTTTTAATTATAAAGCATCTAGTTTTTTCTAAGTGTCATGATTCCCATCAGTTTTGAAATACAAGGTTCCATGTTTCTGTCTTCCTCTTGTAGGAGCTGTTAGGAAGGAGGAAGAATGAGATTCAGAATAGAAGAACCAAAGTCAATATGAAGGGCAGAAATGGCTAAGCAGAATGAAGTCCTGATTTGAATTTGGTGGCAGGAGTTGGAGAAGTTTGGATTATACTGCATTCAAAGATGCAGGGACTTGAGAAAGAGCACTGAAGAATCACCTGAGCATAACAAGGTGATGTGGGTGTGGGAATGATCAGCAAGCAGAGTAATGAAGCTTTCAGAACAGGATAATCCAATACTTCCAGATAATCCAATACTTCTTCCTAAATTGCTTCAGTTAAGGAGATGTGTAACATGCATCTCCCCTAAACTTGAGTAAAATTTGTAATACACAAAGGCCTCACATTTCAGCCAGGTTTCTCAGTTAGCTTATGGAACAATCAGCTGCTAGGTCAGCTGGGGGCTGGCTGGTCTAAGATGGCTTTAACTGGGATGGTTCCATTCTGTTTTATATCCAGTCTCTTGTTCTCCTGCTGACCAGACCAGGCTTTTTCATTCACATGATGAACAATCCACATGATTGGCCAGTCTCCAAGAGAGAGCAGAAACACTCAGGGTCTCTTGAAGCCTAAGCTTCAACGAACATAGTTATTTCCCTGCTTTCTCTTAGCTAAAGCAAGTCACTAGTGTGACCCAAATTTAAGAAATGGGGAAATCATCTTCACTTTTGATGGATTAGCTGCAATGTCACATTGCCAAAGTGGTATGGATACAGAGGGCCATAATTGTGGCCATTTGTACAATTTATTGTGTCTTGAGTAATTTCATTATGGAAACCACATAAAGTGGCTATGTTTAATGCTGTGAAGAATAAGAATATCATGCTCAGAAGGATGAACCAACTCAACAGAATGAGAAACTAGCCAAGAGTGACTATGAGAATATGTCACCTGTAAGGTCACCAAAGACTTGGAGCAGGTATTAAATTTTCCACAAGTCATGAAATGGAACACTGAGCCAATATTACGTAGCTCTTTAAGGGACATTCTGAGGTCAGCTGAGAGATGGTGTCATGAATCTCCATAAAATTACTATAGGATAAGGCATGTCCTTAATTTATAGGCCCATGAAAAAGTTCTTGCGTTTCATCCCTTCCTTACCTTAACATCACCCCTTCCTCTCCTATACTTTCCTCTGCTCTCTTCCTTTCCTCTCCCCACTTTTTCTTTCCTTTTCTCCTCTTTCCTCAGGACTAAGAAGTGGAATGAGGATGGGAGGGGCTTAGAATATAAGGATCATGCCTTTGACCCAAGCTGTTAGAAATGGCCTGCCTCTGGAAGATTGGGACACAAAGAATATGATCATATCAAAAGTGTTTGTCATCTGAAGCATCATTTGGTGAATCAGAAGCAAACTTTATCTTTGAGAATGAAAAGCAAGTTACAACAACTTCTAAAAGAATCAAGACAGACACAAAACAAAGATAGACTTGCTTCTGTTACCCAAGAATCCAAGACTTTCAACAAATGTTTGATACATAACTGCTTTAGGACATCCACATAGAAAAAAAATGTTTTAAAGGAACTCAACCATTAAAAGGCACCTATCAGGCTTCATTTTGTCAGAGGTGTTGCTCATGCGTTTTTTTATGCATCAGAGACATGGATACAAATGTCAGCTGGGTGCAGCTGACTTAAGTGTATTTCCTTAATAAAATATAATAAAACTTCCAAACTTCATAAAGATAGCAAAAGAAAGTAGGCAAAAATGATCAAATCTTCTATATAGAATTAACTTATGTATGCTTAAATAAAGAATTAACATAGGTTTTTCAAGATGGCTGAATAGATAAGGTTGCTTTCCTGGCTACTCTATGGTGTGAAACCAAGAAAGCAGATGGACAGCTTCTTAGGAAGATAGGTGAACAAAAAGGGGTGGAGGAGCTTTGCTGGAATTTAATATTAAACATTCAAAGTAGATCATGTACTCAGGAGATTAGATATAGTAAAATAAGGAAGAAATCCTTAGCACCACAGCTGCTATTGCAGCCAGAGACACCAACCAGAGTGGTTGCTTCCTTCACAAGTGAAGTGGAGGGATAAGGGAATTAAAGGAACCCACATTTCTAGGAGGCCTGAGGCATGTCTGGGTATGGAGAGTTTAGAGATCAAAGATGCTGCTTGACTAAACTGGAAAGTGCACGGCACAATATCCTCATGCAAGAAAGAAGCTCCATCTCTCCCATCTGCATGAGGAGGACAGAAGAACTAATCATTTTGCAGCCATAGCATGGGGGCTAGCAGCTGGGGGAGCCAACTTCTGGCAAACTCAAGTTTGGCTGGAAATACAGGCCCAGGAAACATACACTGCATGATCTGCTTAAGTGACCAGAAGAAAATCAAACACGCAGAGAGGTTTACACAGGGGACTACTGGTTGTGGAAACCCTCACAGCTATCCCCTCCCCCACCAATCCAGCTGCTTGAAGGACTAGCTGGGAGAGATGTGCCTGGCCAGGAATTTGAGAAGGCAGGTATGGAAGAAATTGAGTTTGGAGTCTGAACCCAAGATAAAGAAACTTGGAGTCCACAGGTGACATAATGGACTAAAAATTGGCTCCTCCACCATATGAGTGTAACTCTGGGGAAATTCCTGGGATGCAGTCTTCCAGCATAAACCAGCAATTGCTGGGCCCTGAAAGTGCACTGATTTAAAATCTCCAGACCAATTAGTATTGAGCAAAGAACCTGGAGTATACCTAAGCCTAAACCTCACCTCCAGGAGTTCTGCTTATGGGATTACCTCTCACTCCAACATCCGCACCATGAGGGTGGAGCAAGCATCACACTCCAGATGACCCTACATAACACTGCTGAGAAGGGAAGCTGAGACTCTTTTGAACTCTACTGGTAACAGTTCTTTAACTTTTCATTGAAATCTCTTTTTTTTCTGTTTTGTTGTGATCTTAATGGTTAATGGACATTTATAAATATTCATATTTTTTCTCATTCCTAGCTTTTTGAAGCCAGTTATTTTTCATGGATCAGTACTTTGAGGACTAGGATGTTTGATAAGTAAAATTCATGTTTTTTGTATTCTTTTTATTTTAAATTTTTAAAATTTTTACTTTATATGCATATTTTTTCTTCACTTATCTGTTTTGCTTAATTCCCTTCCTTTTCTTCTAACAGCCAATCTCTATTGTTCTCTCTTTCACTCTTCCTTTAATTTTTACTTCTATCTTCTCTCCTCCTCCCTCATAATCATCACATCCTATATCAATTCTATTCTCTCCCTATTATTTGAAATTCTAAGTCTTTTTGCAAACTTCCTGTTATTATTATAGGCAATAATTGATCATATCATTTCTGTTTATTGTGACAATTTTTATTGTAGAAGTCATAGCAGGAACTATTTGGTTTAATGCTATATACTGTTTGCATTGGTTGTTATTATTTATCTTTCCCTAAACAGTGAGGTACTGGATACCTTCAGAGACACTATATGTCCACAGGTAGAAACTCTACTGACTCAGATTCATATTGTTAAATGTGTAGATACACAAACAACATGAAAAAACAAGGGAATGAATCACTCCAAACAAACCAAATACTTCAATAACAAAATCCATCACCATTACTGTGGAAGAAATGTCAGAAAAAGAGATAAGAATGTACATAGTAAAATTGGTCTTCAAAATAAAGGACAATGTAAAGAGTGAAATCATAGAGAAAATACAGGAAGTAAAGATTACTTCAATAAAGAGATAGAGATTCTGAAAAAAGAAAAGAAAAGAAAAAGCAGAAATCTTCAAAGTGAAGCAATCAATAAACCAAATTTAAAATTCAATGGAAACCATCACCAAAGACTAGACCACATGGAATACAGAGTTTCAGGCAATGAAGACAAAATATATAATCTTGAAACTAAAGTTGACCATGGAGAAAAGATGTTAAAAGACCATAGACAGAACTTACAAGAAATATGAGATAACCCGAAAAGACCAAATAAAAGATTTACTGGGATAGATGAAGACTCAGAAATACAAGCCAAAGGAAAGCACAATCTTTCAATGATATATCAGATAATTTCCTAAAACTTAAAAATAAAATGGAAAATCAAATATAGGAAGCTTACAGGACCCCAAATATCCAAAATTACAACAAACCAAACCAAGGTACATTATTAAGAAAATTCCTAACATACAGAATAAGGAAAGAATTTTAAAGGCTGCTAGAGAAAAATGGCAGGTAACATTTAGAGGGAAACTAATCCAGATCTGAGGTGATTTCTCAACTCAGACCATCAAAGCTAGGAGATCTTGGAATTACATATACCAAGCTCTAAAAGAAAATGGATGCAAGCCAAGAATACTATACCCTGCAAAATTAATCTTCAGAATTGAAGATGAAATAAAAGTTCTCCATGACAAACAAAAGTTAAAAGAATTCACAATTAGAAAGTCTGTACTATAAAACATACTGGGTAAAATATTTTGTGAAGAAAAATGAAAAATAAAAGTGAAAACCAGCAAAGGGAGGCACTAAAGTAGAAGACTAGTCAATCAAAGGAGAAATTAATGCAAATTAAAATCCAGATATAAATCAACTTGACAGGGAATAAAAATCTTTTCTCAATAATAGCATTGAAAGTAAATGGCCTAAACTCATCAATCAAAAGACATGGACCAGCAGATTGGATTAAAAAATAAGACCCAACAATGTGCTATCTCCAAAAGACTCACCTTATAGGCAAAGACATATACAGACTGAAAGTAAAAGGATGGGAAAAAAACATATTTTTCACATGGATCTCATAAAAAAGCAGAGATTTCTATCCTCATATCAGATAAAGTGGACTTCAAGACAAAGTTAATCAGAAGGGACAAAGAAAGGCATTTCATACTGCTTAAGGGAATTATAAATCAACAAGACTTAACAATTATAAATATTTATGCCCCAAACAAGGGAGCATCTATGTATATCAAACAAACCCTTCTTAATCTCAAGAATCAAATAGACTACAACACAATAATACTGGGTAACTTTAATATACCTCTCTCATCACTGGATAGAGGCTCCAAACAAAAACTAAATAAAGAAGCTATAGAATTAAAAACTACAACTAATAATTTAGACATAACCAACATATATAGAATATTTCATCCATCAAAGACTGAACACATTTTCTTCTCAGCAATACATGGATTCTTCTCTAAAATAGACTATATCTTAGGCCAAAAATCAACTCTTGGCAAATACAAAAAAATAGAGATAATAATTTGTATTTTATTAGATCATAATGGAATGAAATTAGAAATCAATGATAAAATAAAAAATACAAGCTACTCTAACATCTAGAGACTAAATAATAGACTATTGAATGACCATTGGATAGCAGAAGAAATCAGGAATGAAATTAAAAAATACTTTGAGGTAAATGAGAATAATGATATAACATATTAAAATGTCTGGAACACTGTGAAGACCATTCTGAAAGTTCATTACATTGAGTGAATGCATTAAAAGGATAAAAAGTCACCAAATAAATAAATAACCTAACATTACATCTCAAAGCCCTAAAGAAGAACAGTGGATACCAAAAGCAGTAGAAATAGAAAATAATTAAAATCAGAGCAAAAATCAATGAATTTGAAACTAAAAAAAATTCAAAAAATTGATGAAACCAAAAGTTGGTTCTTTGGAGAAATAAACAAAATTGATAAACCCCTAGTCAACCTAAGGAAGAGAAAGAGAGAAAACTCATATCACTAAAATTTGTGATGAAAAAAAAATAGCACAATGAACAATACTGAAATACAGTTGATAATCAAACTGGATAGAGCCAAATCAAATCAAATTTGAAAATTTATACTCTAATAAAATAGAAAATCTTGAAGACATGGACAAATTTCTAGATATATGAACTACCCAAATTTAATTAAGAGGACATAGAAAATTAAACAAATCAATTTCAAGCAATGAAGTTGAAGACTCTATCAAAAGCCTATCAACAAAGAAAAGCCCAGGACCAGACAGATTCTCAGTCAAGTTCTACCAGGCCTTCAAAGAACTTACACCAATTCCCCTCAAATTATTCCATGAAATAGAAAAGTAGTGAACACTTCCAAATTCATTCAATGAAGCTAGTATTATTCTGATACCAAAACCAGACAAACACACATCAAGGGAAGAAAACTTCAGACCAATATCCCTGAGGAACACAGATACAAAAATTCTTAATAAAATACTGGCAAATTGCACACAAAAAAACATATTTAAGAAAATAGTGCACCACGATCAAGTGGGGTTCATCTCAGGGATGCAACATTGGTTCAACATATAGAAATCAATAAACAATTCATCATATCAATAGGCTTAAGAACAAGAATTATATGGTTATCTCAATAGATTCAGAGAAAAATAAAAATGAAAACCAGCAAAGGTTTTTCAGAGAAAGCAATTGACAAAATACAGCACTACTTCATGTTTTTTACATTATTAATTAATTAATTTTACAGTAGAATGCATTTTGACATATTATATACAAATGGAGCACAACTTCTCATTCTTCTGGCTATACATGGTGCAGAATCATTCCAGTAATCATACATGTATATATATAATAATGTATATATATAATAATGTATATTATTACCCTATATACATATATGATTACACTACTGGAATGTCTCATTCTACTGGCCTTCCCATCCCCACAACCCCACCCCTCTCCTCATTCCCCTCTACACAAACCAAAGTTCCTTTATTCTTCTCTATCCCCTCACCCCACTCTGGATCAGCATCTGCTTATAAGAGAAAACATTCAGCCCCCTTCATGTTTAAACACTAGAAAAAACTAGAAAAAGTAGGAACATACCTCAACATTGTAAAAGCTATCTATGTTAAATCCAAAGCCAACATCATTCTAAATGGAGAAAAATTAAAAGCATTCCCCCTAAAAATTGGAACAAAACAAGGATGCCCTCTTTTCCCACTTCTATTCAACATCATTCTTGAAACACTAGCCAGAGCAAATAGAAGAAAGAAATTAAAGAGATGTGAATGGTAAAAGAACTCAAACTATCCCTATTTGCCGACAACATGATTCTTATGTAGTAGACTCAAAAAACTCCACCAGAAAACTTCTATAACTTATATATGAATTCAGCAAAGTAGCAGGATATAAAATTAACAGCCACAAATCAATTACATTCATACACCAGTGATGAATCAACTGAAAGAGAAATTAAGAAAACTATCCCATTCACAATAGCCTCAAAAAAATAAAACTATTTGGGAATCAATCCAAAAAAAAAAAAAAAAAGAAGTGAAAGACCTCTACAATGAAAACTACAGAACACTAAAGAAAGTAATTGAAGAAAGCCATAGAAGATGGAAAGATCTCCCATGTTCTTAAATAGGCAGAATTAATATTGTCAAAAGTGGCCATATTACCAAAAGCACAGTGCAGATTTAATGCAATTCCTATTAAGGTTCTGATGATACTCTTCATAGAAATAGAAAAAGCAGTCATGAAATTCATTTGAAAAAATAAAAGGCCCAGAATAGCCAAAGCAATACTCAGTAAGAAAAATGAAGCAGGAGGCATCACAATACCAGACCTTAAATTATACTATAGTATAATATTGTTACTATAGCTATAGTAACAAAAACAGCATGATATAGTACCAAAATTGACATGAAGAACAATGGCACAGAATAGAAGTCACAGAGACAAACCTACATAAATACAGTTATCTCATATTAGACAAAGGCACCATAAATGTAGACTGGAGAAAAGATAATCTCTTCAAAAAATAGTGCGGGGAAAACTGGAAATCCATATGCAGCAACATGAAATTAAACCCATTTCTCTCATCCTGCACAAAACTCAACTCAAAGTAGATCAAGGACCTAAGCATTAGACTAGAGACCTTGCGCCTACTGAAGAAAAAGTAGGCCCAACTTTCCATGAGGTCGGCTTAGGAACTGAATTCCACAATAAGACTCCTGAAGTAGAAGAAGTAAATCAAGAATCCATGAATGGGAGCTGGAGTTGTGGCTCAGTGGTAGAACACTTGCCTAGCATGTGTGAGGCACTGGGTTCGATTCTAAGCACCACATAAAAAATAAATAAAATAAAGCCATTGTGTCCATCTACAACTAAAAAAAAAACTCTTTAAAAAAAATCAATAAATGGGATGTTATTAAAATAAAAAGTTTCTTCACAGCAAAGGAAACAATCAATAACATGAAGAGAGAGCCTACAGAATGGAATAAAATTTATTTTACTCACACCTCAAATATAGCATTAATCTCCAGGATATAAAAAGAACTCCAAAAATTTAACACCAATAAATAAATAAATAAATAACCCAATCAATAAATGGGCAAAGGAATTGAACAGACACTTCACAGAAGAAGAAATATGATCAATCAACAAATATATGAAAAAATGTTCACCATCTCTAGCAATTACAGAAGTGCAAATTAAAACTACCCTGAGATTTCATCTTGCTCCAGTCAGAATGGCAATCATCAAGAATACAAGTAACAATAAATGTTGGCGAGGATGTGGAAAAAAATGTTCACTTATACACTGCTGTTGGGACTGCAAATTGGTCTAGCCACTCTGGAAAGCAGTATGGAGATTCCTCAGAAAACTTGGAATGGAACCACAATTTGTCTCAGTTATCCCACTCCTTGGCATATCCCCAAAGGACTTAAAATCAGCATACTATAGTGACACAGCCACATCAATGTTTTTAGCAGCTCAATTCACAATAGCTAGCCTATGGAACCAACTGAGGTGCCCTTCAACAGATGAATGGATAAAGAAAATGAAAATATGGTACATACACACAATGGAATATTACTCTGCCATAGAGAAGAATGAAATGTCATTTGCCGGTAAGTGGATGGAACTGGAGAATATCATGCTAAGTGAAATAAGCCAATCCCAAAAAGCCAAAGGCTAAATATTCTCTCTGATATGAGGATGCTGACTCAGAATAGACAGGGCAGGGGAATGGAATGGGAAAGACAGTAGAATGAATGAACGTAACTTTCCTGTGTTCATATGTGAATATATAACCAATGTAACTCCACATCATGTACAACCACAAAAAAGGGAAGTTATACTCCATGTATATATGATATGTCAAAATACATTCTATTTTCATGTATAACTAAAAAGAACAACAACAACAAAATAAACAATTAACCACTTTATAGCAAAACACTACTTCTATTAAAGGACTAAATCTTTCCTTTTCATTTGAATTCCAGGTAATAAAATAGTACAATCATATCAATTAAAAAATACATTCTACTGTCATGCATATCTAAAAAGAACAAGTGAAAAAAAATTTTTCACATTATCACTGAATTAATGAGTGGTAATTGTTCTTAAAAGTAGCATGTGAAGATTTTTACTGTTAACACCATCTACATTTCTTCTTTTTCACTGACATTTGAATACTCCCAGAATATAATGTGATGTTTTTAAATAAAAGATCTGACTGACTTCCCTCCTCAGTAGTCATAGAATGTTATGCCAAATTAAATAAAATCAGGCAGACTCACCAGAAGGAAGCCAAAAGATTGGACAGTACTCAACCATGAATGTCATTCTTGAATCTCTCAGGCAATTAAATAATTTATTTTTCCCTAAGGTGACATAAAACATAGCTTTCTTTTCTTTCATGTAATGGATCAAAACAGATCTCATGGCAATTTGATCAACATCTGATCCCAAATCAGCCAAGTTGCTTTTAATTAAAACCCAGATTTGAAGCTCCTTCTGCAGATTTGAAGCTCCTCCTATTTTCAAGGACTATGAACTGCATGTGTCAAAATGCCCATCCTAGAACCATCAAAAGTTGAAATTGATGTGGAGGAAATTTCTACCTGTAGAAATATCCTTTACCTGGTTCCTCAGGATCCTTAATGAAGGTTTCCCTGATTTTAGATGTAAAGTTGTGAAGTTGTCCTGGGCAATGTGCCAGTGCCCCAGGGAGCCTGGTTCACAGACAGTGGCAGGATGCAAGTTACTTCAATGTCCTTTCTCAAACTGTAATCCTTAGAAAAAAGTCCATTTAAAAGGCATTGGCCTGCAGTCCACAGATTTCCTACCGGTTAGCAATGTCTTGTTGCCTGATAAAGCATCACTCTTCCAACCTACTGGAACAGAGTTCTTACTTCACCCACTGTGTCTATCTCTTGGCAAGCTGCTCACCTGGATTTACCCTCTTTTGAAACTCTTTCCCTTTTCCTCCAATTTTCATATGAAAATATTTCCTTGCAATGTTGTCCTGGCAGCCTTTCTCTCTCACTCTTGGAGACATATTAATATACTCTATTCTAGCCAGAAGATCAGCCAGAACAAAGAGCAGCAAACTCAACTCAGATTTGAAGGCAGGGAGGAATGATGAAACACGATGTTGTTGCTTCCCCACCAGAGCCTCTGTTCCCTCCATATGATCCACATCTCTGCTGATAGCCCACAGAGAGCCCTCCAGAGCACCCTGCCTCTGGTCAAGCTTCAGGGTTCTCTAGTATCAGGCAGCAGCCAATGCACATGCACATCTTTTAATGCAGAATTCCTGCAAACCCAAAAGGTACTATATGCTCTTGACTCCTTTCAATGCAAGACTCTTCTTTTGAAGGTCCATATAAAAAACATTTCAAGCCAAGTTCTTGAAAGGTCTTGCCCAATAGAAACTCACAGGGTTTAGATGTCTGAAGAAGTGATATTGCTTTTTGCTGGTGCATCTATAAAATTTAGTCTTTTTTTTTTCACATGACATAATTTTGATCATAACCAAAATGAAAATCCCATGGTACTTGACCTCTTCTTTATTATCCATTCCTGGTTATAAACTAAAATCTGTCCTCTACTTCTAGGAGACTGAAGCCCATCCCCAACTTTGAATTACTTGAAAAGAACCTGGATGCTTTCTTCATGAACAGACCCATTGGAATTGGCCATATCCCTCATTCTGGTCTTTAACTCAAATGTACTCTCCTTCAAGTCTTCCTTCATTTAACAAGAAGTTTCAGGCCTTTTTTTATTGTCTCAAACACTCACTCTTTTCATGGGCTCGCAAAAGCTGCAGATTGACTCCGGCATTTTGACCTGTGCCACAGTTCAACTCCCAGCAAATTGCATTTTCTGTTTTCTTCAGTGATTTTCTGAATGTAGAATTTAAAAGGATGTTGGTGGACTGGATGATCCAACTCTTGAAACAGGAGGCAGTTGTTAAAATAGAATGTTTGTTCCACAGCGCGTGTGCTCATGTAGAATGGTTCCTGTGGTATATTCAGTTAAAAAATAAAAGGTAATTGGAAAATAGGCCATGTATTTTTATCTAATTTGTGTTTAAGTTAGATAGAATTCGTATACATCTTTACCTATATAAATGGTATAATTCATGGGAAAAAAATTCCAAAAAAAGCATAATTTGGGAGACAACATGTGGGAGGGAAGTTTCACTTTTCACTTGATCCTCTTCTTCTTTCCCTGAATCTACAGTATGAGTGTGCATTTTTTTAAAACCTAGCAGTAATAATAATGATCAAAATGATAGGAAACTAGTCAGATACCACAGGGAGGTTACATACAGACTTCTAAAGGTTTAGCTTTGTCTTTTCTGGGCCAGTGTTTGCCTCTGTACTCAAGCAGCCTATTGTTGATAAATGCCAACTGATTGATATATGTCTCCCTGATCTACAGTGCATTTAGATAAACCATGAAACTTCTTTTCCTCTGTAAATTCTGGAATGCAGCATTCATTCTGCAGAGAAGGTGCTGCCATGTTGCTTTGTCTCTGACTAGTTCATGCAGCTATTTTCCTCACTCTATGACATAAAGGTGGACCTTGCAAGTCAGCCTCTTATCAACACCCTGCTATTGAGCCAGGAGCCCATGCAGAGGATAAGAAAACTGGGACCTTTTCTTCTTTTTTATAGTTTCTAAAGCATCAGAAAGAGCACTGATGAGCAAGATCATCTAAAGCCAGGCCCCCAAAGTGTCTCAGTCATTAGGGAGAAGCTGCAGCCCATGGACTGATTCCAGGTGAGTGCAAGCAGGAATCCAGAGATCCTAAGCAATCGCAGCAGGTTTTGTCCAAAGGTGCTGGTGACAATGGACAATATGGATAAAGATTGACCAAAACAGGGTATGTAGTGCCAGAAAGTCAGGATCATAGAAGATTTGCAGTGGGTGCTGTGCTGCAGCCAGGGAATGCAGAGACAGAAAATAGGGCCCTAGGGCTAGGGGAATACCATCTTGGCTGGTTATCAAGAAAAAGATGTAAATGAAGGCTCAGTTATCAGAAACACAGCACAAGCCATACAGGTGCTAACAATGGACATAGGGGCTGTGCATATAGCTCAGTGGAAGAGCATGTGCCAAGCATACACAAGGGCCTGGGTTTAATCCTCAGCACCATCAGGAAAAAAAAGAAAGCAAAACAATAGAACTGATCCATGCCAAGTTGCCTATTGGCCAGACTCAGGCACTCTCTAATCTGTCCTAGCAAGGAAGGATGGGTTCCACTGCCTAGAGTCTGTATGCCAAATGGTCCAAATTGCTGGACAGCAGAGATTTGGAAGACAGGTGATTTATTATATTCTATTGACCAGAGTGAGAAATTTCAGGGTCTCGGAGCACAAGCCACAGGGAGCTCAAGCCAACTTGATGCTCACATTGATTACAAAGTTTAAAAAAAGACAAAATTGATTCATTTCTCCTTTGTTGGACAATAGAAGCTGCAATCCAGTACCTTCTTGAAACTTTACAGCTGTGAAGCAAAACAAAATATAACCAACTGAACAAACAAACAAACAGAGCATGGGAACAAATCCATAATTTCTGATGAAAAAAGTAATGACCTTTAAGACATCCACAATGAGGCTCATGCACAGCATTTAACCCTGGTAGCAGTTTTCTCTTTCTGTCTGGATTAGAAATACACACCATTTTCTTTAAATCGCATTTAATTTGTTTCTTGGAAATTCTAATATGTTCCAAGAGACCAACTCCCCTAATGCCAAATTCTCCTTTTGGCCTGATTCTTTTCGTCTCGGGTTTTGAGGTATTGTCCATTTCATGTCTCACACAACCGTTACTCACTTCACAGACAGCCTGGATATGTTGCAATATTTTCCTCTTCCAGGACTGAACTGTTAGAGCAGGCTGATTGTTGGAAAGGGTGAAAGAGTGAGGTGCAGGCAAGAGGCAGTTAGACCATTACCTTCTTTCCTTTAGCTGCCAATAAAAAGCGTTGAGCTGTAGACAACCCAACAGGGCCCTGTTAGCACAGCTACAGTTGGGACCACACCAAATGGAGCTCAAACCGTTGGTAATATTTATTTCAGTAATACAAATTGCAGGTGGAGAAACACAAAAGGCAGCTTTGGGCAAGGAAGCAAGTCACTTATTGAGGTATTTGTAAATTGAAGATCCAATGAATCAAAATGCCTCCAAATCGAGTCCATGTTGTAATTTGAAATAAAACTACATGCATTTAGTAAGTGCTCCCAGTACTGGAAGGCAATTAGCATTCCTTTTCAAAACCTGGATAAATATGTTTAGGTTTCTCATTCCTAAGGCATGGTTGGTCCAAACACTACTCTGATATCACTTCTCAGTACTTTCTTCTGGTATATTTCCAAAACTATAGATCTTTTAAAAAAATTCCTAGGATTTTTCTCCAAATCTTGTCCACAAAAGTTTTTATAGTTAATAACCAGATGATGGACTCCTAGCCTGCTCAATACACTGCCTCTTTGCTTCTTTTGATTACTGTGTGGTAAGCCATTTTCTTGGAGCAATCATTTATTTAAACTTTATTTCAATATAAATGTACTGACTGCTTTACATGTGTGTGCCATCATGAAACTTACTGCAGCAGAGACCAAAGTGAAAAAGGCAAGAGTATTTTGTACAAGAAAATCACAATTAATATTTCTTGAAACAATATAATTATCTTGAAATAGTAATTATATTGAATGCAATGATATCATTGGTGGGGCAACATGGGAAATGATCAGCTCATAAAGGAAATTTTTAAAGACAGAGATGTTTGAGTGAGTCTGAAAAAATGTGTGTGTTGAACAGACATTCTGGAAAGATGCCCTGGACTGAATTGTGTCCTCCCCAAATTCGTATGTTGAAGCTCTAACTCCCAATATCTTGGTACTTGAAGATGGAGGCCTTTGAGAAGATGTGCTTAGGTTGAGATGAAGTCATGAGGCTGAGGATCCCATGATGATATCCCTATCCTTATAAGAAGAAGCAGGGAGAAGATATGAACTTCTCTCTCTCTCTCTCTCTCTTTCTCTCTCTCTCTTTCTCTCTCTTTCTTTCTCTCTCTGTCTCCCTCCCTCTCTCTTCCCCTTTCTCCCCAATGTGAGGACACATCTGCAAATCAGGAAGAGAACTCTCACCAGAAACCTAATGAGCTACCTTGGAGCCTTGAACTTCCTAGGTGGACACAGGAGGGAGGGAGCATGGCACACCCCACAGAAGGTGGATGCAGCACTAAGAAGTGTGTGGATGAGAAAAGACTGGCCATACTGAGCAAGTCATTTATGCCACAGCATCATGGGGAGGGGGCGACCGGCAAAGGCTACACCATCCACGTCCCCAAACTTGACATGCACCATCTCAGGGATAACATGATCTTCTGCCATCCCCACTCCCAGGGAACACGCAATGGTAATATTATCCTTCAGGTATTTTCAGGCAATTGAAAAAAATTTAAAAAAAAACATTTTCTTTTCATTTTTAAGGCAGTTTCCTACACATAGACCATGTGCTGCAACTCTGTGGCATTATCTGCAACTCTCAATGACATTATCCCGATTTGACAAATAGGGAAAACTGAAGAATTAAGTGGCTTGCCAGAGGCCCATGCAGCCAGTCACTTCCTCCTCTTTCCTCTCAGCACCATTTGCGAAGCGATTCTACTTCCTGTTTTCCACATTGCCTGGGAATTCTTCATATAAAAGAGGTACTGTCTCACCTGAAAGCAAGAACTACTTCTGATTCCCCTTTCATTGCCAGAACTGAATTTAGTGACAGGCACCTAAACAGATGCTCAGTAAATAATTGAGAAGAGGTGAAGAAGTTGCTGATTTTCTTTCTTTCTTTTTTTTGGTACTGGAGATTGAACTCAGGGGCACTTGACCACTGAGCCACATCCCCAGCCCTATTTTGTGTTTTATGTAGAGACAGGGTCTCACTGAGTTGCTTAGCGCCTCGCCGTTGCTGAGGCTGGCTTTGAACTCGGGATCCTCCTGTCTCAGCCTCCCTAAGTGCTTGCGCCACCGCGCCCGGCTTCACTGCTGATTTTCCAACATAGCATTCTACTCTAAATAGAGGCTAGTTACTTGGCTTGGCCACTTCATGATCTTTGCACCTGCTCCTTCCCATGCACCCACCTACACACCGTTTTCCATCACCACTTTACCCCAGTCTTTTCTTCTCTGAAGGCTTTGAGTTTCTCCACTTCAGTTTCCACAGCCAACTATGGTCTGAAAATACAATACACTAAAGTAGAAAATTTTGAGAGTGAGAACATATTCACATAACTTTTATTACAGTATATTGTTGTAATCATTCTGTTGTTTTAGTTATTGGTGTTAATTTTTTAATGTGCCTAATTTATTGATTAAACTTTATCATGGATAAGTACATATGGGGGAAAAAACTTATAGCATCTATAGGTTTCTGTGCTACCAGCAGTTTCAGGTTGGAGATTTGGAGCACATCCCTCATGAACAAAAAATGATTTTTGCAATCATTTTTAATGCTTATCACAGCAAGGAACTAGCAAGTGTTTAACATACAATTAAATTTGATTTTCATCGTTTAGAGAGTTAGAGATAAGAACCCACAAGACAGCCACTTACATGAATTTTAGGGGTGTTACCAGTGTGCTTTTATCACACCACTACCTGTAGATCTCTGCGATCCTAGACCTCAGACAAGGTGATTTTCACCCATGTTCCACAGCAAGGAGAAATGCAGAGTTGATTCTCCTGGTTCTAAAATTCCACAAAGATTCTATTCTCATTATAACTCTCAAATACTCAAATATGCCACTTAATATATATCTTCTGCCCTCTCGCACTACTTTTGACAATATAAAGACATCTCACTCTACATAATAGAAACATTTCTAAAAATGTGTCTACAAACCAAATCTAAAATATTTTATTCTCTAGAGGAGTATGTTTGATTTTCAACAATGATCCAAAAGATGGAAGATAAAACTTTTTGGATTTAATTTTTTTTCTTACTCATGAATTACCAGTTCTGAAAGTAAACATGTTCTTTAAATATTAAACATACTAAATTAAATAAACTAAATATATCTAATATTAAATTAAATATCTTAAAGCAAATTGAAAAAGGAGAAATCCAGCAGTTTTTATCTTTTTATCTTTTGGATAAAAAGTAAAGTTCTGGAGAGAAAACAGGAAAATATCTTGGGGTAAAATTTCTAAGTTTTTTTTTTCCTGGGGTGAGAATCTTAGAAACTTTTCTAAGAAACTATTTCTTCCTTTCCAGACTTCAAATGAGAAATAAAAATAAGGCTCACCACAAATCTTTAACAGCCTTATAATTAACATTTAGATGACCTGGGTGTGTATGAAAGTAACTTCTTTATCGTCTTTTATTAATTTCATCGTAATGATGGCAGAAAAAAATATTCAAACTTGCCACTTGTATGCTATTCTCCTGGTTTAAAACAGTCCCTTTTCATTTAGCTCTGGTTTCTTTTTATAAATATTCAGACAACTCAGATTTCAAACTCTTTAGAGGAGCTTAACTAATGTTCACAAGGCTAGAGCCAATTATAATTATGAATAAAGGATAAAAACAGCACAGAGAACATTGAAGGTCACCCAGTATGAAGGCAGCCCTCCCTCTGCCTGGAAACTTCTGGCACAGGTATGCTTCTGAGACCCCAACAAAGGGAAACTTCCAAGTCCTTCCACTTCTGAGGCTCTGCATTCAGACTTCCTGGGTATTATGGCTTAGATCTGGAATCTACTCCAAAACTTTACGGGTGGAAAGCTTGGTTGCCAATGAAGCAAATTACTTTACTATTACCATCAATTTTTCTCAATAACAACCCATTTGATGGCTTAATCCATTGATAGCTGAATGGACTAATGGAGGTGAAATCTCAGTGGAGGAAGTAGGTCACTGTGGGCATGCCCTGGAAGGGTTTATCTTATCCCCAGCCTGTTCCTCTCTCTTTGCTTCCCAGAGGCCATGAGCTGAGACATTCCTCTGCCACACCCTTCCTCTGTAATGTTCTGCCTCACTGCAGGGCCAAAGCCATGAAACTGGCCAACAAAGGATGGAATCCTTTAAAATTGTAAGCTGATAAATGTTTCCCCCTTGATACTGTTCATGTCAGGTATTCTGGTCACAGTGGCAAAAAGTTGACTAACACACTGGGTTCAAGTCCTTCCAACTTAAAAATTTTACTAGTGATACAATGTTAAGCAAACCATTCTACTCCTCAGCCTCCTCAGTTGTGAAATGGGCAACTCCTTCATTAGTGGAGAACATTAAATTAGATCACATGGATAAGGGACTTTAATGCCAGTGCCTTTCAAACTATCTAGAGTGAAGGGCTAATTTGGGAGCACTTTAAAATTCCCATTGGCTGCTGACAGATACATTGGTACAAATGCAATAAAATGAATTATCATAAATTAAATGACATAAAAGCAAATACATACAATGGAATCCCAAATTACTATAAAAATTTCTAACCACATTAATTTTTGTATATATCTCACTGTCACCAGTAACAATTTTTGTGCTCCAATCTTCTGGTCACACTTTAGTAACACGACTTTACATCATCCCTAGCACAAACAAACACTCCATTAATGTTTGCTATCATTATCTTTATTTAATCCAAGTAGAAAGAGCACACAGAGGCAAGTTAATCAGTTAATGAATAATGTGTTCATTTAACACAGAATAGACATGAAACTTCCAAACCACTACCACATGTATAATCTTTATTTTTTTTTAAGAAAGATGCTTTAGGAACCATTTTACTTTATAAGTGAGAAAACTGAGACTCAGACTGTTCAAGAACTTGTTCATATTCATACAACTCAGTGGTCTTCAAAACTGGCTGCATATTAGAATCAAGTGGGGGAGTTTTCAAAATGATGGCTGCCCGGCTATGGCTCTAAACCAGTTAAATCAGAGTCTCTGATGCTGGGACATGGGCATAGAGACTTTTAAAAAGCATTGCATATGATTATCATGTGCAGGGTTTGCTTCAGATTTTCTGATAGAATTTAATGCTAGGGAAGGCAAGACTCTTTCTCCTAATATCCACAATGTTGCTTTATGGCTGTGGATGCCACACTGCAGGGAAAAGATGTGTCTTTGGAGAATTTAGATGAATGAATTTTGTCAACATTAAGTTTAAGATAGAGGGAAATATATATTAAACAGATTCCCAATGAACCTAATATATGATCTGTGCAAAGGAACCTGACTTTATTTCTCTAAATGTGTATGTGGGTGTTTGGAGAACTCCCAAGGAGGATCATCGATCGATAAACTGAATGGAAGGGTGATATAGGGTGTACTCTACATAACCTTTTAGATTCGGCTTGGAATTCAAGGCACACACACACACATACACACAAAAGTTATGAAATATCTTATTTCATCCTTCTTTCCAGAATTGTAATCAGAACTCTGGCTCTTAGGATGTATTATTTTTCTCATTTGGTTTCCCTTGGAACAGAATGAAAATTCTGAGCCTTGGCCACTCTTCCGTCATGTTCTGATTTCCCCATTTAGTGGGCCAGAGTAATTCATGTGCTTTCTCTAATATCAATGGAATTAAAGTGCATTCTGTGGAAAATGTACAATGGAGATTTATAGACTTCAAAAACATAACAAAAAATTAAGCTAAATGTTGAAGTTTTCTTAAAGGTAGAGGTGGTACATTTGATGTCCTTGCCAATGTTTGGTTTAGGTAAAAAGCATTTAAAGTGTCCAAGGCTTCCTTTATTTAGTTTATATTCAAAATACTGGTTCCTAGACCTCCTCTGTGTAGAACTGACTTTCAGCTAGTTGGGAAGTTCCTAGACATAAAATAATGAGTGGGAGGAATTTGATTCCATTACAAAAACAACTGTTGGTGTAATCTACTAGACCAGAAGATAATGAGAAAGGAAGAATTCTGCTCCTCATTTCTTATGTAGCCTGGATACCTCAAATTTCTCAGTCTCACTTTAACATCACTGTCCAGACTACTTAGAATATCTGCGTTATGTGTTTAAAAAAAAACATCTATTCTCCTGCTTAGGACTATCCCAACTCTATTTGTTTAATGTATTTTTCCTGTTACAGTGTAAGCACCATGTCTCGTTCTGTCTCCAGCCCCATAATACCTAACACAGTGCCTGGCATATAGTACTGCTCGATATATTTTGTTGAATAAGTGCATATGCCTCTTGTCACCACTCCTACCCCCGCATATGTTGTCTTAGTGATTATAAACATTGGCCAAAAGAGAAGTGGAGAATATACTCAATTTAAAATTCTTGTGAGATCTTTAAATTTTGCTTTATGTAATCCATAAACTACTCAAATCATTACAAAATCAGAAACCACTTTTAAGATGGTTCTAGATGAAGCAAAACCTTAAACTTGGACTCCAATCAGGAGTCTGCCACTTGCTAGTGATTTACCTAATCACCCAAAGCCTCAATTTTCACATACATAAAATGTCCAGCAATAAAAGCAATAATGAATAACATACCACAGACCATGGTTGTCAAGATGGAATAAGATAATGTATAATTTAAAAACTAGCAGAATTGCTAGCCAAGGGTAGATCCTCAGCTAACACTTGTTGAATCTCATTTTGAAAAAAAAAATTGACAATATTGGATGGAAGATTTTCAAGGTCAAACAGGCTGAATCAAGGTGGAGCAAGTTGAGAGAGTCATTCACCATGACTCTGCTCCCTGAGGTCCCTGAGCCACAGCTGTGGTTATTCTACCTGTGGTTTCTGGAGTCACATCAGAGGTTTGGGGTAATTTGAATTAATATTCCCTCTCTAACAATATCAAATAATCTGAAACTTCTATTGCTCCTAATTTTGCCCCTATTACATTTTTTGAAATTATTCTAAAAATGTACAGTGTAAAAGAGAACGTTGATATACAATTTAAGTAATTAATTCAGGAAATTTTAGCCTA
Source organism: Xerus rutilus (assembly GCA_028644305.1). Lineage (NCBI taxonomy): Eukaryota > Metazoa > Chordata > Mammalia > Rodentia > Sciuridae > Xerus > Xerus rutilus. The sequence continues at coordinate 154,675,145 of CM053400.1, forward strand.
ATATCACACGCAGGAACTCACCAATTTTGTTTCACCTCCTTAATTTATTTTGAGGAGCACTTTGTACCTACTTTTTAAATGCAAGTCTTGCCTTTATCCAAAATCAACAATGTTTTGAACTGTTAACAACTTATAAAGTTTATGACTTTAAGGAAATTACTTAACCATCTTGTATCTTAGTTTCCTTAACTGTTACAGGGGAATAATAAGAGGACTTATCATTTAGGGTTGTTTTGAGCATTAAATAAGTCAATTGATGTGAAGCACATTGAAAGTGCCTGGCAGGCACCTCATTAGAATTTAATAAAAATTGGCTACTTTAATAATGTTGAGTAGATGACTTGTTTATGCTCTCCCTTTCTCTCACCCCCACACACAAGAAGCCATCTAGGAACATGAACAGCAATTACCACTCATGGTCACTTTCTCTGAAAATATTATCATGTAGTTAACTATGTTCAGAGTGCATATTTAACAGGTATTTTCAACCTTCCAATGTAATTGAGGATCAGTGAAAACTGAATCTTTAAAAAGAAAATCTCATTGTTGTACAGACATAGTCCTGAGTATAAGCTAAACTTTTTTCCAAGTATGGTATACTAACCACCAGCACCAAAATACCTTATGTTCTTTTAGGGATGCAGATGCCTGGGCCCCATTCAACCCTATTGAATGAGAATCTGAAGGTGTAGAGTCAGAGAATATATATTCTAATCAAATTCATTAATTAAGCTCTATACATGCTAAAATTTGAAACAGGTATAACGGAGTAAATTTATTACTTCTGTATCATGATGACTTGTTTACAAAAATGTCATAATACCTTACTAGTTAAAACAGAAAAATGCAGTGTTTGCCTGGAGGAGCTTACTCTCCAGCACAGTTGGTATAGTCTAGTCTCAGAGACCACATTTCCTTAAAATATTCCTTAAAAACCCAGTCATGTAACTGAGGTCTAGATTGTGCTAACATGGGTTAGATCTAATGATTACATTATGTAGAAATGTATAATAGAAATGTATAATCTAATGATTACCTTATGTAGAATTCTATAATAAATAATAGGTAGAGGAAGAAAAATCCTCCGTTAAGCAGCAAGCATCGATATGTTTGACAGATGGATCATGTAACAGTCTATTGATAAACTTCAATGCAAGAGAAAATATCTCTGATTCAACAATGCCATACAAGTCATACGTGTGATGTATCAGGAATATGACCTGCCAGACATGGAGCACATAGCTCTGAAGGAAACTGTATCTGAGTGGATGCAATTAGTTTTTCTGCAGGTGGAGTGTTCTTGGGTGGGTGCTGAGATGCCTGCATTCCTAATATTATTCAGAGATTCTTACAATGTCTTATATTAAGATCACACCTAGCATCCAACAGTGAATTGGAACAAAATCAGTCCTAAAGGAAATACCTCTCTTACAAGTTCATAAGATGAACATTTCTCTGGGAAATAATACTGGAGGCCTCATGCATCTTGGTTCCCAACCAACTGATCTCTCCCAAAGCTCAACAAAGCCCTGAGTCAGTCTATCAGAGGCCAAAAATAGTGTGCAAGAGGAAAAAAGAAATACAACTATAACGAAAAGAATAAAAAAACAATAATTTTCCATGTTGAGTTGCCCCAGGCAAACATAACATTTAAACTGTGTAAGATACAAACATTTTTATGACATGAATATTTAAGTTTCACTCACAGCAAATAATCCCTGTTTCACTTCTTCTCCTACCCCTCATAAGAAGAAGATATTTCCTGCTTATATTAAAACATAGTTTTTACTTTAATTGACTGTGATGGCTTTCAGTATTCAGAGGGAAGAGGAAGTGGATGGAAATCATGAGGCACACAGTGAGATTTCTTCAATCCTGAAGTTTCTCTACATTTGAGTTCAAAAAAAAAAATAGGCACATTTGCATTTTCCACCCCTAATTGAAGAACCAGTTTCTAATGGAACAACATGTAGCTGAAATGGTGCCAATGAAATAGCTGGGTTTCAGAAGCCACGGGACTGCTTTCTCAGTACAAATAGCATTTGTGGTTTCAAACAGGGAGTCTCCATGGCTGGGGAAAGTGAACAGAAATTCAAACTAAAATTCATGTAGTTGTTGCAACCAGGACGACTATTTCAAAACCACCCAAGCCTGTCAGGTAAGAGACTGCCATGCTTCTACTGTGCCAGAGTGTCCCCATCTTCATTCTCTGCTGACCTGGTTGGTGTCTTCAAATCAGAATCTAATCATCATTCATTTAAACCAGGCTTAATTGAACACTCTCTGCAAAATATAATAAGTTACACACACCAACTATCAGGCAGGATCATCTTTAATTTGGACCATTGTTTTTCCTTTGGATTATGGGGTCACTGAAAGCTCTTTTAAGAAAGAAAGAAGGAAAGCACAAAACAAACAAAACAAGAATAGATGGAAGGAAAGAAGGGAGAGAGGGGAGGAAAAAAGGAGAAAGATGAAAGGAAGGAAAGAGAAGAAAAATAGGATCTTTAATGGGATAGTAAAATAAATAAATACTAGGTCTCTAATGGAATAGTCAAATAAATACTAGATATTCCTAAGGAAGGCCCTCTGCAATACTCTATAGTAAAGGCAGACTAGTTCAGTGTGACTGGGGCAAAACCAAAACAGATTCTCCAGTCTTGACTTTGGGCTCTTGCTCCCAGCCGTCTCCCACTAGACCACATAGAAGAGGGAAAGCAGTGGCTGAGATACAGCTCAATGGTAGAGCACTTGCCTGGTGTTCACAGAGGCATGGTCTGATCCTCAGTGCCACAAAAAGAAAGGCAAAAAACAGAAGAGAGAAAGTGTTTATTTATTGCTCTATTATGACCCAAACCAGCATTATTTGGCACTTCCTCTCAAAAAAATTTAATGTCAAAACTTTGATTTCATGAAACAACAGGTTTGGTTGAGGCCAAAATGCTTTGAGACTTTTTTCTCATGGTATTTCCACTAGTAGTGCTAGCCAAAACCCAAACTACATACCCAGATGAAAATAAACATAAATCAAAAAACCTCAGAAATGGTCTGAGCTTAGTGTGAAGAGTGAATGAATGATGGCTTAGGTTAGCATGTATTTATCTGAACTAGACCCTTGATTTTTATACAAATAAAATTGTCACTGGACTAGTAAAATAAAAGCCAACCCTCCCCAAACCACACACACACACAAAATGTCCAAAAATACAGTGTACTCCATTATATGCTAGGCAAATTCCAGCAATTGATGACATATTCTAGTTATTTCCTTAGTTATTCCTGGTAAGGGGTCAACGAAGATGTGAGATTCTTTATAAAACACGGCAAAAGCAAACCTTGAGTCTTTAACTCTCGGAATCACTCATGCTTAGAGAAAAACATGGCAACATCTTTTGTGAGTGGTACCTTAATCTCAGAAGACATGGAGTCAGAAATTCTCCACAGGATTGCCATTTTATTTTATTTTATTTTTTTGTGGACTTAGTGACTTTTTTTTCTCATGTGGACAGCATGAGGCACATAAAAGCATTTATTAAAGGACATAATTTTGCCTGAAAGCAAGCCCTGTTTCTGCCCCCACAGGATGTTGGTGCTCTCCACAGACCTTGTGTTGATTACCCTCTGTGGGAAGTAGCAGTCAACTCTAATTAACTAATTTACTTTCAACAAGTGTTTAATTAGGGCCTTTGCCCATATGTTATGCTCTTTTGAAGAGTCTGCCCAAGGTAGGAACTTTATTAAAATACAAAGAATTAATCTGGATCTCTGACATAAGTCTGTTGAGTATGTAGAAAATAATATGATTCCCTTGGTAAGTATCAAATTCATAAATAGATTGTATGTGTGTGTGTGACAACTTAGACAATGCATTGGGACAGCTATCACGTGGATAATATACAGCGCAGAGTCTGGAACTAGAGATGAGCCCTGGAAAACCAAAGTAAAATATTCCAAACAGGCAAAATCATAATCACCAATAGTAGATAAAGAATAATAGTCAACATTTTTAAACTAGTAACCACGTGCCAGCTATTTTCTATACTCTGATTTAATGCCTGCATGAATTATAGATGATCTAAAGCTTCCTCATATCACAGGTAAGGGGACTGGAGAGGTTAAGTATCTAGCAGGTTGAAGACAGGCTTCAAAGCTGGAAAGTTGTAGGGAATTTCAGTTGTAGGGAATTTCATTTGGTGTTTTCCAATATTATAGGAAACACAGGGGACCTGGTTAAATGAAAGATTCTATTTCCGTGGGTTGTGAAGGAGTATGAGATTCTGCATTTCTTACAGGCCCCCAGGTAATTTTCATGCTAGTGACCTTCCAATCACACTTCAAGTAGCAAGGACTTAAAGGCACAGTGGAAAACATGCTATTGAAACTAGGCTGGCGAGGGTGAGCCTGAATCAGTGATGGAGAGTTGATAAGTTTGTGGAGTCAGTACTCATGCCCAGGCCATGGAATAGCAAGTGAACTAGATAATTTTTGGTATCCTCAGATATAATACAGTAAGAACCTATATTGGGATGGGAAAGCAAGACAGGACTTGAGACATGTTAAGAGAAAAATTTCTTAAGCCAATTAAATTTAGTATACTTTATTTGAGCAAAGCAAAACAAGAACAAAAAAATTGGGCAGCCCCCAGACCAGAGAAGTTCTGAGAACTCTAACCAACAACTTAATCAGCATAATAATGTACATGAGACATGGAAAAACCGAAGTGGGCACAGCTGAATAAATCAAGCAGTCAACTGATTACAGTTTAACTAGTTGTTTACAGCTGAGTTAGTTAGGGCCTTCTGCAAGCAACTAAAGCTCAGTTATTGAGATTAAATTTTATATTGATTTGGTCTGGTGGCTCAGTGTAGCTGCCCAATCCAAATCCATGGCCTCCTACAAAATATTATTTAACAGACTTTAATAAGAATTGCTTGCAGAGTTTACTAATAAGGCTGGTGGACTCTGCTCCCCAGATTTCTAGGTTGCCCTATTAATTTAGAAGGAATAAAAAGGAACATATAACAATGTGCATTTTAACAATACTTCATATGATTTTAATGTTTGTGGTCCTCACACTTTGAGGAACACTGTCCTAGCTAATGGAGAAAAGCCAGTCTAGAGTTTGGCAGTTTTTTACAAATAATCCTTGTATATGTGATCCACATATGTCTAAGTGAAAGATAATATCCAAGGATAATGACAACTCCTATTAACTGAGGGTATGCTGTATGCTACACTTGCAGTAAATATTAGATATTTTATATGTATATGTATAAAATATCTAGTCTTACAAAATCCCTGCAGATGTTTTTGAGCTCAAGATATGTGAACCTATTAATTTCTTTTTTATTTAAGCCATATTGAGCTGGGTTTTCAGTTCCTTGCAGCCAAAAATAGCCTAACTACATCACATCTTCTGTGCCAGGCACTGCAGATTAAAAACGAGTTTGCCCAAAAAGCTCAGTGATTCATGGTAGGGAGAAAGGGTGTCAGACAAGGAAAGCTGTGATAAGTTTCAAAACAAAGATGTATTTGAGATGCTATGGAAACACCAGAGAGGCCCAGCAAGGCTTCAGGAACGGAGAGCATGAAGTAATGTTTCAACAAGAGCAAACAAGATGGGCGAGCAGGGCGTTCCAGACTAAGGGACTAACTGTTTGCAGCTTAGTGACTTAAGGGCCTTCTGCAAGCAACCAAAGCTCAGTTATTGTGACTAAACTTTATATTGATTTGGCTTGTGCAAAGAGACAGATATGTGAGAGAGCAGGAGATACAAGACTCTGCATGAAGCTAGACTAATGTGCCAGGCTAAGTAGTTTAGGTCATCAGGTCTGTTGAGGAAACAAAGAATGGGTTTTGTCTCCTCTAGGGACCATGTGGAAGAAGTAAATGGGATGATACTACCTTGAACCTGATGAGCCTAGATTTAAATCTCAACTTTACCTGTTCTTAGCTGTGTAGTGCTACTTACTGAACCTGTCAAAGCTTCTATCTCCTTGTCTGAAAGAAAGGGTTAATGGTATCAAATTTACAAGTAATTTAAAATTGCAAGATGATGAGTATAAGTTCTTGGGACATTGTTCCTTTGTCTTTATCTATTTGCTGTAATGACAAAAGGATGTTGCTCTGCTCTGGAGACACTCATCTAGCTGGCGAAGACAATATTCAGTTTGCCGAGATCAGGGATGCACACAATGGTATGAGAAGCACTGTTTCTAAAACTTAATTTAGTAAAATATAAATAATTTTTAAAAATTGTTTTGAATATTTTTTTAGTTGTAGATGGACACACAATAGCTTTATTTATTTATTTTTATGCAGTGCTGAGGATCGAACCAAGTGCCTCACACTGGGGAGCCAAGTGCCCTACCACTGAGCTACAGCCTCAGACCCAAAATATAAATAATTAATTTGGAAATAATGTAAACAGGTGATCAAGATTGCATGCAACAGTTTCCACAGCTGTGGGGAATTGATTTAAAACAGTAGAGGCAGCAGAGGTTGAGAGATTGTTACTGTAAGAGGTGAAATGAGGATGAGCTAGGAAGTAGCAGCTGGAGAAAGAAAATGAAATAGATCTATCTGAGAGACATTTAGGAGTGGAACCGCTTGGAGTCCATGCTTGAGCTAAGAGTCTGGGATGATGTTAGTTTAGGAATGTTTAATATTGATGTCATTCTCGAGGAGCTGAAATCCAGGAGTTAAAGCTAATATCACAGTTTTCCCATTCTCATTTTCCTCACCTGATCTACTCAGCACTTGGCCAACAATTACTTATTCTTTGTCCTGAAATCTGCCTGATCAACATGCAACTTTCAGCCTAAGGCATTATCTCCTGCCTCTTGTCTACACGTTTCTTCTACTGGGCATGCTCAAAGTGCATCCTTAAGCAAGCAACATCAGCATGAAATGAAAACTTATAGAAATGCAAATCCTTGGGGTCCATTCCAGAACTACCGAATCAGAGACTGAGAATAAGCCCAGCAGTCTGTGCCTAAACAAGCCCACCCATGTGATTCTGATATATGCTGAATTTTGTAGAATCGTGAGTCTATAATAACCTTCAGGGCACAAGATGTTTTCTAACATCCTGGATTTCACATGAGGAAATAGTTTCTGCAACAATCTGTCAGACCCTAGGGAGATGATTCCTGTGTGGGACAGTGAGACTTCAGGATGGAGCAGCCCAATGGCCCTCACCCCAAGTTCAGGTAAGATCCCACTGGGAGAAGCACAGTGGACTTGGGCAGCTCTGTAACTGATGTGGCACAATTGGGTCTTCTTCCCATAGCAAATCAGAGGACCATGACACCCATTGAAAACTACCTAGACTAGTCCAGAAACAAAACCCTCAGCTCTACTGGGAGAAAAATTGGGGACCAGCAGAATATGTGAGAGGTAATCAAAAGGAAAAGTAACTCTCAAATCTGCTCTTCCTGCACACTGGGCCATTCCACCATTCTTATTGACAGGGCCACTCAAACTCAAGAGGCATATATAATAGCCCATCATGCCAGGTCAGTAGGTACAATTTCAAGGGTCAACAAGCCATGGTCTTTAAGGCTCTAATTACAAACTAGACCACCAGACAGATGCCCAATTGTCTACTGGCCTCTGCAGCAAAACTTCATGCTTTGTGGGAGGAGGGGAGAGAGCGTGTGTTACTTGGCTCTCGGGGAAAGAGGATTAATCCTATCATGACCCCTAGGTCTCAGCTTCCAACTGCCCATTAATGTCTGACTAAATGGCATTTCTGGGTGGGCTACATAGTTTCAGAATAGCTGTGAAATCCCTTCCTGTCTGTTTTCAGAACAAAATCCTAGGTACAGAAGTGTTTTCTTTCTTATTAAATCATTTACTTCCTCATCCACTGAGCTCTTTTGTGGAAATATTGTTGAATATATTTAACTTAAACTGTCCCATCTCAGGTAATACAAAAACTGTGGTTCCCAAACCTAATGACAAGTAGCTGCATCCGACTATCTAGTTAAATATCTGCAGCTACTGACCATCAGCACTCTTTAGTTTCTTACAGTTCATCTCCTCCCTGACCCTCTGAGTTAATTACACTCACAGTCTGCCTCACAGTTAGACATCCACAGACATCTAGACTACCGAGAGGTCAAATGGATCTAGACATGTAGGACTACTGAGAGGTCAAATGGAAGACCTTTCATTTGTCTATTTTTTTTTTCTCCACTCTTAATAGGAATTTACTGCAAGTAGCCAGACAGAAAGGGCTCCACAGCCTCAGTACTGACCCAAGCCTCAGGGACATCTACTGTTATCTGCCACTTCTTCACTGTGTCTGCAGCAGCATTTTTGCCACAAGGATGCTTAGAATATATACTAAGTTCTGAGTGACCCTGGGCAATTTTCCTAATCTGTGGAATCCTGACTTGCCTTATCTAAAAAATAGAGGTAGTTGTGAATGTTAAATGAAATGCATGAGAAAGTCTTGCATCTAGTACATCTAGTTAGCACTGCGATGATATGATTGTAGTGAACAGTATTGGTGTCCTCCTAAGTCCCCTAAGATCCCTTTTTATCATTTGTGCTTTCCTCCAGAGGCAATTAACTAATGACTATCAAGTACCAAATTATGAAACCCAAGGATTCATTAGTAACACAAAGATGCCCTGAAACCAAAGAAACCAAAAGTGTTACCAAAATGACGGAAAGAGGTTCTCCCTGCTTTAAAAGGATGGCTTTGGATCTTTTATGTTGATCTTCATAACTTTGTGGTCCTTAGCTTTGTTGGTACTGCTAAGGTCAGTTGAATCTGTGGAAGCTGTAACTTTGAGTGGACCTGTGGATCCACAGTGTTGGTGGGGTAGTAGCTGAAGCAAATCAGTTGCAGGTACAGGTAGCAGGGTGGACAGTCTGAAGAAGCTCAGGAGATTTTCTTGTGAACTCTGTGGGCCCTCCCAGAATAACTGGGGGAGGGGAAGTATTCTTTTGAGGGAGCTATTAACAGTATGTAAAAAACAGAAATATTTACTAATGAATCAGTATGAAATTTCTCCATGATATTCAAAGTAAAAGAATGACAGCTGGAGAACTTCTTAACTCCCTGCAGTTCCCTCGCCCCACAGGACCACAAATGAGGAAGCTGAAGGGAGGGCGGGGAATGTGAGGAGGCAGGCCACAGGAGAACTTCCTGCCCAACACAAGCTAGCTGATCAAGAACTGGTCACCAGTAGGCTATGGCATGGAGTCTGCCCCTCAGCAGCTACTCTACATTTCCATCTTACTGCCTACTTTCTGGCTCCCCACCCCAGGATATACACCCACGTGAACTGTCAAGCTCACTAGCATGTGATATTAGAGAGTTTGCAATAAATTATGCTGATAATGTCATTATTTTTCCAAATCAAATTTAATCTATTCAAGCCCTACACAATCCATGAGAAATCCACGAGAATGTGTTACGTTCTATGAACTGTGCCAGATATATTATATATCAAGTAGACTCTTCTTCATTTATTCCTCCTCATAAACCATTTTAAGTACATTTTGAGGTGTGTGAGGCACCTTGTATACTTGTCCTGGATAACTTGTATGCTGTCCCTGGATAATAAATGATAAGGTTGGAGTTTGAGTACAGATCTACAGACAGTTTGCTTCATCTTATCCCCTATCCCACCATGAGTGCATAATAAGGAATATCTAATTAGGGGGGATAGAGTGATCTTCCTGATGAAAATTATGTTTACAAGGAGATCAAAAGAATATTTTGGAGTTAGCCAAGCAAAATGACTGCATGTGTGTGTTGGCACTTGCTAGAGAAAAAGAGAGAGTGGGTGGATGGAAGAGAGAAAGTACTACTGACAGACAAGCAAATACGAGAGCCCAGAAACAAAACATGTCACTAATTATTAGCTCTGTCAGCTAGAACTCTGGAGGTGCAAAAGATAGGGAAGTTAAAAAGTTAAGGCATTTAAGCTTTGGAGGGTGATAGGGAGCCATTGATAGATTTAAGATGGAATTAATGAGATAAAATTTAGAAAGATTATGTTGTTCTCACTGTGGGAAATGGATTGTAGCTGGGTACATCTGGAAGAGCGGAGATTTTACTCTTCTCCGTAAACCAATGTGTCTTGTATGTATTTTAATATGTAGCTATGATAGCATGTCACGTTTTGTATTCCATATGTTGTACTGAATTCATTGGCTTAATAAATACAAAGTGTTAACTGGCGAGGGCAATGCATGTAATGAAAGTTATAGAACACTATTCCTCATGAACACAAAATATTTAGCAATTTATTAACAACTCAGATTCAGCAAATTGTAGAACGATAATGAATTATAACCAAAAGAGCATTATTCCAGGTATACAAGGTTGGGTTTATTTTTAAAACAAACAAAAATCAATGAAGGTAATTTACAATCTGATCAGTAAAAAGGAAAATCCAGTGATCATCTCAAAAGATGCAAAAATACAATTAGATAAAATTCCACACCTATTCAGAAAAAATACTAGCAAACTAGAAACAGAAGAAAGTTTCCTCAAACTTACAAGGGTATCTATAAAAACCCTACTGCAGGATAATATTGTACTTAAAGTAAAAGACTAAATGTTTCCCTTCAAGATTAGGAATAAGGCACAAATATTCACTTTCACTTCTTCTGTTCAGCATTGTAATGGATGTGGAGCCCAATAAATCAAAATGAAGAAAGAAAATGCATAAATATTGGAAAGAGAGGATTAAAATGGCAATTCCAATTGCAGCTGCTGGTTCAGGTGTTTCTGTTGGCACAAATCAGCATCACACCAGATATCTGGTATAAAGTGTAGCCAAGCTTTCTTTCTAGTTGCACAAACAGGAAATACCAATACCAATTTGCTTTCACTTGGCAGGGATAGAAGTAATCTTTTCTGTTTTGTCTAGAATTATGTCAACTCTCCAACTGATCCATAACTGAGTCCTTAGGTAACCTGACTGTTTTAGCATCTGTGATGGTTAATTTTATGTGATGTTAATTTTAACTGTACTACAGGATGGTCAGATAGCTTTTTAAACATTATTTCCAGGTGTGTCTGAAGGAGAGTAGCATTAGAGTTGGGGGACTAAGCAAGGCAGATAGTCCCCTCTAATGTGAGTGGGCATCATTCAGGTTGTTGAGTATCTGAATAGAAGACAGTAGAGGAAAAATGAATCAACCCTGCCTAACCAGTTTGGGAACTGGATTTTCTCCCCTCAGCACTCTTGGTTCTCAGGCCTCTGGATCTGAAGTAGAAGCTACACCATCAGCTCTGACTCACAGGCATTTGAACTACATCCAGCATTCCTGCATGATCAGCTAGCTGGTAGACAGAATTGTAGGACTTTAGCCTCCATAAGCACATAAGGCCACACCTTATCGTAAATCTCTTCCTGTTAGATTGAGGTGAACAGAACAATTTCTATCTCATTTTTATCTATCTCTCACTGGCTCTGTTTCTCTGGAGACCTAATAGGGCATCTTAAGGATGCTTCATTGACCTATGACATGCCATTCGGATGAGGTCTAGCGATAGACATGGATGTCCTATGGATAGGACATTGATCATACATACTACTTTTTGCTCGAAGGTCTCTAGCTTATCCAGGTGATAGACAAAGAGAAAATTGTGGAAGCAAGTATGATTAAAGCACTTATATATCGGCAAGTCTATGAAGTCTCTGATAAGTCCTAATAAGAGATCACAGTAGGGATTTTGAAGAAAACTCTTCCACAAAACTATTCTCTTTCAGTGGAAATAGTCTTTTAGTGGAAATAGTCTTGGATCCCAGTTGGGCCCTGCTAGAGTCCAACTGTGGGAAAAGAGGTGCCTGCAAACTGAGATAACTAGCAAGGACTATAGGTTATACTTTCCACCAGCAGATAAAATTGGTCTTCATTCCACCACTTCATCTTTAAATGGAAGTGTAACCAGGAAGAGCTTGAAAGTATAAATTGTTTCAGCAGATGGATTGCATTCCCACTAAAACTGCCCCCACAGCATTACTATCTATATATGGCCTCAGGGGGAACTCTTTATGACAGATGATCAAGAAGGAAAAAAATTGAGCCTGTGTTAAAAGAGTGTACTTTATATTCTAGCATCTGCTCAAAATAAACAGGAGTAACTGTGGATGAGACTTGGGAATGTATATCCTCCTCGTCGCCAGCAGATTCCTACCGTGTCACTCTTGCACAGTAGTTTCAGACTGTAAAAATGATCATGCAAGCTATAATTTTGCAAAGCAATTTGAATAATCAGTGGGAAAGAGTAGTTAATATAAGACCTTTAAAATTTGGTAAGTATTAAAAACCCGTACCATCAGAGGCTGGAGTTATGGCTCAGTGGTAGAGCGCTTGCCTGGCATGCGTGAGGCACTGGGTATGATCCTCAGCACCACATACCAAATACATAAATAAGGTTTAAAAAACTCTTATAAAAAAAAAAAACCTTACCATCAACCATAAGTATATAGGGATATAAAATAATAAAATGAATATTTCCTTAGTACAGTGTAATTTAAAACATTAGAAACATTGAGAATGAAGGGTTTTGTTTTATTTGATTTTGTCTTTTGAAAAGATAAACTTATAGAGAGTAGTTTAAACAACAGTTGGTTCCTTCTTGTTATATAACTTACAACATGGAGACAGCTTATGCCTTGGTTAATTATCAAGGTTTGGATCAGCTTCTAGCATTTTATCCTTTAATGTGATTTTTTTTTCTCTTGTCAATATCATTTCCTTTGGAATATCTTCACCTGTTGTCACAACCACCTTCCTCACATGTGAATGAGTTTGCCCTTAATTAAGTTCCCTGACTCCCCACCTAGACCCCGAAGTGTCCACAGCCCTAAGGTGGGCTCTTTCTTCTCTAACTCCATTTAATTTTATTTGAGTTTCACTTCCAGCATTATCACTTTTGTTTCTTTGCTGCACTTCATTTTTTGTCAACTAATTCCCTTTTATAATTATCCAATTTTATAAAAGTTATGTGGGTTTTTTCTCTGAGAAGTGCCACAAGATGACTCTTCCACTGTTGGTGTGTGAACTAAATAACCAATAAGTGATGGCCAATCACTGGTAGAGTTTGAAAGAAGTGGCATGATTGTCACAGATTGTAATGTGCATTGGTTGTTAGGTAGTGCTTTGTAGACTGAAAGACTTACAATGGAGTTTATCATTTGTAATTTCTCATGGTTAACATGTCATGCAAACTGAAATTTGAACTGCATCGTTGAGGCACTGTTGTTATTTAATTAAAGCATGGTAACTGAAATCCATGCATATCTCTACCAGGCAAAGTGAAGATGACTGATACATTGGTTGTTCACTTTGCACAGGAGGATCAATGGTGTAAGGTACAGACTCATACTGATTTATTCTTCATGGTTTTGACATATAGCCAGAGACATGGAAGGAAAATTTTTGGCGGATTAATGGGAATGAGGTTTAGGGAAAGGTCATATGGATGGTCCCCTCAGAATAGGCCCAGAGTATGAGAATAATTCCATAGGAATTTCACCAAAGTTTCTTTCTGTGGAAGAGTCTCTCAATAATAACATGAACAAGATGATACATCCTAGGTATCAAGCCAGCCCCATTCCAGTTGTTATGGTTTTGATCTGGAGGGTCCTCCTAAGGTTCGTGTGTTGAAAGCTTGGTTCCCAGCTTGGTAGTAGTGTTCAGAGGTAAGAATCTTGGGAAGTGATTGGTGCATGAGAGACCTGACATCATCAATGGATAAGTCCATTGATGGATTAATAATTCAATAGCATTATTGGGAGGTGGTACCTCCCTGGCTCCATGAGATGAGTAGTTTTATTCTGCTATATTCTTCTGCCATGATGTTGCTGACCTGGAGCCAGTTGACCATGAATTGAAACTGTGAGCCAAAATAATTTTTTCCTCCTAAGTTGTTCTTCATAGGCATCTTGGTCACAGTGACGAAAAGCTACTAACATACCAGTCCTCCCTAATGCTCAATTTGTCAACTCACGAACAATGTGGACATAATGACAGAGATGTCTTTCATGTAAAATCAACAACACAGACTATTCTCACTAAGGTAGGTGAGAAGGTAGGATTGCTACCAGTTCTGGGTATACAATATTCTTTATGAAATAGATACTTGCGGATTTAGGTTTATCTCCCCTCACACAATGCTTCTGCTAAAAAACAGCATCCACAATTTCTCCCCTGTTGGAGTTTTCTACACAATGCACCATGCAGGAAGAAATACATTTTCCTGCAAAAGAAGTAAGCCAGTGAGCTGATCCTCCTGGAGCTCTCTCTCTTAACATGTCCTCATCACCTATAGAAAACAAGGTTTATTGAAAGTCAATTACAGTACCAAGTGGCAGTTAAGACCTTACCAGGTTGGGAAGCAGGATAAAACCTGAGCCAGTGACAGATGAGAGATGCTGTTTCTCCCACAGTTAGAACACATGACTATGGAAAACAAGGGATGGATGTAAGCAGGACATCTCTTACTATTATACCTTATAACTCACTTGCAAAAACTTTTCTGTCTCTGAAACTCTGGGATTTACTAATTAGAGAATTTAGCACCCAAGAAGAAATATCTCCACAATGGAACATGGTACTGTTGCATTAAATTAGCAGCTGACACTGGTCTCTTTCCTTTTGAGACCTCATGATGGACATGGAGGAAACAATATACCAGTAGTGCCTAAGTGATGTATGCAAATTCAGAGTCTGCAAACCTTTTCTGTTGAGATATAGATATATATTCTCTGTCATAATGGATGCAGTTGTATGAAAGTAGCCACAGTCAAGCTAAAATGAAAGACAGTGTTCAGAACTTCATCAGATAAGATCAGGTCACAAAATCAGAAAATGAAACAGTTTTTTCCTCCTCCTGAGTTGCCTTCATTTGATCATATGGATATAGGAGCAGATATCTTTTTAAGTTCTCCATGTTTCTACAGAGACCAATAAGACCGGAATTCTTATCCTTGAGAAGTATTGGAAAGAAATCTTCTGCCATTCTTTGCTAATTTGTTTTATTTCTCTTTCTCCCTAAACCTTGAGCAGGGGGTAAGCACTAAACATGTATGTGTCAACCCCTTCTGTACTTTCTGTCTTCTAAAGTGTACTATAACAATATTTTTCCATATATACTGGAAAAATATTGAGTACGCGCATGATCCAAGACTTCAGGGTCACTGTCTCTATGTGGTCTGCTTAACTGGGCAATATTTTCATTGTCCCCTTCTCCCTAATTCCCATAAGATAGAACTTTTTTTTTCACAGAAAATTGTAGAACCATCTGGGTACACTGAAAATCCATCATATGTATAATTAGTATAATTGTGGTCTTTTTATACATCTTTTACTGGTTCATAAGTATCCTCCTCCACAGACACTACACCAAACCTTGACTCCTCTTTTCTGCTCTGATCTCATCTGTGCAGATTTTTTGAGAAAGGGACCAAACTTGCAAGGGCAAGTAGTTGTGCAAGTGAGGAGATCTGTAGTTCTGCAGCTATTTTAGTCTGCAGCTATAGGTAAGCTTAGCAGCGTCTTTAACATCATCAATCCATGCATAACTATCAATGCTTCATTCCCTGATTTCTCTCTGTTAAATCTCTGATAACTTCCAGGCCACCCAAGGGAAAAATATAAGACTTCTTCTCAAATGATAGTTTCCTATAATACCTGAATGCCTTGCTATTCTGAATCATAGATGTTTTTATTATTCCTGAATCACAAGATCATGAATGTCTCTTAGAGCCAGGATAGGAGAAAGTAAATATTCCATTAAGGTCTGGGATTCTCTAAACCAGAAACTCAACAGCAGGTTTTTTTTGTATTTTATTTATTGTTCTATCCACTGACCTTAGCATTTTTGATATCTTATACCTTACAAATTAAATACTATATTCTTAGTTTAGATGAAAAATGGTAACAAGAGACATTAAGTAACTTACTATTGTTCGAGTAAATAAGTAAGCTGCTAAACCAGAATTTAAACACAGATCTCTTTGACTCCTATGTCTATGCTCTTAATCATCGTGCTATGTTATTCATCTGCAGAGGGAAAATGAAAACAAAGATCACTTGTCTACTTCCTCTCCCATGACAGGAGATAATTCTAACTAGCATCAGCTACCTATGAAAGAAAGGTTGTTTATCTGTGTCTATTCCTAAATAAAGACTGAGAATTCCAGTGATCAACCATCTTCCCACTTACAGAAACCTAAACCTGGGCATATTTTAAGTCATGATTCCTCACCAGAGATGCAGTCTCTGACTTTACCCAGTGACCCATAGAAGGCTGATACAACCTACTGGTATACTAACAGTGTAAAGGAATGATAAATGGGATTGTAGTTTGGAGAAATCTGAGGAAGGAGTACGCTCATGATCCAAGACTTCAGGGTTATTGTCTCTATGTGGTCTGCTTAACTGGGCAATATTTTCATTGTCCCCTTCTCCCTAATTCCCATAAGATAGAACTTTTTTTTTTCACAGAAAATTGTAGAACCATCTTGGTACACTGAAAACCCATCATATGTATAATTAGTATAATTGTGGTCTTTTTATACATCTTTTACTGGTTCATAAGTATCCTTCTCCACAGACACTACACCAAACCTTGACTCCTCAAATCTCTCCATTCAGAAGAAATTGAGAAGTCATGTGACACATTTCTTCATCTATGTATTTTAAAAAGTCATATGATCAAAGAATTTACTTTTTTAATCCAGAATAGTTACCTCAGAAAATAAAAAACGTTAGAGGGTCACATGATAAACAAATACATTGATTTCAGTGACTCTGACTTATGTAGCTAGAAATTCATGTAACTTCAGCCATCTGGCTTACACATGGAATAGAGAAAACTAACTGAACTGGCTGAGAATACAAGAAGAACCATCTGGTCATCTAACAAACATTATCTTGAGTGCCTACTCTGTGCCAGGAACTTAAACCAAGGGTGAAGATAATAGTTTGGTCAGCTTCAGTACAAGAAAGTCTTTTTCCAGTTGTTTGACTTCTTGGTCAATGGAATAGGCTCATGAAAGCCTATAAATACTCCATTTGTTAACCAAGTACTTAATGACCACATCAGCAATTGTAAAAACTTGTATCTGTTTCCCATTGTGGAAGAGATTGAAATAATTGAGTTAATTTAAACTCACTGCTTCTATGGAATAACAATAAGTCCTTTTTCCAGTATTCATTTTCTACTCTGTACTCTTCCTACCTCCCTTTAAAAATGTACCTACT
>CM053400.1:154692888-154715096 GCA_028644305.1 Xerus rutilus
TGCTATAAAGGGTACCATGTACACATGAGTGAAATCTCTCAGGGGTATACTTGGAAATGGATTTGCTGGATCATTAAACATGCAAAACTTCCATTTTGCAGATGTTAATCAAATATTCTCCCCAAATGATTGTAGCATTGTACATTACCATCAGCAGTATATGAATTCCTATTTCCCATATTCTCACTTATCTCTATATAAAAATGTTTTCAATAGAGAGTGTTTGAAATGGCACTTCAATGTGGTTTCAATTTACTTCCCTCTTACCTGTGGAGTTTAGCATCTTTTGTGTCTATTGGTCATTTGCTTTTCTCTTCTCTGAATAATTTTTGCCCATTTCTTCAAAGTGGCTTCAATCAGAATAATTCACTTTTTGATGTTCTCCAATTTTAAATTCATTAAAATTTTGATAGAATATACGTTTGAACCTTTTGAAGTCTCCAAATATATAAGTAAATTCTCCTTACTACCTCTGTACCCAACTGGACAGTTTTCCTCTGTGTAATAAACTCTTCTTTACATTTGAAAACTGTAAGCAATGCATAGAGTTTTGCTTCCTTAATTCTGGGTGAGCATTGAGAATAAGAGGTATAGTAGGTTGTATAAAATCTGGGGTCTTAAGGCAATTTTTGAAGGACTACAGAGATCAAAACCAATCTAGGGGCTTCTGTTACTCTTGAGCAGAGAGAGAATGATAATTGATACTTGAAGATCCTAGAGAAAATGAATAATAGAAAGTGTTATACCATAGAATGACATAGACTAGGATGGTTTTTGAGAACAGTTGTCCCAAGAGCCATTAGCTTATGGGGTGAACATCTGTCCTTATGTAGGTAATGAATATTTTGAAGTATATAGAGAAAAGAGAGTTAGCACCTGTTCACTATATGTTTCTTATGAAGCCTGGTCAGTTAAGCATAATGCTGGACATTGCATTAAAATTTTCTGACATAATTAATATACTGTATGTACTATTTATTTATATTTATTAAGTAGTTGATATGTATGTAATACTTTACACATTAGTTCATTGGATTTCTCAACACTCCCAATAGATTGTTACATCATTTCAAAGATGAGGAACTATGACAGTTCATAGTGAGAACTGTCATAGTTCTCCATGCTGTCATCTTCAACCATCTTCCTGTGGCTATCAGAAAGGAGAATAAGTCACCTTTTGGTAGCAACCATCTGGTTTATCACAAAAAGAGAAAACACAATAAAGCTGAGATTTAGGTAATTTGCAAGTAGTTGTTTCTACAAGAAAAATAATTTTTTAAAAGCTAGGTCTAGGATCCTAGCTTCTCAGTCAAAATGAATACCCCAAGGACTATCTTTTTGAGCTCCCTAAAATATCCCCAGCTCTCTGCAAGGTCTTCGCTCTCTGAGGCTGTAAAAAGCAGCCTGACATGGAGTCTAGTGGTCTGACTGCCAATGCTAGATGGTAAATTGCCACTGGAATAAGTTTCTCATATGAAAAACTAAATGTCTTTTATAAAGATATTAATCATTTGTTTTAAAAGGTAACACGCACCCCCTGAAACTCTTTGTGCTTTCAGCAGAATGAGTCCAAGCCAAGGTTTTGTTTTGTTTTTTAACTCCAGTTTTACTCACCCTTAAAGCTCCCATGGCCACTAATCCACAGAAGCTGTTTGCTTCTTTGAAATTTCTTTTTGCTTCAGACTTACAGGGTTTTAGCCAAGTTTGGCTTCAGGAGACCTTCAGATTATTCTCTGCCCAGGTTGTGACCTCTTTGTGTGATGGTTGAGCCCTTGGCTCAAATTTCCTGGGGAGGACCAAGTTGCTCAGGTCCAAGGCAGAGTGAATAAATGTTTCCAGCCCAGGAAGAGGGTTGTGAAAGGAGTGTGTGTGTGTGTGTGTGTGTGTGTGTGTGTGTGTGCGCGCGCACGCGTGCATGCACATGTACATGCGTGTGTGCGTGCATGTGTGTGTATTGGTTTGGTTTTGCTGAAACGAGCGTACAAGACGTGTACTGCAAAAGTTAGATTGCATTGAGTATGTTGTAAAAATTTACATTTATCAGATCTAGAAATAACAGTCTCAAAGTGGTAATGACTACACAATAGTTCTCTTGGTATTATTATTTTCCCATGTAATTATTAGCTAACTTGAGATAATGATGAAATAATCTTCATAAATGATCTAATAAAAAAATAGTGTCATGCCAAATTGACTGTGAGCAGCAATGAAAAAGTAGCACATGAAAGTGGTTAAGTGTATTACCCAAAGTTCCCATTACTATATTCAGCCATCTCGCCTTACGATGTACTAATATTTCTCTTAAATAGGGTCACG
Source organism: Xerus rutilus (assembly GCA_028644305.1). Lineage (NCBI taxonomy): Eukaryota > Metazoa > Chordata > Mammalia > Rodentia > Sciuridae > Xerus > Xerus rutilus. The sequence continues at coordinate 154,695,205 of CM053400.1, forward strand.
GATCATTAATTTCCTGGCCTTGAAATCTCTTATTATTAAAAGTGTTACTTAGCAACTTTTAGACATTGAAGTTAATCCAAATAAGAAAAGCCAAAAGGTCTGTTGGTCTGTTCACTCTTATTGTAAAAAATCTATTGATGTCTGTGCTGGAATATTTTTCATTTGCTTTCTTAAAATTATATTGTCTTGACTGGGTTAGGAAAAAGAGAATACAATGTAAGTTTCCTTGGCTCCCATAGATCAGGGAACAAAAATCACAAACATATTGGCATTCATCCCATGTGTCTGCCTCACTGTTCTTCATACATGAAAATGATTCTCTTCTTCAAATGTTGAAGTCAGTGTTTGAAATGACACATGCTATCAAATGTCTGGTTAGTGGATATAGTCAGCCTAAAGCCTATTGCTTTCTTAGTAGGTATGATTCATTGCCTGATGTTGGTTTTTATTTTTTTTTTATTTTTTAGTTTTTGTTGTTTCTGTTAAAAGCATACAGATTTATTTTGATTACTACATGCTAATTGGGAGAGCCACAAAAACTATCCAGATGGAAGTGTGCATTCCACGTGTTCCTATTATGCTTTAAGACTCAATTCCATTAAGGTAGCATTCTGTACCAACTCACATTTATGCTTACATCTAAGACTGGCTTGGTGACTATGCAGTGGCACGGGGCCTGTGCTTAGCAGAGATCAGCTCTTGGTTTTAATGTTGTGCTCTGGCTCCCTTGAAATTTCTATTTTTTTTTAAAGAAAGGGCTTGCTCTGCATTTCCAGTTATCCTATAGTCTACTAATTATGGAACTGATCCTGCTTACAAGTCAATCTTCTGTACTGGAAATGAGCTATTTGAAGGGATTGTATTTCCAGGTCCAGTTAAATGTATGGATTGAATTTCACAGAAGCTTATTAGCAAACATTGGAATCGGTTTAAATGTGTGATAAATAAATGATTTATTTTAACATAACACATTAAATATTTATCTACATCATTTTGTGATAAGGCAAATGTTTTAAAAAGAATTATAAAGTTATATTTAAATCAGTATCATTCTAATTATTTTTAGTATACAAATACATTAAAAAGTAGAAATACACCAAAATGTTCAAAGTTTACTCTTTTTTGGTACCGGGGATGGAACCCAGGAGTGCCTAAACACTGAGCCACATGCCTGGCCCTAAAATGTTCGAAGTAATGCTTTTTTTGAGAGAAGATATTATAGTTTTAATGTTCTTTTTTACATTTTTATATTTTAAAATAATAAAATAGTTTTTTTGATATAATATAATGACACTTATTCATGGGATGGTGTGATGTTTTGATAGATGTACACCATGTGCAGTGATCAAATCAGCATAATTATCATAACTATTCCCTTAAATGTTTAACACTTTTCTGTGTAGGGAATATTCAAATTCCTGTCTTCCATCTATTTTTAAATATATATATACACACATGTATGTATATAAATTTATATAAATTAATTATTGTTAACTATAACCACCCTACTGTGCTCTAAAAAACTATAACTTAATTTTTCTAATCATACTTTTGTACCTATTAACCAACATGTCTCTATCTTCCCAGCCTCTATTGGCCACCTTTCTATTCTCTACTTGTATGAAATCAACTTTGTTGGCTTCCACTTATGAATGAGAGTGTGTATTAGTCTTTCTGTGCTTATTTCACTTAACATGATGACCTTGAGTTCCATCCATGTTATCATAAGTGACAGTATTTTATCCTGTTTACAGATGAGTAGTATTCCATTGCATATCTGTACCACATTTTCTTTACCTATTCATGAGTTGGTAGACACTTATCTTGGCTAATGTGAATAATGCTGCAGTCAATGAAGGAGTGCAGATATAAAACAGTTTTTTAAAATATCAGTTTTTGATAATTTTTAAAGTAATCTCTACTTTCATTAAAGCTATTAGCCTAAAATTGAATGCAATTTAATCAAAGACTGTATTTAGACTATTTAAATTCTTCAGTTATATTTGAAATTTCCAAGAGGAGATGTAAACCTCAGTCAATCTTCAGAAATAATGTTGAACATGGGACTTGCTTCTTTATACCAGTCATGCCAAAGATAGAACTAGGGAATCAGCACTGGGGACAAACACCCTCCATCCGTCCCTGCAAATCACTTGACACCACCTTGGAGTGCAGTGTTATGACAAATCTTCCCTGGAGGGAGAGATTTTAAGTGGCAAATCCTAAAATAAATATCTAAGATTATGCTATTAAATTGATAAAATCCAATCTCATTGAAAATGGTAGTAGAAACGTTCCGTGTGTTAGCTGTAACTTTACCACTTTGTATTCCAAGTATCCCATGCCTCTTTGCACTTCTCTTTATATTATATTATTTCATGCTACTTGAGGGCATGGACCATGTATTTTTCCTATGTACTCTCTCCCAAAGAATAGTACAAGACCTGGCATCTCGTAAGACATCACCAGTGTTTTTAAAGCAAATAAAGATTATGCAAAGCCAGGTCTTATATATCTTAATGTAAATCATATTGCTTAGTATTTAATGTTAATTTATGCTTTATAAATGCTTTTAGAGAAATTTAACAGAAACACATTTTGATGTCAAATATCAAATAAGACAATAAAAACATGAGTTTGATTTAGTTTCACTAGCCGTTTAATCCAGGAAGAAACACCTTTGTCAGACATTTTCAGAGACCATTTGGTTATCAGAGAAAGTGAGGGAGAAAGAGAAGGAAGAGGGAGGGAGAGAAAGAATGAGAATAAATGAGAATCAAGGAAGGAGAAAGAATAGAACCAGGACCTATAGAAAGTGGCCCCACTCAGAAGTCCTACCACTTTGGGTAAACTCAGGCATGTCAGATTTAAATTGAATATGGTTTGAACTTAAGCACTTTGAGATCACCTAGAATAATGTAGAGGGACTTGCTCAGGTAATACCAGAACAAAGATTTTTGCAGGGCAGGTGAGGGATGAGGCAGAGTGAATCACTCCTTCCCCTCTTTGGCCTAGGCCCTGATTTCCTATAACTCTATTGCCTGGGGAGCCCAGACCAAGCTCTGGATTTGCCTTCAATTTTACCCAATCTTCAGCTAGATTTATTTTTATGTACTTTTATATTAAATAATCCAAGATCCTCACAGAATCATAGGGAAATTTGTAATAGCTTTTGCGCAAAATTATTCTGGAATGTGTTTGGATTGGCATTTGAGTACCAGTTTTACTTGTCTCTGAATGTAAATCAAAGAAATAATCATTTCTGGAGAGATTCAGACCCAAATACCTCCAAAACATCCTAAGTAGAGAAACAACCAGTAGAATGGTAGAATGTTATATGTTTTAGTTCATTTTGATAAAATACTATTTGTTTAAACATCAAGAAAATGCTTTAAAACAAATCATTTCACTACTAAACTCAACAGTATTGTAGAGCAAAAAATATATATGTATATATACATATATATATAAAATCTGAGAAAATCTATTTAATAATTGGTGCCAATTTTTAGATGGTGGTCTTCTGAATTTTCCAAATTTCCTAATTAGGGTGTAGCAAATTTAATGACAAAGAACTCCACACAAGCACCTAATTATAGTGGAGCACCACTGATATTGAGGAGCTAAAGAAAGGGTAACTCACATACCATCCATTTTGTCTGTTGCTGTTCCACAAAGCACATCAGAGTTCAAAACTATAAGATGAAACACATTCAGCCAGCCAATTTTCAAAAGCTCAGCAGCCTGTGTTTTTGAAATGCACTAATTTAAATTTAAAGGCACGTATTTAATGTTTCCCCTTTGTAGGTTTTCAGCAGCATACACACAAGAAGTCGCCATCTGTTTTCAGCCTGGTTCATTACCAATTCTTCCCCATGTTCTCTGTACTATCAGATCAAGAGGGTGGACATAAATTTGGCCACCTGGGCACTGGTGTCATTAACACGCACCCCCCCTCTCTACCACATACTCATAAAGTGGTTTTGCTTGGAGCTGTACATTGATGGGGAGTCTTTTTTCCATTTGATCAATGTTGATGCTGCATAAGCTCTTAATAATGCAATCTCAGAACAAACTGGAGAACACCAAGAACCTTCAGGAGTTGTTTTGCCTACGAATTCAGAAACAAAATAATTTGTGTTTTCAGGGACAGACACAAACTGGCAGCATCAAAGGGGCAGGGAGAGAATCTAGGGAGAAAGAAGAGAAAGGCAGAAAGAGATACATAGGATGCTGGACTTGTTTTAATGAATACGTGTATGATGGTGCTCACTGTTTCTTTACAACTGAGTGGGGGTCATGATTGAAAATGGGCAAGTCCAACTTTTCTCAAAGAAAACCTGTAGTAATTCATCTCAGGTCACTTAGTTCATCACAAAATTGTCACACGTGAAACAAATGTTTCACTTCTCTAATTAAAACTTCAACTGTGTGTATCACTTTGTAAACTACATAGAATCGAGAACTCATCTGATAAATAGAGTCAATTAAAAGAGATAAATTGCCCTGATTCCTTTTTACTATCCCTTTAAACAATGAACAAGATCACAGAAACACAATTATCTTCAAAAAAACAGGAAATAATTAGTAGTGTAATAATCATATCTTTGAGAGAAATGTAATATTATTACTGCAAAAAATATTAACAAATTATATAAATTTTATTTTCCTAACCCTCACAAAAATTTTCTTCTTAGGATTCTGGGCTGGTTCAGATTTTAGTAATTATAAAAATCTATAAGAAAATATTAAATCATTAGCAAAATCCTTTCAATTGACCAAATATTTACTGAATGTTTATATATAATTATGATGAATACAAAGAGAATAGAACATAGGCTCTCCCTTCAAGGGGTTTATAGTCCAGCTAGTGGAACAAAAAATACTCAATTGCAGAGGAAAATTTAAAGCATTTTATTTACAAGTATTGCTAAGTGCCAAATTATATTCACTCTAGAAATTCATAGGAGGGTATCAATGAATGACAAGTCAGGGAAGTCAGGCCACATCAAAGAAGTGATTTTCAGCTGGGTGTGGTGGTGCATGCCTGTAATTCCAGCAGCTCAAGGAGGCTGAGTCAGGAGGATCGCAAGTTCAAAGCCAGCCACAGCAATGGCGAGGCACTAAGCAACTCAGTGAGACCCTGTCTCTAAATAAAACACAAATAGGGCTGGGATGTGGCTCAGTAGTCAAGTACCCCTGAGTTCAATCCCTGGCACCAAAAAAAGAAAAAAGAAAAAAAGAAGTGATTTTCCCTTGTGAAAGATGGCATATTAGTTTGTTAAGCTGCCATAAAGGAAGAGGAAAGACTGGGTAGCTTAAACCCTAGGAATGTATTTCTCACAGTTCTGAAGACTGACAGTCTGAGACCAGGCTGTTGGCATGTTTGGTTTCTCCAGAGGCCTCTGTCCTTGACTTGCAGCTAGCCATCTTGCCACATCCTCACATGGCCTTTCCTCTGGGGTCCCCAGATTCTGCATGTCTCTTCCCATTCTTATAGGGATACCAGCCCTATTGGATTAGGAATTTATCCTATGACCTCACTAAATCCTAACTACTTCTATAAATGTCCTGTATCCAAATACAATCACTTTCTAAAATTTTTATTTTTGCAGTACTAGGGATTGAACCCAGTGGCACTCTACCAATGGGCTATGTCCCCAGCACTTTTTGCTTTTCACGTTAAGACAGGGTCTTATTGCCAAGGCCGGCCTCAAACCTGCCATCCTCCTGCCCCAGTCTACTGGGTCACTGGAATTATAGGCATGCACCACCATGCCCAGCTCAAATACAATCACATCGAGAACCAGGGCTTCAACAATGGATTTTGTCTCAATTAAAGATGGGGTGACAGTTCAGTCCATAAACAGACTGGATTTGGATAGAGCTATGTTTTGTGGTGAAGGTGGTCAATAATATTATATGAAAGAATACAGCCAAGAATCAACCTCATTAATAGAATAATTATAAGTCATCACTAATACTATTTCATAGTTTGCCTCCACTTGTTGCATAGAGTAGGCAAATGGAAAAATTAGTAGTGATGGTGTACTTTCTTAACCTACTGGTATTATACAAATCTCTGAAAAAGTTTGACAACAAATTGCATTATCATTACTAGAATATTTATTGATCTTTCATTGGAGACACTTCATTAAAAGTAGATGTACATGTATTTTTAATTCTAAATTTATGTGTTGATTATATTGCAAAAATAATTTTTCTCCTTTTCTGTATCTACTGATCATATTTCAATTAAGAAAGATAGTTTCTTGAGCCCTAGAGAAAGCCACCAAATTAACTAATGACCCCAGAATCTCAGTGACTTAATATAATAAATATTTATGTTTTGCTTGGGCAAATTTTGACTAATCTTGGGAAGCCATGCAAGGCAACTATTTTCAATCCAGTAGCTCAGATATCCAACTTGCTTTCATCTTGTCATTCTGCTTTTGTGGTCTTGGCCAAAGGAAAAAGAGATCATGTAGGATGAATATCTGCTCTTAAGTGCCCAATCCTGAATTGACACATAACTCCCATCCAAATCCCAGTGATTAAAAGCAGCCACAGGACCTATACAACTCAAAAGGATTGAAAAATCAGATGCTCCTTGGTGCATAAGAGGGGAGAGGACAGGCTGTGAATAACTGAAAGAAGTCTATACCATACTGAGTTCTTCCAGGTAGTTTAGGTAGAATTGAGCAAACAGGACAAGCATGTGTGATGGGGAACAAGATTAGGAATACATTTATTTAATTTAAACATGGAATGCAAGTATTTAAAACTTTCAGTGTCCCATTTTACATAGAAAACTGAAATAAAGTACTCTTATCACCATCTTGATTTCCTGTTAAATACCATGATTGTGTGCATGTGCAATACATAACTCTGTTCAAACACGTATGCTCTTACATCAGAGAGCTGCTACCAGAGTAACTCAATAATTACAAGTTTAAAAATCCTCATGTTGAAAATTACAAACCCAAGGACCTATAATTCACAGAATGCTTGTTTTGCTGCTCACTTGTTTTATTAAATTTGAAAGAAATAAAGGAAAATTCTTTGTAGGGTCATTGAGATAATTATTTCATCATAAATGTAGATGAAATTGGTAGGTGATACGGTAACCTGAAATTAAGTATCATTATCACATTTATGTGAAGAGTAGTTTCCAAACCTTTTAAGTATTGACATATTTTCAGTGCTTTCTACATCGAAACCATTTTCAAGAGATTATAAACTATCATTAAGTTTCACTGTTGTAACATACAATAGGAAATAAATTTGAGAAGACCAAGCCCTTAATTATTACAAATTTTTGTTAATTGTTCATTTTTCCCAACATTTTTATTCTGAAACAAAGGGAAGGGAACTATGTAAACTTTGAATCCCAACTCTTCTTGATCACTCTTAGTGACGACCAGCATTTGATTTTCCTCTTTGGACACTTTTTCACTATCTCTTTATGTTTTCTCATGCTCTGGTTATTATCTAGGGCTCGAGTGTCTGGAAGTATCTTCTCTTTCCCTTCAATATTCTCTCCCTGGGTCATCTATAGAGTTGCATGAGTCTAAGCACCATCTATATACTGCTATATCCCAAAATTATATTCTAGCCCATACTCTTCCTTAAACTCCAGATTTATATCCAGCTCTCTTCTGTCTCTACCTAAACATCCCATTCTTCTCAATCTTAGCATGTGAGAGATGAATTGGCCTATTCTCTAGTCTTCCCCATGTCCTCTAAATGCCCTGCTGCTTAGGACAAGAAACCTAGGGGACAACTTTGGTTCCTTTTCTTCCTTAACTCCACATTCAATTCAGCAAGTCTTGAGGACTCTTCTGCGAAAGTATATCCTAGATCTCTTTCTTCTATACTATTCACTAGCCCATGTTATTAATCTCATCTGATTATTGCAATAAATAACCTTCTATCTTGTGTCTCTGCATTTCAGTCTGGAAACCCATCTTCCACATAGTAGACTCAGTGCAAAGAGCACAGGAATCGAGGCACCTCCCTCCCTTACTTTAAGTCCTCCAATGCTGTTCTCAGGACTTGGACTGAAATCCAAAGCTTTCACGGTCCTTGATTATTCCTGACCTTATGTTAGTTCCATTTCCTCCTGACTATACTCCAAAATTTCTTCCCTTTTTTCTGTACTTTGATCATCCTGACCCTGCTTGCTCCTCAGGACCTTTGCACTGGTTCTCTCTAGTATCTGCACTTTTATTTCGTGGATTTTCATATTCTCATTACTGAGCTTTCAGGTCAAAAGACACCTCCCCACAGATGCCTTCCTGACACCCCTGCCTTTATTATGTCACAGGTTCTGACCCCATAGAAGTCGTCATGATGATACCAAATATTGGTATGAAATGCCAAAATTACCTAGTAGTCAATCATTATCTGCAACCATTATCTACAAGGTTTTATACTTAAAAGACATTTGGTGCATACTCAATTTTCATAGGCTAAGACAGAAAATGGGAGCCAAACACTAATAGGTACATGTACAAAAATAATGGGAGGCAAAATAAAGGAAGTATGGGTCCCATAAGCATGGTAAAGAAGTCAATAAGTATTTTGAATAATCATTTTTAAAGTGTCCTCTTGGCTGTTTAAAATGAGTCCATAGCATCAATTCACATAGATTCGGCCTACAAGAATGAGGGAAGAGAACATCACTGACACATATCACAGAGAAAGGATGGCAGGGCCTCGCTGATGTAGAGAGAGGAGACAAAGTCCATGGTTCTCTGATTAGAATGCAGGGACTAGGTTGCAATGGGAGACAGTGGTGCTACTCACATCAGTGAGGAAGTCAGAGAAACAGGAAAAAATAATTTTGCTTTTGAAGTTACTATTTCCCATTAGGTCTTGGCCTGAAATAAATATAGTTTATGGACAATAAGAGAGAAAACGGCAATATAAAGTTGAGACTTACCCCCTATTTTAACCACTCTGTCACTGAAATGACATGTGCATTCAACACCTTCATTATTGGACTCCTCCCAGGGGCAGTGTGGATGGTGGAGACAGCAGAGATGCAGGCACCTCTTAAAATTTGCCAGGATAGTAGTCCATGGTGGGGTCAACAAATCCAGTATAGCAGTCAAATCTAGACTGCCATGTTCTTTTCCATAAATGGTGAGCTAATAATTTAAATTTTTTTAATGGTTGGAAAAATCAAGAGTCATGATATATCATAACACAATAACTATGAAATATGCTTCTAAATTTTTATTGCAACAGTCATGCCCACTTGTTAACTTGCTGAATATGGCTGCTTTGGGGCAGACACATCAGCAGAGTCTAGTTGTGACTGAGACCATGTAGTCCACAGAGCTTAAAATATCTGTTCTCTGGCTCTTCACAGAAAAATGTTTGTGTGCATGCTAAAAGAACGACATGAGGAAGGTGGTTTATGGCTGAGTCACAACTAAACTAGCAAGACAGAGGGAGCTGGTAGAAGAGGATCAAATAAAAACTGACTATGCATGTGAAGAGCATGCCATCTGAGCTGAGGTTATAAAACTCAAAAAGGAGTTAGTCAGCAAAGCCTCTGTGAAAGGCCTACTGCTCAGTTTGACAAGGGGTGTGCCTTTCTACCATAAGTGGCTGTGTGCCAAGGAGTATGTGAAACTCAGTTCCTAATAAATATGGTACACCTTCTGGAAGGTGATTTCTTGGGGAACCTGGGGGGAACAATTTTGTGTTTAAAATGAAGACACTTCATTGAGTAGAATGCAAAATTTGCATGTATTTTTATAATAAAATCAGAAACTAAACAAATATGCTCTGGTTATGATCCCAGAGTTATAAAATTGCTTTTCTGTCTTTAAGAGTATGTTCATGGAAAAGTTTGAAAAACTACTACATGGAAGGCTCCTGGATAAAGACAACTGTCATTTTTGAGGGCATTGACTTGAACCTGGGAAGCAAAAAGCTGTGACTCTCCTGTTAACTCCAATCTGCTGGTGGTATTCCTTTGGAACCCCATTGTTGAAAAGGGTTCAGTGTTTTACTCAGAGGTCAAAAGCATGTGATTAACAATGTCTGCTAGAGCTGAAGGTGGTGGCAGATGGCAGTTTGCTGTAATGATGCATCATAGATTCATATGGAAATCTGTTGAAACCTTTTTTCAACATTTTTTAACTGCTTAGCCTCTTAATATGATTTAGAATGTTGACCATCTACTTTTAAAGCTCTCTGCGCTCTTGTATTTCTACGTTCATGATTCCAAAGGTATCAGCTAAGATACTGAGCATGTTAAAGTTTACCATAAAGGAACACTTGAAGATTTTACAAAAATAATCCTCTTAGCCCAACCACTCATTAAGAGAATATGGCATCTGATGTGGAAAAAAAATTAAGACTAAGGAACAGAGAGGTATTTAGCAAGATAATAGCTGGACGGATAAGACAATTGGTAAAAATATAAAGGGATAATTGGAGGGAGAGAAGCTAGGGATGAGAATAGTATTTAGGAATAATGAAATTACTTAGAGGACCAGGTCTAGGACAAAGAAAGGGAAGAGATGTCTCTAAAGTAGGCTCATTGGAATTTAGTAATTGATCCTATGTAGGGAATCACAGAAGTCAATGACAAATACAAGGGTCTTTAAGGAACGAGTTATATAAAGGATACTTTTAACTATGAAGGCAGGAAGGAGTAATTTTGGAGGCAGGCCTTGGTGGTTCTGCTGATCATCTGTTTGCTCTTAGAGCTACCCTCTGCATCACGGAATATTGTGTTACCCAGAATCCTTTGCCCACTGGTTTTTCAAGTTTGGACAATGGCAGACACTAAGTTGAAGGAAAGGGGAAAGTCTGTATGTCTTCACTCTCCCTTTGGCTCAAGAAGTATTTCTGAGTGACCAGATCATCTCTCAGATTTCAGCTCCTACCAGACAAGCTTTCTGTCCTTGGTTCCAGCTCTAGACCCAGCTATCTAATTGTGTTGGGGGTGGGGGGCTGGGCATCTGACTTCTGGAAATTCTTTTTTGGTAATCCTTCTCACATTAAGGGCGATAGAGGCTTCCTATTGTTGCTATTCTCTAGGGTGTCCTCGTAATCCATCTTGACTTCTTGGCTCATATATTACCTGCATAATCAATTTCTGATGTTAAATTTCCTATTTAAAATACTTATATTTGTTTATCTCCCTGACTGCATTCCAACTACATAGTAAGGAGTTCAGTTTATATACATTGTTTATGACAAGGAGACAGAAATCAAGTAGATGTAAATAAAGTCCCAGGAGAATGTTTTAGCAAATAATGGCTAGGCACCAATCAATAGATTGAAACATACCAATACTTTCATAATCTATTGTTGGTAAGGAGAAATATTTTTGAAAGAATAAAATGTCCAATGAAAAAGTTGGCAGGTAGTAACTTGTGTAGTACTTAAAATATATCATGCTACGGTGAGCACACATTATAAATTTCACTAAATATACCCTTAAGATTATTCTCATAGTTGTCGCTCAGTATCTGCAGGTTGGTTCCAGAAGTCCCTATGGATGACTAAATCGAAAGATGCTTGTGTCATATCAAATGGTGTATCTGCATAAAATGCACATCCTCCCGTTTACTGTAAATCATCTCTAGATTTGCAATGCCTAATACAATGTAAATGCTCTGTAAATAGCTGCCATACTGTATTGTTTAGGCAATGACATGTGTACATGTTAAGTACAAAATCTTTTTCAAATATTTTTGATTCACAGTTGAGTACACTGATGTGGAACCTACATGTATGGAGATCTGACTACATATTTTAGTCCTTAAATCACAGTCCTATATACATATAATATTGTGATCTCCACTTCAGATACCGAAACTGTCCTGGAGAGATTTATCCCAGTCCATTATGGATTGCAACTCACTCTCGGTCTCAAATTTCACTTTTAAACACTATAATTTATAGTGAAACATGTCATAGAAATACTAATATAGATTTTTAAATTTTTTAAGGACCATTATTTGGAGGTAGGGCTGCTAAAGTATTCCATTTATTCCTAAAGGTATCTCTAAAGTAAAAAAATCCACAAAAAATTATTTTGAAGTTTTAATGCACAAAAGAACAAACAGTCACCAACTTATTAACAATGAAGCACTATATAAAGGAGACCCCTCCCCACTTAGTAAATAGGAATATAGTGTAAATAGACTTTAAAGGAGGTGAGCACTTTAGGGTTAAATGCAAACCCTAAAGTTGTATACAACATTCATATATGGCTTATTATCTCATAGCAATATTTTCATAATGGTGCATATGGCATTTATATGTATCAGTAAGATGCTTTCGACTCAAACGTTAACAAAAATGGAGAGGTAGTTTTGCAGATACAAGATGAGAAAAAGGTTTTACCTTATTTTGGTTATTTCCTCAACAATCTACAACCATTTCTTTTATGTTCTAATTTTCTCCTGGATCACTCAGGAAGGTAATGATGTTTTAGAAGCAGCCAAATTTTAACCAAGAACCTGTTGCCCCGAGTGGACAATGATGTTTATGAAACAACAGCTTTGTAAGTCAACTGGGAAGCTTCTATCATGTTCCTCTCTTTTGGATATGAAATAGATTCTGACTTAATGGAAATCTGTTTACATCTGAGAAGCAGTTGTAGGAATTCAACCATGTTTCTCCTCAATTCTGTTCATGGTTTCATGGCATGAACTTATAGAGCGACAAGAATATTGGTAGGTTCCATTAGAAGTCAGGAATGTGTTTAAATTTTTTAAAAGTCACAAACTGCACAGTGAGTACTACAATTGCATATAGTTCCTCGTGTTTCATAAAGCCATCACATCTTAGAGTTCTGGCTTCTGATGGCCAGATGTCACATGCTGCTTTTTCTGTGGGACACATGGACTAGGGAAGGTCTGCTGATACTGAAACTTTGACACGAGTCATTTGACTATGTACAAATTAGCTTATCCTATCTTTACAATGAGAAATAAGCCCAAACACACAAAAACAAGTTTCAAGAGGCAACAAAACATTTGCCAATTTGCAAAACTAAGTCATTTACCAGACAATGGTTAGGAACCACTAGAAACAAAGTGACATCATATTAATCAGGTATGACTTATTACACACAAGAAAGCATAAATATACAGTAAATAGGACTTTGTATGTAGCCCCAGCATAATATGTACATGTTAGCACTGCACTGAAACTGAACAGAAATTTGTTGCCTATCCCCAGCTCAAAAAGCAGCCTCATCACAGGACAGTTTGCAGGTCACAGATGCTTGAGAACACCATGTGGTAACACTAAGCAGATATCCATGTACATTTATCCTTGAAAATGCACAATGTGAAAGATAAAGGTCACAAGTGAATAGCACTTTGCCTGCTGAGCATCTTCTTTCACATAAATAGGCACAAGAGCCTTCTCCAGTGGTGGTCTATCGCCTCAGCTCCCGCATGTCCACAGTGCCTGCATGCGCCCAATCACAGGTCATGCACTTACAACAGCTTCCACTGGTTAAGGTCAATGAGCTCCTACCTTTGCAGGCTCCAGATTCAAATCAAAGCAAAAATAACCCAGAGACCATGCTTGGGGCTCCTCCTCTCACAATGTTACTGGGAACAGACTGGGCAGAGCAGCACAAACACTGTACACCAGTGTGTGGGAGTAGAGAGTAGCTTTGTGCACCTTTGCAAAAACAACCCCCACCCCCAATCCACCATACATGTCCTTTATTGGTTTGCTCTGTCTGTAGCTAGGAAGACACTGTGTTGCTCTTGTGCTCTTTCTATCAGCTTCCTCTTCTTCTTCTTGTTCCTCTTCTCCTTTGCCTTGGGTGTTCTCTTCCCTACAATGGGGGAAGGAGAATAAAAAGGAGAGATGTCAGAAGAGGCCCTTGCTCTAGGAAAGAAAACACACAACATTGAGAGTTTTGCACAAAGCCCATCTGGAAAACATCACCTATGGAAAAAGCAGCCTCAACGAGAAAATTGTTCACATTAATTTTGACGGAATAATAATAATTTACTAAATTGGATATGCTGTCTAAAACAGAGACTGATCTTCCTGTTACAGGGAACTGGCATATTTAAAAACCTCCCAGTGGCCAGATCAGTCTTTCAAATATCATCCTGCCACAAAAATTCCATTTATCCCCTCCTACTTTTAACAATGCTACCTTTTACTAGACATCTTTACATCTTTCTACTGCTCCACATGTCAGTGGGTCAAAAGAAAATAAGCACCTATCTACAGTAAATATACCAGAAGTTTCAAACTACTCTCTCCCTGTCCCAGAGGAGGGGAGTCTTGCTGTTAACATTAGTCCTTTTACGTTCTCCAAACACCAATATGTGAAATGACATATGTGCCATGTTTTTTAACTTTCTGTAAACATTCATGGGGACAGCATTATGTGCCTTATGGGTTCTTTTCTAAACCCCTAGACAAGTTGTTCAAGAAAAAGAATGTTTATTCTGATAAGCTGGTAGTATGTGTCTTACTACCAGAAAAATTACACCAAGTTATTTTATTTCTCTTGTCTTAGCAACTAGGAAGCCCAGACCACAAACTAAATAGTTGGTTTTCCTCCACTAGGAGTTTTGGGGTACAGCTTTCCCTCTGCCCTCTGCCATATTTTACATCTTACATCTTGTGGTTATGCTCTACAGTCTTACTGTGGAGGGTTTCAGCATTTCTTTGCAAATATGTAGGCATAAGATTGAGAGGGGAACAAAAATAAGGAGTACAAGACATTTGTCTGTGGTCCACTGCCCTCTGTAGGTTCTAACCACATAGGATTCATGGGATTTTTAGGAGAGAAAAGGGCTTTTAGAGCCTTTGGCATTTTACAGAAGGTAAGTCACGACTATACACCTTGAGCACAGAGAGAGTCTTCAGTCGACTAGGAAAACATCCCACTACCATTCTCCCTCTCCTACAGCCCCCACCTCTGTGGGATCATCTAGTTCTACAAAGCTTGCTTTCTGTTCCTGTGGGGTGCAGCAATTAGATGCCACGGTAATTAGCACCACTGATGGAACATTCAATTCTAATTGATGCTCTTCAACCTGAGATTTCTAAATTAAGGGAGGTGCTTCTCATTTTCTGCTCCTTCTGATCAGAAAGGTCTGTTTCTATGGAGGATGGAAAAATGATCACATTCTTCAAGACCCTAGCACAGTGATTGGCACATGTTGATATTCAATAGACGTTTGCTAGGCAAACATTTTTATTGCTAGAAAAAAAGATAAAAAGAATAACTTATTTTAATAGGACACTACATTAAAATAATGAGAACATGATCATGCCCTCATATTAAATTATAAAGGTCCTTGAAGTTAACTTCTGGTTCTCATTAAATTCTGGCATTAATGTTATAATGGCATCTTGCCATCTTTAAACATAGTTAATCCTATCCAATGAAACCTTAGTCCAAGCCATCATTAATCAAAGCAGCTGTAAAGTTACAACTATTTAGTAACATTATCTCTAATGATGAGACACACCTAATGAGTGCAGAGAGGAATACCTAACATAAAATAGGATATTTTAAAAGAATCTTCAATTCTAAAGTTTTATAAAGTGTTCTGTTATTTTCTCTAAATAAACTACAAAACTCCTTAGTTTAAAAGAAGTCATTGTTGGCTACATTTTAAAAATTCATTTGGTTTATGCTTCATTTATATAAAACCTAGAGTTTTTTTTAAAAACAAATCAAAATTAAGTGAATGGAAAAATAGGCTAACTAAATTCTGAAATGTGTTCTGCTAAAAGAAAACTATAATTAATGTTATTTAACAAAAGCATTTCACATTCACAATTTCAATTCTTCATAACTATGTAGTCGAAAGTTATATGCGCACTATTTTCACTAACGGAAAATTTATACAAATGACTACAAGCTCTCTGAAACAGCTTATTTTGTGTCACCCAATTTATTATTCTGATATAACTGTCAATGTGAAATGGTCTTTGGGTTTATTAGCCGGTATGATATTGTGTAACAGGGAAGTTACTCAATATTTGCAGAAGACAGTTGGTATCTTTTCCAGAAATTCAGCAATGTTTCTGAAAACTTATTCATATAAAATTTTTCAAATTGTACAATTATTCCTTAGACAATAGGTTATATGATCCCAATTTCAACTAACAATGTTTTCAGGATCCTATTGACAATCCTAAAGATTTTTCTCAGAAATCTCTTTTGAATGACATCTCTTTGCTATTGTTTGGTTGGATTTGCTTCTGGCCAGTCCCATTTCACATGTAGAATATATTGCAAATACCAAAGACTTAAGATGGTTAGCCAAGATGTGACCACAGACAGGCCTCAATTAACTGAAAATATTTTGTGGTCCCTAATAGTTTGTTCCGACTTTCAACTCAACTCAATGTAATAAAAAATATTAAAACATAAGGTGTAGAAAGAGTTTACATGTTTTCTTCTGAACTTAGATTTTCAAAAACAATTTAGCACTAAAATCAATGCCAACAAAAATATATGAAAATAAGTTCTACTGGACACGCAAGTGTGCTAATTTGTTTCCTCTTAATTTCTTTACAACTGTGGATATAAGATGAAACTTGGAGGATGACTTCTAGACTTTGAATTCTCACATTCTCAACACATTTGTGCTATCCAGGAAGGATTTAAAGTATGATATACCAGTCACCCAATTGGAAATTTAGCTGTTCTTACTTTTAAGTTCATGAGAGAAGACTTAGAATAAATACTGCCCTATTAGATACCAACAAAAATATTTTATGAGTAGATGATCAGCCTCAAGCATATCCACTCTAATGACAAATTCTGCACAGCTTTGTCTGGAGTGCTTTGGGAATGTAGTGGCTTCAGCAGGTCATTACAGAGTGACTCTCTTCAAGATCTGGCAGAATAAGGTCTACAGAACAGATCTTTTAAGCTCTGTTATATGGACACAATGATAACTGATCTAGATATTACCATTTTTAGGAGATGCAATGTGATTTAATGGGGAAAAGAAACCTCTGGGGGGGGGGGGGCTCTCTAGCTAGGCATGACCTTGTAACTAAGCTGTCTGGGAAGGAATTCTATTTGTGACACTTGGTTTCTTCATTTGTAAAATGAAAAACAATGCTTATTTTTCACTAGATAGGTATGGGACATCATGTGACAAAGCTGTCTTCCAGCAATAAGAGGAAGATGTATAAAACATCACCATCAAGACAAGATTATCAAAGCCACAGTCTAACCAACATGATCACACTAACTTGCACACATGTGCAAATGATCCAAGGGAATAGCTCATCAATTCAGCTCCAGCAAAAAGTGAATAATCCCTTATGAAAATACTCCCAACATCTACCTGTGCGTTGCTGCCATTAGGATCAGAAACAGGGTATGTTATTTTGTACCAACGTAGTAAGGCAGACCCATAAATTACATGCAACGATGAAAATACTGACTCGACCGCCAGACAGACACCAAAATCATTCTTTTGCAAGCTTCCAAATTCAAGGAAGGTCTTCAAATGGTGTTTCTCTCACTAGGTCCCAGGTAAGAATCTACACATCATTGCAGCAATAGTTCTTGTGCTTCCATCAGTAAGGCACAGAGGTTGTGTAGGGTTTCCTACCAAACACTGTTTTTAGAAAGACTTTGTGAGGGTAAATATGATGGAAGATAACTGAAGAAAAAATTCAGTACAATTATACAAAAGTAAACATGTTTCCATACACATCATACTACCTACATACAAATACACACAAATAAGAGAAGGCAAACCACATGTCAAATGTCATGAACTGTAATTAGAACTATGACAACAATGATCATCTAAGACCAGGATAACTGTCTGAATTTGGAGAAATTTTTGATGCTCTCAGTTTCATTGCCTTTATGAATTCATCACAGATGCTGGGGAATCACTTCAGAGATTTAGGGATCCTTTTAAAGTTGCTAAGATTATTGTGAAGCCTATTTACCCACCACTCTGGCGAATCTTGCTATACTTTAGGGAACATTCTGAAGCTCAGCAGAAAAGGTTGCTCCAAATCTAGAGTCTAAGGTCTGAGTTGTAGACAATGAATGGCAATTAGGCAATTTCTTTTTCTCATATGGGTAATTTGAATTTGTCCAAGAATAAGTAGCAACAGAAATGTATTTATTTAAGAATGATGAATGATTCTCTGGAAAAATGCCAGGTGGTTCCTAAAATATTTTAAAAGCTCACAAAAATAAACAAAAGACCTAAATACAATTCATAAAAAGTAGATAATAAATATAAAGAATTCAAACTGCCAAATAAAATGAAATGTCAGTGCAAAGATCTTTGAAAGTAAAAATACCTAAAGCTGGTAAGAATGTGTCAAGACAGGCATTGGAATCAATTGAGAATATAAAATTGACACAGCCTTTCTGCAGAGCCATCTGGCAATGTGTACCAAAGCACTAAAAAATATTCATAACTTCTGACTGGGATCTAGGAATCTCTCCTAGGAAAATAATCTAAACTTGAGCAAAGATTTATACATAGAGATGTTTAGTATAATACTGAAAAAAACTGTAAATTACCTAAATGTCCAACTGCAATTTTTCATGACCTCTTCTTTTTATGATTACTGAAGCAATAAAGTGTGCTTTCAACTATGAACTGGAGTATTTTATATTTTAAGGCCACAGCAATTAAATGTCTCTCCAAGTGTACTACTACTATTGCATGTCTCTAAAACTTTGCCTATAATACAAAAGCACTCAGTGTGGTGTTGAGTACATTCTTCTGTGAAGTATTTGCTGATAACTGGATCTAAGATATTGAAGATTAAGAACTACTGACCTAAACCCTTCAGACAGCAAGAATGGATGTTATTTCATGAAGCCTTTTTTCCCCCCCTAAATCTGGAAAGGAGTCCAAATAGACCAAGTAGACAAATATGAAGAGCACACCTAGGATCTACCACAGGCATCTCAAGTAGCCTAAGATAAAAATCTTTTCACTGTTCCTAATAATTCAGAATAACATTTAATTGAAAAGTAAAGATTGTATATGTTTGTGGTCTACAACATACACATATACAGCTAAAGCTAATTAACACATCCTCACCTCATGTACTTATCTCTGGTGGGAACATTTAAAATCTCTTTGCAATTTTCACATATACAGATTATTATTTACATCAGTTTGGGAGTCAGAGTGCAGGTAAGGTAGAAAAAATAAAGCAAATGAATTAATGCTGGCTCCTTCTTATTCATAGTGCAAAGTTCCTTAAGTTCCATTTTTAGTAACATCCATTTGGTTTTTTAGAAATACACCTCTTTTCACTAAAAATATTTCACAGATAGCTATCTTTTGAAAGGACTAGCAACAGCTAATGCTTTAATGACTGTTTGCACTGATCAAATGTTCTGAGAAAAAATAACATTTTTTGGTTTGTCTCCAGGTTATTAAAGTGTTGAAAAGAGCAACAAGCCACCTACTAAGGGAGTTTGGTGGCCATCTTTCAAGTGATCAGTTGAAAATCTTCCAAGTGGTCATTTAGTCATTTCATCTTCATAAAAGAACATGTACTTTAAAAATCTATAACCTGGAGATAACTTTCAAGTAGTTGTTCTTTTTACAAGGCTATTGGTAGAAGGTGATAACTGTCCAAAACCAAAATAGCTGACAAAATGGACTTCTCTAAACATTCAAACATGAAAATCATTCAAAATATCAGAATTCAGAATACTACCTATGTAGATTACTCTAATTTATGATTCCATAAACCAATGAACTGAACAAAAAGTTGCTGGCTATTATTGTCCTACGTATTTGCCATGTTTTTATTGTAATCAAAATGGTACAAAATGGTTTGTTCAGTTATTAATACTTCTCAATTCTTCTTTCAAAAGACTTTTTATTAGGTATGAGATCCGATATCTATCTTGTAGA
>CM053400.1:154715596-154767336 GCA_028644305.1 Xerus rutilus
TTATCCTCTATCTATGTACAATGAATCATTTACACTGTTAACATGTAAGCCTAAATAAAATTAAAAAATAAAAAATAAAAAACACTAAAACTAGAATCACCATATGATCCAGAAATTCCACTTCTGGGTATATATCCAAAGGAACTGAAATCAGTTTGTCAAAGGACTATCTACACTCCCATGTTCATTTCAGCACTATTCATAACCACCAGGATATGGAATCAAACTAAGTTCCATTAGTAGATAATTTGATAAAGAAAATGTGATACACACACACACATACACACACACATACCCACAAACACAATAAATATTAAGTGGCCTTAAAAAGAAGGAAACCCTGTCATTCACAACATGGATAGAATTGGAGGACATTATATTAGTAAAATAAGCCAGTGCAGAAGGACAAAGACTGTTTGATCTCACTTATACATGGAATCTAAAAAAGTTTATCTCATAGAAATAGCAAGTAGAGAGGCAATTACCAGACACTGGAGAAGGGAAAGGGAGAAAAGAGGTAATGATCAATTGGCACAAAGTTTTAGTTAGATTAAAGGAATAAGTTTTAGTGATTGATTGTACTGCATGATGACCACAGTAGTAATGTATTATATATTTCAAAATTGCTAAATTTTTAATGTTCTCATCACAAAAACTTGTGTTCATTGGTGAGGTCATGAATATTGTTAATTAACCTGATTAAATCTTTACAGAAAGTATATAGAGATCAAAATATCAACTTTTCAAATCATATGCCATATATATACACTATTATTTGTCAACTAAATTTTTAAAGTCTATACCTGCATCAATGAAGAAAAATACTTGTAGACACTGATACCGAAATAAGACAAGCATTGTATATTTTCTACACTTGAATACTGCATACTGACTTTATTTAAGTAATAATTAAAACAGTATGGAAATGAGTAAGGGATTGGTAAACAGGTCAGTTTAACAAAACAGACTACACTGTGCACATATTGAAACCTGATATGACAATGAAAAAAATAGACTTTTAAACAAGTCATATTAGGATGATTGTTTATCCCAAAAGGGAAGAAAACATTGCTTTTCCAACTCACACCTACAAAAGAAAAAAAATCAATTTCTAAGTGGATTAGAGGTTTAAATGTGGATGCCCCAAACTGAAGACTTTTAACAAAGTTTAGAACACAGACGAAGATATATAGTCCTTAAAGCTCCATAAAATATTAGTATATACAACTATAATATAATTAACATCCCCTATGCAAAAGGACAGCTGAGTTTATTTTTTCCACTTTTTATTGTTGCATTATAGTTGTACATAATGGTGGCATTTGTTGTTACATATTCACACATGCACACAATGTATCAATTTATAATCTAAACAATATCATTCCCCAGTATTTCCCCCTGCCCTCCTCTCCTTCCTCCTCCTGGTTCCTTCCCTCTGTTCTACTGATCTCCCTTTCCGTAGTGAATCAAAGTCTTAAAACAACTTAAAAGGACAACTTTAAAAAGGAGTAAAAACAAGACAAACTTTGAGGAGGTATTTGAAATACACAGAACTGACAAAGGCTTTGTGTTCAGAATACAAATTACTGAGACTAATGAGGACAGTGCTTATAAAATGTCTCAATATATTAGTGCAGGAGCTCAAGCTAACCACCAGGAGAGACTATGGGACAGAAAATGCCCAACCAACATCCAGGTGTTCCAGCCATGCCCACTCAGGAGCCAAACATGGGACAAAAAAAAGCCTTCAGATGAACCCATCTTCACAATTAATATCAGAAAGTGAGTGCCAAGCAAGAGCCTCCCAGCTGTCAACTGTGGGCCAGTACAATGATGAATGGTAACAATGTTGACTTCAAGCTACAACATTTGGGAGTGTTTGTTAGGCAGCAATAGATAGCTGATATTGGGAAGACTGCCGGGCTGAGGACTGCTAAAAAGCACTGTAAATCCTCTCTTAGACTCACACTCTATTTAAATGCTTTTGCTTCTGAGTAGATGCATACCATTCTGGTAGGATTTGATTCCTAAACTTGGAATGTAGATTTTTTTATATAAGCTTTTTAGCAAATATTGCAATAGAAACAATTCAGGTATCAGGTATCATGAACACCAGAAAAGGTAACTTCACTGGGTATATTATAAATTGACATCCTTTATCTTTCAAATCTTAAATGCTACTGCACTCCCTTTTTTTTTTTTTTTGAGTCTAAAACTAGAATTCTGAGGACAACTTGATTTGTCTTTTGCATGTGATTCCTTAAGGATACCTGTAGGATTTCTCTTTGCATTTAATGTCTTTATGGGCCTGTGTCTGTAAGTAGATCCTCTTTCAAATATTGGGTTCTTTGGCTCTACAAACTCAGGATATTTTTATCTCAAATTTTTTGTTAATATCTATCCTCTTTTCTATCATTTTTATGACTTTGTCTTTATCTTCTAAATTATTAGCATTTCCCAAGTTTTTCCTCTGTATTCTATTTTTCAAGCAATCAATTCTATACTTGACACTTCTCAAACTTTAATGTAACCTGTTTTGGTTCCCTTCAATTCTCTACTTTACCTGACCTCCTTTTTAATTGGATCATGTTGCTCTTTTATCTTGCCTATTCATTCCTGTTTTCTAAACTGGTTTGTGAATAATACATCTTGCCTATGTTCTACCAAAGACAATTTTCCCTAAAGATTTTGTAAATATGTAGATGAATATCAGAAGTCTGGTCTTTAGTACCTTTTAGAACAATTACCATTATTCTACAATAATTCCATAAATGTTTCCTTTTCTTTCCTCTCAAAGTCAACTCATATCCAGCAAATGAAATCATGGAGACTGCATTTAGGTGTTGGTTAAATTCCATTTTCCAACAGACAAACAGCACTTGATATGCTTTCCTCCAACCTAACACAATATTTAGGTCTTTTTTAGCTGTTGTCTAGATCTCTAACACACTGAAGGGAAATAAGTTAATTCATCATCTTTAGCATTCACTCTCATCTGAGTTCTTCCCATTGTCCCCCTAACTTACAATAAGGGAACCACATTTTTCAAGACACAATGCGCCACCCACTTATGTGCTTGCTTTCTGGGAGATGGTAAATGTGCAAGAGCAATACCAATGGGGTTTAGAGAGAAAGATACAACCAAGAAGCTTCACAGATAGCTTATCCTTGTCATCAGGAGCACTGTCCCTGAAGCCAGACTATCTTGATTCAAACCCTGGCCCCATTCCTTTACAAACCACATCACTAAGACTGATCATCCTTGTGCCCAAATTTCCTCATCTGGAAATTAGGAATAATAATAGTACCTACTCTATATAATTATTGAAGGAATTGAAATAGTTATTATACTTAAGACAATGTCTAGAGTATTGTAAGTATCCACTATAAATATCATTCTGTTGTTATAAAGCAGAGACCATGCAAACAAAGGTATCTGTTCAGTTTTCACTTTTGAGGCAGAGGCCAGCTGGCTGGGAGTGGAGAAAGCCATTCTCTAACTCTCACGGAGACATGCTTATCAGCTGCATTACAGTCATGTTTTTCAACTCAGTTCTTTCAGAATTTAGAGATTGGGGCTTCCTTCTAGATTCTGTCAATGGGTTGCCTGTTGGTTTTAATTTACAGTGCTACCCATTCCACTCTCGTAAGTATTTTAGGAAGAAATCAGGAGGAGTGTTGGCAGGGCAAATCCATCCAGTTACCATTGTAAATCAGGCTGATGATCACTAATCCTAAGTGTGTTCAAATACTTTGTGTTAGAAAGAAAATGTACAACTAAAGTTTATATGACCGAGAGCAAGTCACAGTCCAACTCTGTTTCATTTACCCCAATATCAAATGCCAAATTCTGAAAATCCTGACTCAGCAGAAATATTAGATGAAGAGAAACAATAACAAAAATGCAATGTAGGATAAGACCTTGAAGGCTTATATGCTCTATTTATCTGCATTAAAAGTATCTGTATCCATTTATCCTGCAAAGAATGTTTTAGAGACCATGAGAACACTTCAGTATTCTTAATAACCTTAAGTACCATGGAGATTTTGGTTTTTTGAACTCCAAACCTTCTTTTGTGGTCACTTGAGCAGTTTCTGAAGGAGAAAAATAGTTGGCCGCCAGGTTCTACATAATCTGTATGTTCTTTAAACCTCATTAGATCATCCTTTACCCTTTCTAGAAGTATATAGTTAACAGATGTACCCCTTAGTTGACAAAGTTTGCATAAATAATTAGCTTTATATAAACATGTGTTGCCTATTTTTCTTTTGAAATGTCATATTTATTTTAGAGACTAAAAATTTAGTCTTGCCAAAGCATTCCAAATCACTCTGCAAAGATTTCTCCCACACTGTGCTTCTGATACTCTACTTTTTGATACTCTTTACTAAAGGTACTTAGATGATATAGAAGCAATCGAACTGGGATAAATGCCATTCCAAATTTTAATGTATGAAACCTTTAAAAGTGGTGAAATCTTAAAGTAAATACTTTCCAACCATCATCTTAGTTCAGAACAGCAATGCAGCATAGAGGTTAAGAACATGCTCTCTGGATACTAAGCCTTTAAGTTTTAATTCTACTAACTATAATTTATCCATAGCTTGTAGCTAGCATCTTTTCTAAGACTCAGTTTTTCTCCTGTAACATGTAAGATGAAGTTGACTGTAGGATTAAACAGAAAATAAGCCAGGTGTGGTGGCACACACCTGTCATCCCAGCACTTTGGGAGGCTGAGACAGGAGAATTGCAAGTTCAAAGCCAGCCTCAGCAATGGTGAGGCACTAACCAACTCAATGAGACCCTGTCTCTAAATAAAACACAAAATACGGCTGGGGATGTGGCTCAGTAGTTGAGCACCCCTGAATTCAATCCCTGGTACGAAAAAAAAAAAAAAAAAAGAAAATTTTAGCCCAGTTCATAGTATACCATGAGCCCTCAATGCATGTTAGTGGTGACCATGCCATTGGTAATAATAGCAATAAAGAATGTCAACAAGATCAAGAAAGCAAGAAAATATATCTTCTTAGCCTCCCTTAAACCAGCCACATAAAACAATCTAACTCTGAGCCAAACAGCAAGAAAGGTTTGACCACATGCCCTGGCATTGCTATAAGTCCAATATCATGGCTGAGTTAGCCCAGCTCAGTCACACCATGGGCTGCTAATTGTCTGACAGGTATCACAAGTCCCTCTTCCTAACACTGATGGCTGGCAACTGCTGGTCTGGATGAGATTCATTTTGTATCCTCTGGCTTAAACAGCTTTGCAAAAGTAATTTTTTCATTGTTTTGAGAGGATAAGAGAACAGCAATCCTCATGTCCAGCAAAGTGAGGATTGTGCAGCAAAAGGAAAACACCCAAAGGAAAACAAATGTGTAGAGGAGATAAATTCACTTCAGGATGGATGCTGACCAAGAAGAAATTACATCCACAATTCTCTCAGTTGGGGACCAATGGCAAGATACATGCCCCCTGTTTAGCAGCTGAAAGCAGGCCAGATCCTGTGGCTTGGCTCCCTCCCAGGCTTTAAATACACGAATTCACAGAACATCACCCAACAAAGCAAATAATGTGCATGCTGCTCTCAGCTAAGAGAAGAAGGGGACAGGGAGAACTTTTTCTATAAATACAAGTTTGAAGAGATTATACAGATAAATGGGTTCAATTTTTGCTAAGGTTAAAAACAGTCTTCAAAAATTGAAGGATACTTTAAAATTTGGAGTGTCAGTAGCTCCTCACTCTGTCCCTGCCCTCACCCTTAAAACTCTAGAACAGGTTGCAGGCAACTACCCAAGTAGGTCTCCCACTATGAAGAGAAATGGAAAGCAATTCTGTCCTATTAACTCTGATTTTTTAAGAAGTTATGTGGCAAAACCTCTGCTGGAGAAGGAAAATGCTAGGTAGAATTACCTGGCCCCAGTTCAGCTATGAATCATTCCTATATAGATGAAAATCACATATAACTAAAAAGAACAAAGTAAAAAAAAAAAAACACCAAAAAGAAAAGGAATCACTTATACAAATACATAGATAAGAATCTGTGTGTCCTGGGGTGCAGTGGCACATGCCTGTAATCTCAACAACTCAAGAGGCTGAGGCAGGAATATTACAAGTTTGAGGCCAGCCTCAGCAACTTAGCAAGGCCCTTAGTTGAACCCCATCTCAAAAATTTTAAAATATTTTTAAAAGCAGGGGGGCTGGGGATGTAGCTCAAATAAAGCATCCCTAGGTTCAATTCCCAGTACCAAAAAAAAGAAAAGAAAATGATTCTATGTATCTGCTCACACCTTTGAAGCCCTCTGTGTGATTCTGGTACCCTCATGGGTTTGGGAAGCTATTCTTTAGATCACTGCCATTAAGATTGTTTTATCAGGGGCTGGGGTTATGGCTCAGTGGTAGAGTGCTTGCCTAGCACATGTGGGCACTGGGTTCAATCCTCAGCACCACATAAAAATAAGAGATTCTGTCCACCTACAACTAAAAAATATTTTTTTGAAAAAGATTGTTTTATCTATATTCTTTAAGTGGACTGATAATATCAAGATCAGCTCTAGTGAACAACATGTTCAATGGCGAGCGCTGCACATGGATCGACCCAGGGTATGTTTTACAGCTTTCAAGGTAGGCATTCTTTTCACAAATGGAGAAACTAAGGGTTGGTTCAAGTTATATAATCAGAGTTCACAAAGCTACTAAGTAAAGTTGCTGGGATATGAACTCTAGAGCTTTCACTTTTAACAATATGTTGCTTTGTCTAGTAATGTAAGCACTTAAAGGTTAGAAGTAGGAGTGGAGTCTGGGAAACTGTTTCCAAGAAAGATGAAGGTAGAGTAAGAGGAATTAAACTTCCCAGGCTCCATAGCCAGATCTCTGTTACTCTCCTCGCAGTACTTTTCCAGTGCCCCACCCCCCAGCCCCCAGTTCTACAGCAGCAAAGGCTCCTTCAACTGCTAAATAACTCAGTGAACACTGTAGGTCCACTCATTCATCTGACTTAATAAACATCCTTCATTTCACCATAGTGCCACTAGAATTTTTCGTGATATACAGATGCAGTCGGAACCACACAGTTAAAAAACAAACATGAGTGCATTCAAATTATATTTCCTGGTTTTATAATGACTTCAAAGTATATTGCTTCATCTCTAAATAAGTCATCTAACTCATGATGGGTACTCAATAAAGCCTTATTAAATATACAGCTATGAGCTCACCCTTGAAGAAACTGGATTATTGTCAAGCGGGCACATACACCATCCCCATATCAACAGCACAGCCAGGCGCTGAGGCTGGCCCCATTACCAGACATTTGGCTTGACCTCTGTGTCATTTTTCATCCTATGACTCTATGATATGCTTCAAATCCTTACTTAACTAATTGACATGCTAAACTACCAAGTAGGATTTTATAATCCAATTTGTTTCTCATCATTTAGGCAGCTGTTTTAACCAAACTCTGCTAATTTGTTTCAGGGCATACATAAAATCCAGCATTCCTTTACCCAGACTGGAAAAATAATAGCACTTCACTAGTGAATAAAAAAGTTTAGATTATGCTCATAAAATCCTGTGATGTAAAATTAAGCTAATTATAAGGAAAAATTAAACTACTTAATTCTTATTAATCATGCACTAAAAATTATACCAACAATGGACGAATTATTCTGTATAAATAGCTTTCCTCAATTGAACGCTATTTACTTTATAGAGAGTATTAATATAAAGTATGTCTTTATTCTTCACATATCCTCCAAATCATGGCTGTTCAGTACTGCTGGCTCCAAGATAGCCAAAGTCCAGTAATGCCCTTAGTAATCTGAGATCTACAGTACACATTGGACACAATTCTCCTTTATTTCCCCTTTAATTGCCATCAAAATGCATGAGTGTTATCACTCCCCATTATTGATGTTTGGATGCTTGGTGCTCATAAAATTAGCTGACTCATTTGTGTCAAGTCACAGAAATAAATGTTGCATTAAAAAATAGAAAAATATGGTTGAATATAATAGAATAAAAATTGCAGAAGTCCAGTTACACAAAACTAGGAACAATATGAAATAAGCAACTTAAGTGTAATTCAGTGTCACACATCCCTCACCACATAACTGCCAAGCCACAGAGCAGGGCAAATCCTAGGAAAACATTGCCAAATAAGATACAGTTAGCTGATTTTCTTTTTATGATCCCTGCAGAAATGTTTTCATATAGCCCAATATTATATCTTAAGTCCAACTCTGACATTCTGTGTTTGAAGTATATATGGGATGACCAGGAGGCAATGTGGAGGTCAGGAGCTGGGGTAATGAAAGAACCAAGAGCTGAGAGAGAAAATAAGAAATATATAAGGAGAAGCTCATAAGATAAACAAGGTTCTCCTGGAGAAGAAGGTCTCAGAGTCAGGAACACCCAGTCATCTTCATTTCCTATGAGTGGCTCAAGGTGTATCCTGGGGGGCCATCTCTCCAGGAAAATCAAGGTTCCAGCCTATGTCCCAGAACCTATGTGATTCAAGTACAAAAGTCTAACAGCCAGGACAAAACCTTCCCACGAGCCATGCCCAGTGTAGTCTTCACTCAGACATACACATGCCTCTGAGCAAAAGCCAAATTCAAATTCACCATGCCACTATCAGGACAAAAATCACACAGCATCATTTTCCAGTATTGCCATCTAGTCTACACACATGTGAGGCCAGCTATAAAAGTAAAAGACCACATAAAATATTCAACTTTTTAAAAGAAATTGGCCAGAGCAGTTGTATATACATGCACATGAAATATACATGCATTTAAATGATCCGCTCATCTTCATTTATTTCTATACTCATAAAGAAGTTCAGTGGAGTAGACAAAGAGAAATGAAGGGAGGGGAGGAGTATGGGAAAAAGACAGTGGAATGAATCTGACCTAACTTTCTTTTGTACATATATGAATATACCACAGTGAATCTCACTATCATGTGCATCCACAAGAAATAATAAATAAATAACTCTGGGTAAATGGCAGAAAGATCAGCAGAGGGAATGGAGGGGAAAGAGAGATACTGGGGACTGAATTAGAACAAAATATATTCCATGCTTTTATAATTATGTCAAAATGGATTCTACTGTCACATATAACTAAAAAGTACCAAATAAAATACTGATCTTACATTTATCATTCATTTAAAATTATACATATATATGTAAAATAAAACACACACATATATATATGTAAAAATGATTTAAGTACCACCACATAAACAAACTCTTAAATAATGACAAAAATCTACGAACAGATTTCTGGGGGAACATGCATGCCAATATTTTTAAATATTTTAAAATATTTAAATTTTTAAACTTCATTTCATAAAACAATGTTTCATAAATGAATGCATCTGCTTTCAATTATACTTGCCTTAGCTGACACCACTCAAGACTTGGAAAGTTTGGAAGATGAGAACAGAAGCTCAAACTATCATTGCACAATATATCAAATGATAAATGCAACACTTTTTGTACTACTTGGGACTCATTTCAATCCATCTAAAAATTAGAGTCCTTGCTTGGACCTGATAATCTAGTTGTAAGTATTAAACTGTGAAAATTTCAAAACTCTTGACCATTGTGCAAGTCATGGATCCTCATCTTAAAACTAAAATTATATTTTTCCCTTTTTCCTAAATCTTTTCAGGAATGCATATGTTCTTTGCCTAAGGAGGACAGGTTACAAAGAGAATTCACAAAGGACAAAATGCAACTGGTACACAAAGGGAAGTGGGACCCCCATCATGAATAAGCAAACAACGAAAAAAAGATGAAGTATTGTTTCAAAAGCATAATAAACCTGGGCACAGTGGCACACAACTTAATCCCAGCAACTTAGGAGGCTGAGGCAGTAGGACCACAAGTTTGAGGCCAGCTTCAGTCATATATCAAGATCTTGTCTCAAAATATAAAAGGGCTAAGGATGTAGATCGATGGTAAAGAACTCCTGGGTTGAATCCCCAGTACCAAAATTATAAAAATAAAATTATATGTTAAAATTCCAAACTTAGTGTTCTGGCGAAGTTAAGGCTGCTACTCACACTTTCCTGGTAGCACAATGACAGATTAAGTCCTTTGGAAAGCCATTTGACAAAATGAATATATTGGTTAAATATGTTCTCATCCTTTTACATAGTAATTCTACTACTCAATCTATACCAAGAAACTAATCCAAAATACAGAATTCAACAATCACAAAAATATTTTCTTGTAAAATTAATTTTTCCTCATTATAACAATAAAAAAGTGTTAATTTTACAAAATTTTTAAATGATGAAAAGTATAAAGAAAGTAGTTTTATCTATACCCGTTCATTCAAGTCTTTACTAATGATCTCCTTGTCTGCAAAGAGGTGTTAAATACTGAAGATTGAGTTTTGGGTATGGTGAGACTTCCCATTATCAACCATAACTCAACTACAAGAACAGCCACAACCAACATCTTGGTAATTTTCAGAGTCTTTTTCCTGTCAGATACACTGATAACCTTTTTAATAGGCTGTACTCATAACTAGGAATGCTATCTTGTCTTTCTTGACCCTATTGACAAAGATATCAACTCCTAAAATGCAGGAATATCTTAAGTGCCCAACTTTAAAATTTAGATACAGTAAAAAAGAACATAGGCTTGTTATGTGCAAATCATCTTCTCATTTCTATAAAAGGATCACACACACACACATACACAATGTTTAATATATATTTTACCCAATACTCAGACTTATGCATAGAAAATGTTTGAAAAGATACAAAAATTACCATCAATCTTTAAGGTAATAATTTTAAAACTTGTTTCAGAAAATGTTTCTAACCCAAAAGTTATCCATTATCATTATAAGAACCAAAATGCTATCTAAATATTCAACTTAGAATTTAGCAATCTCTTGATTTCCTGTTGGATTCTAGATTTATGAAAAACCCTTACCCCTCTGGGATGCTGGTCAAGATTTCAGGAAACCATGACCAGGTCTCCAAATGGTGAGACTGGGGACTGCTGCCTGAGTCAGCGGGGACGGTAGCCCATGGGAAGGGAAGAATCAGAGGATACAAAGGTTTGGGACAGATCCACTAGGGCCACAAAATACTGCTCTACTGAATGGCAGAACAATACCCTTCCATCCTTTATGAGTACAGGACCTTGGTTTGCCTATCTAATAGAGGAGCTAGGAAGCTGGAAGCACTCTACCGCTTTCTAGAATCTGAAGAGCCCTGGTGTCTTAGCAAGCTACCCAGGGTGGTCTGAAAGAGCTGCCACACTCACATGAATAGCCATAAGCATGCAAATGCTAGACATGTGCCAACACTTTGCATTCTCCTTTAAACCTCACCAGCCTGCAACATAGATTGCATCATCTGCTCCCACTTTACAAAAAAGAAAAGCAGTAGCAGAGATATGTTCAAAGCTATAGAATCATTAAGACACAGCCCTGAGGAGGGAACAATCTCAAGACTTTTGGACTTTCTACTCTTTTGCTATTGTGCCTCCCAGAATCTAAGGTTGAAAAAACACAAACTGGTGCAACAGGCCAGTAGTTGAATCCCAAGATGTGGTGTTGAGGCTGACGTGAACAGGAGATTCCAGATCATCCAGAACTAAAGGTAATTCACAGGAGAGACACCAAAACACATCCAAATGTCTAAATTTGCAACTCTACATTATGATGTCTTTATAAAGTTCCTGTCACCAAGACTTTTACTAAATGGGTGCTTCATTGAATGGATCTGATCCAGATTAAAGGGAAATCCACCCCCCTCCATATTTTCAGCAGACCAGTTAAGAAAATATACATTTTGCCATTTTGCTCACATATTTATTCATATATGTGTATATGAGTGTATGTATATAGTGCTATATTAAATAACTCTTATAAAAATTTAATATCCTGAGTTAAATGTTTAATTTTAAATAGATAAAACATTTAATAGAATTATTGCCAAACTAAACTTGACAAAAAATTTTAAAACTAAATTTTTTTGTTTTGCTACATTTCTTAGCATGTTTATCAAATACTTGCCTCTATTACAGAAAAGTCTTAGTAAGATTTATATTTTCAGAGCTTGAAAATATAAGTAATTAAAATTAACACAAAAATTTTTCAGTCATTTTAGTCTTCTGATAATTTCTCACCTTTTCCTAGGAAAATGCTCTGGGTACCCTCCTTAAACTACATTATCTTAAACTTTTCATTTATGAATTCCTGCAGAATTACTTAACATATGAAATGAAAGGCTTTCTTTTCAAAATACACATTCTCCCTGCCCACAACACCATCAGCACAAAAGATCATTTATTAAAGCTGTAATATCCCACCCACTTAGTGAAAATAAATAAATACAAAACAGACCATAACTCCCCAGCCCATCAACCAAGTCGATTAAAAATTGGG
The DNA here is from genome assembly GCA_028644305.1 of Xerus rutilus. Lineage (NCBI taxonomy): Eukaryota > Metazoa > Chordata > Mammalia > Rodentia > Sciuridae > Xerus > Xerus rutilus. The sequence continues at coordinate 154,728,014 of CM053400.1, forward strand.
TGGCTCACCTGATGGTGGCTGTAGGAATGTGAAAAGTATCTGGAAGCTAAACACAAAGCACAGGTTCAGGAAAAAGGAGCCCCTCCCTGGAGGCATATAACCTCTGAGGGACAGGTGACAGATGTGCCTATGGACCAAAATAAAATAAAGATCTGGCCAGCCACGGCAGGGAAGGAATTTAAACACAACAAAAGCTCATGTTAGCACACATTGGTGCCAAATGTACTCTGCAATCTTGAAGAGGAAAGCATGTTGATGAACTGAGGCAGGAAGTCCTAGAACTGAAATGGAAACCTTCCAGACCTCCATCTTGGACTGCCTACCACCAACCCACCCCTGTCATGCCACAGCACAGCCTAATGTGGTCCCGGAGTAACAGCACTGAAATTTTTCTGCTATTGTATTTTTAATAAATAGTAGGAATCAAAACAAAGCTTTGAATGAGCACAAAATACATTTTGAAAATCTCTCCAAGAGCAAAGCCAGGTGTCAGGAAAATCTAACTTAACTACAGAAGATAAGGAAAGGGATCGTGGAGAAAGTAAACATGTTGTGAGCAAAAATAAGGTAATAATTCTTGTTATTAACTGTAGCCAAGTCTAAACAAACTTTTTTTTCCCCCTTCCAGTTATTATTGAGTCATATGGCCACCGGCAGGAACTGTTATCACTTCATTTTCTGCAAAATGTTTCAGAAACTTGAAACCTCCCACACTTTCCTCATGTGGATACTCTGGATTTTTAAACAACCATGAAGTGTTTGCTTCCAAAACCGAATACATTTGATGGCCCTGGTGGTACAGTTGATCCATCACAAACTGTTTAGCAGGGAGGATGGGAAGAAAAACCAACAAGTCATTGGATCGAAGGCACAGGGATGAAAAAATTAATACAGGACATTTACAGAGACCTACAATTTTAATTACCATTAGCATTGAGGATTTTGTACCTATTTTGTCGTTCAATAATTCAAAATGCAGAACATTTGTGAGATCACAGCCTGAAAATTGCTAAATGTGGTCACATTTTAACACTGTTACCTTTGTATGACTGACCCCTTCTCCACCTGAACAGAACACAAAGCAGAAGGTGCCAACTAAGTAACCTGCAAGCATTTTGCTCATATTCTATCAAAATAAGAAGGAAAGATTATCTAAATTCTCCAAGTCTAGTGTGTGCTACTAGCGTGGTAATAACAAATCTTTGATTTTTCTGGGACTGGTTTATAAACAAAATGCCTATTTTAGGTGAATTTTATAATTGCTTAGTATGTTTGAATCAGAGATAACTTTAAGGAAGTCTCCAATACCAAAAGATCCCAACTGATGTCCTGGAATGCAGTTTTCTCCAAGTTTACAGGTGCAGCCACCCTGGACCCATTTGCTTTTCCTGTTGTAATATCTTAGAATTCATCTACCAACAATTTTAAGGAAGTTCTACCCTTTACCACTGAAATGGCTGAAGAACGTCTTGTCTCAAGTAGATTTCCTCTCATGCTGTCTAACTCTCTTGTGCTGAGGGTTAGTTTTAATTTTCACAAAAGTAGTCATTTCTGCTTAGCAGATAATGTGCTGGATTTTACCTAAAAGGAGCTCAAAATGTCAAACACCAATTTCCCTAACATGAGCCAAGTTAAGTATGTGTTTTATAATGGACACTAGCCAGAAATGCAAATTATTTCTACAAAGTTCTAATCCTGTTATCAATCCCTTGAGACATACCCCCTTACCCTTCATCCCTCCCCTGGCTATAGTTCTACATTTTTATTGCATGTTTTAAAAAAGAAAAACACTAGTAAAGCTACCCTAGATTCTGGTTTAGGAGTCCCAAGAGATGACACCGAGGTGTAGACTTGAGCAGTTTTCTAATTAAAAAGTCAGATGGTCTGTTTCTCTTAGGAAACCCTCAACTCCCAGGGAATGCTTTGCTCAGCCTCTTGGCCAAAAGCCACTCAGCACCTGCCTCAATATGGCTCTTCCTGAGGTAGGGTCCAGCAAGTGACAGAAAGTCAGGATGTCAAAGACGACAGATCTGGAAATCTGAAGAGGTCTTCCAAACACAATTCTGAAAGAACATTCACCTTATAGAAGCAGCTAACCAATAGATGAAGATTCTAACCAATAGATGACTATGGAAAAGTCAAATACACTGATATGTTTCAGCCATTGAGGAAAACACCAATCACAGCTCCCTTCTGATAAAGGTCTTTTGTAGAAAGGTATAATATCTTCTTTATGAATACCTCATACCTTTTTCTATGGTATCTGCATTGCCTGCTGTGAGCATTTGGCTCTTTAATTTCAGTGGTAGCAGCTTTGATATATTTTCAAATCTTGGATCACTTCATCACAGCTCATGGAAGATTTTTTATAATGAAAAATCATGTATCTTATCAGAAAAATACGTATTTTAATCATTTCTCTCTGATCAAAGAGACAACAATTATTTCCAGATTCCACAATAACTATTTGAGATTCATCTGGGGCTGTGACAGATGACAGAATAAAAAAAAAAATAGCTCAGGAAAGAGCTATGAGAAATCCGTCTCCTACGTTCATTCTTCATTGAGAAACTATCTTCTGTGGTATCCTCATTCTAAATCAAACTACATGAAAGTCTAGGATCTTAGGTATTCCAACAGCTTCATCAGATTCTTGGTCTAGAGTATGATAATAAATTGAGCGCAAAGAAAAACCCCACTGTAACAAGTAGATTCTAAAGTCATTTACATAAAAGCCATCTATATATTCTATATGTAATAAATGCGGATTGTATTTAATGTTGTATTGTGGGGCTTCCTCTACAGAATTTACTGAAATAGTCTCTGCCAGGTATCCCATTAAATATAAACAAAACCCATCAGATTATTTAAAATATACAATTAAATTTTCATCACCATGCGATAACAGTCAGATACACATCTGGGCATCATTCAGATTCAGACGAGGAGTAGATCTACACAGGGTGGGCTCTGCATTTTGCTGATCCCTTTATGTTCACATGCACAGAGCTGTTTGGTTTCACAGTCAGAACTCAGTAATGGTGTCATTTTGAAGTAATCCTTGATTAAAGAGTCAATGAATTATGTAGCAAAACTAAGAAGGAAATTCCTTATAGTTAGTGATTAATAAGTGAGGTTACAGCCACTGAAAACCTACCAAGGAAGAAAACAAGGAGGAAAAAGCATTTGAACTAAATTTTGCAGAGGCACGTGACGCTAAAGAAACAGCATGTACAACTTTCTCCCAGGGCCACAGAACTTCCTTCAATTATCTGACACCAATTATCTGCCTTCAATTAAACTGCCACCATCTGTAAGAGTTTTAGATTGGGGATGTTATGTGCCAGGCTTTCAGGGTCAAAATTCTGTACCAACTTCAGAGAATCAACTTAAACCAGAAAACTAAGATAAATAGAGAATAACATCCAAGTGTCTAGAGAATAGCCCTCATCTAAAAGCCTCCAAAGGTGGCTGGGCTGCCCATGGTTATTCCAAAAGCAAAGCATCTCTTCCAATTCAAATTAGATTCAGAAGCTCTGGGGGCAGCAGAATGTCGCTGGCCAAATAGGTAAAGGTCTTGCCTTCAGCCTGTGTGAACATTTTGAAAACCCTCCTTACAGTGCCATAATCAAATACCCAACTCTCTTAAAATTGTGGCATCATGATGGTCCCCTAAGAGATAACAACAGCATCATCACATAACAATTATATAAAGCTTCAGTAAATGTAATTTCCTTTATATCGTAAGTATCAGATATTAAGACCTAAGTTTAGGATACTTTGACTCTCTTAGCACTGACTTTCTAACCTAAAAGAGAGCTAGGAATAAAATAGTTGTTAAACTCACATTTTTTCGTGGTAATAAAATAAGTATTTTGTATTTAAAACAATAAAACTATTTTTTAACCTTTCCTAGGAAAATCCAGATAACAGGAAAGTAAATTTTTTTCTGGTCAAGAGTAACTATATATTTGCTTTTTTGCAGGGGAGGGGAGAAGAGAGTAGTTTTGGCTAAAACCTCATTCTGATTTTGTTATTGTTAAAAGGAACAGATGCTCAACAAAAAAGTTTGAATGCATAAACAAGCTAGTTTCAAAACAAAGGTATAAAATAAAATTTAAATGTGGTTGCTTTTTTTATTTGAGCTATCTTTGTTGCTTCCTGGACTTCCATCTCCAGTAGCAGACAAATGCACTAATTTTCCCAGTACAGAAAATGCCAATGTTAAATCCAAATAAAATTGGATTTAAGATAATTACACTAGATTTCATCAAAGCAAACTTGGCACTCATCAAAATTCAATCCCAGTTAGCTGATGAGATTTCATCAGGCTGCTTAAGCAGCAGAGAAATAAACAAAAATGGAGAGACAATGAAAACAATGTGACAACTGTCAAACAAAATGCCAAGCACCATGCTGAACATTTTCCCAATACAGCACTGAAACCACCAATGCTCACTCTTCCAGACATGGGCCTGCAACACAAATGTATAAGGAGAATAAATGACCACATATTTTGAATTTTGTCACCCTCATGGACCCATTGCATTATACTGATTGTAGAATAATTTGTTATAAGTACTGAACATTGCATAAAAGATCTGCAATTTGAGCACTGTATGGTTTTTTAAAAAACTTTTAAAATGTTGGTGCTTAGGAGGTCACCACCCTTGTTTGAACTCCTTCAAGCAAGTTCTTAATAAATGTAAGCTATTATAAAAGGAATGGTTCGAATTAGGCTACTACCAATGTTATAGTTTTGCAACTAGATATGCTCACGTGTCATCCACCTGGTGGAAAGATTTCTCGTCGTGGTTCCTGGGATACACAGGTCTTATGTTTCTGATAAAGTAGAAGCAAACTAGTAACAGCAACACAGAGTGCACTGCTTCAAACAGCACTACAGAAGCCAGCCAAATAACTCTTAATTCAAAGCACATTTGATGACTGTATTAAGTCAATCTGCGCACATAGAGTTGACAATTATACCAAATAGAGGAAGATCTGAAACGTAACAGACACTTGACATTTGAGGCAGAAATTACTTTAAATTACTCAAGTTAGCAATACCATGTAAGATACAAGGATACTACAAGAAATCTTTGAACAGAGGCATGACAGAGGCTTGTGGCTTCTTTCCACTGGTTTTGACATAAGATGAAAAGAGGAAGGGGAATGAGGGACTACACAAGACACATCTTACCTGGGTTATCATTCAACTGCTTTTATCATTTCATCAGATATTCATTTCCTTTAAAATTTTCACAAAAGAGATAAGTATTCAGTGCTTTGGAAAACAGACCATTCACATCAGCCAAAGTCTGTTGTCCATTTTCTATGTGTAAGGCCACAATAATAGTCAAAGACATATTACTAATTCAAGTTTCTAGTTTGGATTATCTTTTGAAGTAGGCATTATAATAACTAAATTTAAGAATACATCAATGACAAAAAGTGATCATATATCTGTAGTATCAAAATGTGAACAGAAAAGATGTAAGACTTGTGAGAATTTTCTTCTAGAGATGAAGCAACTTCTGAATAAAATATTAGAGGCAGTTCAAGACGAAATATAGCTTGTTTGGAGCATATTAGGTGCTTGTCGTCCTATATCATATCTAACTATGCATAATTTATATATCTGAATGTATGACTGCAAACTTAATCATCGAATCTTGCTGAGTCCACCACAAATAGGAGATATGTTACTGAAGTTTCATACCATTATTCTGAGAGGAAACACTGCAAAAATAAAAGACTAATCACCATGTAGAACATATATGATAATATGAAAATTCCTAGTTGCATTACCTCTGAGTGAGACCCAGGGATTACTGTAGGTTGAAAGAGGCTGAAAGGGAGAAAAGAATCCAAGTTTGATTGCTAAGCAAGAACCAAGCTTTGCATCTACCATCTATCGTTATTAACAGGTAATTCACTTAATCACTGGACACCTTGGTTTCCAGCATATGAAGAAAGGGATACAAATGAATGCATCTTAAGATTTTATTTCATGGGAAGACTTTTTTCCCCAAAAGAAAACTCACGCATGCAGAATCCCAAAATGTAAAAAAGACTAAAATGAAGTTGTTTTGCATAATCCAGAATGAGAGACCAGATTCCTACCTGCTAGGCTTTTCCCTAAGCCCAGAGGAAAACCCATACACCATGATATCCTGCATTGTCAAATTTGAACAGCCCTGAACATAGGTCTAGGTCTATAAATTTCATCCTCTGCTCAAGATTTAATTGCTGATACATAATAATTTTAAGGAGTTGAATTTCCAAAGCAAAAGTGCCTTTAGGTACAGACAAAAAAGAAATACACATTTGCTGAATTTGCTTTATCTCCACACCATATTTCTATCTTTAGTTTCCTATTTCTGCATCTTGGATGGTTGGTTTCCTTGTCAAAAACTGTCATGGTGTTATACCCGTGTTTTAACTCCTTATTCAATATTCACAGACTCAGAATTGAGGATTGTACATGCATCACCACAAATGGTCAGAGACTTCCTCTTCCCTGTGATCACTGTTCAGTCAACCTCAAACTCATCAGGCAATGGTCCATCCATTAGACAACTTGGTAACCAGCTCCTGATTTTATCTCCTGCGTTCCTTCCCTGCTCCTTTTGCCCCAATTTTTGCCTTTATTCTCCCTGAAAGATGCACTGGTTCAAACAGATTCTCCACATTTACATAAATGTGAAGCTACACAGGTCCCACTTTCTCATACTTTTGCTCAGTCCATCATCTCTCTCCACCCTCTAGTCCTGATCACTTATTCAGTCCTCCCACTCTTCCAGAGCTGTATTCTGTAGTCACCTCCTTGGCTGCCACTAACCTGCCCTAACCATCTTTCATCCCTTTCAGTATGAGGATAGCTGTCCTCTGCTAATCAAGGTGCTCAGTGGCTTTCCTCACAGACTTAACAACTTACTGTTTCACTTGACCACTTAAACTGCAGTGTGATTGAGGTGAAGCATGATCAGCTTTGAATACACTAACACATCTGTTAGCTAGAATGTAAGTTAACTTTTGTTCCCTCTGCCTCAAAAAAATGTACAGTGATTTTCTAGGTAAAAAAATAAAAGGCTTCAAATAAAGATAAAATAAATGAAGATGAATGGACAATTGAGAAACAGGACTATGTGGATAGTTACTGAAAGAAAACAAACCAGATGTTCTGATTCTCCAGTCTATTCAAAACAAGGTAGCAATGATATTAATCTTTGTAAGGACCCAATGCTTGTATGTGTTATATCCCCATGACATGGATGCTAATACTGAAGTTCAGAGAAACTGTGAACATTTTGAGGTGGCTGAGCAAAGACTGGAGTCCTGATCTGTTTGAAAGTGAGAGAAAGATGCCCACCAGTGCATGCACTTGAGAGACTGGAGCTCGAAAAGAAGTTGATTCACCTCTGAATGAAATAACTGAAGATAAGAGGTAGACTGAAATCAAAGAGTAAAGAGTAAGAATCAGCCAGCTAAGAGAAGGGAAATACAACAATTAGAATAAAGCACAGAAGAATTGCAAGAATTCATGTATTTGCATGAATGTCCATTTATTACAGTAATCCTGTAACGTTATCCCCATTTTATACATAACTCACCCTTAGGAAATTAAGTAACTTGTCTTATAACTAATAGTCAAGGCCAGCATATGCCAAATTTAAAATGCCACTACTGATTTATACTTTTTTCCAATATACAAACATCTACTGTCATGGAAAGTATAAAATATAAGCTAGTTAACTGTCAAAGATGTCCAAGTGTGGGGCTGGGGTTGAAGCTCAGTGGTGGAGCACTTGCCTAGCATGTGAGAGGTATGGGTTCCATTCTCAGCACCACATTTAAGTAAATAAAAATGGAGGTCCATTGATAACTAAAAAAATATTTTAAAAAAAAGATGTCTAAGTGTGTTGTAAGGTAGAGAGAAGGCATCAGGAAGAGTTTGAGCAGAATAGGTTAAAGAATTAGAATTAGGAAAGAACAAATACATGACACATTGCTTCCTACCCCATGCCCCAAATACCACAAGTTGCTAACGACAGTTTTCTCCTGAACCCACCGCTTAACTCAGAATCCTTCTCAACTCAATGTTCCAGACAGCTTCTAGTAATCGACATGCCAGATAAGATCTTAAATTATACAATTAAAATTGGGCCTTGTAAGAACATTTTCATCCTTGATGTGAATACTTGTGTACTTTAAATTTTCAGAGTACCCCAAGCTGGCTGGTAAGGGAAAGCCATTAGAAAGTTAACATGACAAAATAGAAAATAGGGAATAAAGCAGCCAAGGACTTTGGTAAAAGACAAATGGAAGTAGTAGTTAAGAAACAAATATAGTTCACTTAGGGTGAAAACAAAATGTGCCTAGATTAAAAAAAAAAAAAAAAAAGGAAAGGAAAAATTGTACAAATACAAACTAGTGAATGGCCTGGTTTAAAAAGCTGGCAGAAAGACAGAGAGGGGTCACAGAGGACTGTAAGCCAAGACAAAGCCTGCACTCATTAGAAAAAGCAAGCATAATAGAAAAATGTGTAAACATCAGAACCCTTAAGTATTCTCTGATAATTCTTCCATTAAAATCAGCCTCTGCTCAATGTAGACCTGAAATCTGGGATGGACGTCTTATCCTCTTACTGACACTTTACCAAAGCAGCGTTCACTCACTTGCTCCTCAGTTTTCCATGCCTCCATACTGAGAAGTCAGCCTCTCCACAGTGCACAAGGTCAAATCCAAAATCCTCATCTTCTCCATGAACAAATTTGACGACCAGGCTGTAACTTGTGCTTTTTGCTGTGAGCTTCTGTGACAGCCATGCATACATGCTGAGCTTCAGCCAGTGTCCCCTCCCTTGGAGGCATGAGACATGTTTTGGTGTCTACGTCCTTTTCTCACCATGTTCTGTCTTAGTTTCCATTTTCAAACACGGTTTCTACATACCCCCCATCCTCATATAACTTAAGTTTTGCTCTTCAGGAAATATTCCCTGGCCCTAACAGCTAAAAGGTCTGACTTTTTCCCCTTGGAATATCAGAGCCCATAACAATATTTTCTTTCTTTTTTTTTTTTTAAATATTTTTTAGTTGTAGGTGGACACAATATCTTTATTGATTTATTTTTATGTGGTGCTGAGGATCGAACCCAGTGCCTCACGCATGCGAGGCAAGCGCTCTACCACTGAGCCACAATCCCAGCCCCAATAATATTTTCTTAACATCTAAAAATTCAACTTCACTTCTGTTATTTTGTAATGTGCATTTTCTTCCTCTCCAACTGGACTATCAATCCTTTTGTTTGTACCACTCCCTCTACCCAATTTGCCCATGTCTTTAGAACATAGGAAGTAAAGCACATTTACATAATTGATTTGATGAATCTACAGACATAGCAGTAGAAAAATCATGGTGTTTGTTAATACCAGATCCAAAACTAGATTGTCTAGGTTCAATAGAGAAATGAGAAGGCACTTTGTAGCATATTTTAATAAAGTCAGTTTGACTTAGTATTTACTCAAAATCCACATGGTTCTCATAATAAATAATTTTGATAAAGATTAAGATGATCCGAGTCCAGCATTGGAGAAGAAACAAAAAGTACAGAAGATTATTTGAAATACTAGTACAAGGCTTAAGATAATCACCAGGAATAACTCTGCATCTAAATATGTAACTCCTCATATAATTAAATATTTTGCTGTCCAGAAATGACATATTTATTGACAAATTTGGAAGGTAGACACTCCCCAAAGACAACAAACCTACACATTTTCTAGATACCAAGAAGTTCCAAACATATTCAACATTCATTAAAAACCTACAGGATGATTCTAATCAAACAGAATTGAAAAGTCAAAAAGTCCTGATTCCAAATCCATCCTTCCTCATATCCAGTCAGTTCCCAATTACATACCCTCAACTTTAATTGAAGGAAAAACACCAAGCTGTCTTTCACCTTCTGGAAACGTAGATTGACATGAACATTATTGAGGACATGGTCCACCATACTTCTATTGCCCTGCATGTGATTCTCCGTTTGAGAAATCTGTTTAACCCTATGAAAATTTGGGCAGTATTTCTCAGAGAAAATATTCTAGTTCTATAGGGAGCTATGGAATGCAAATGTTTTCTGTAAGAATCAATTTCTCAAGTTTTATGAGGTAATCCCTACTTCAACTGTACACATGCACATACTGTCTGAAATTAGAATGAGTATACATGTATGCATGTATATTATATATGTATATATTCATAAGTTTTCTCTGACAGTTGGTATTAAAAATTGTATTTTATAATTAATCATTTTTTAAGCTAAGATGGAAAGAACCACATCTATTTTTCCCTTTATCTGGTAACAAACACAAAGTTTAATTTCTGGTTCAATTATTTTAACAGATATATAATCATTTGGCCTATTTATCAGTCCTGAGCTCTTATTCTAGTCTAAGTTTTTCCTGGTTCTAATCTTTATGGATTTTTTTGTTCTATCATGTTATCATTCATCTTGTATTACTATTAATAAATCCTTTGAGTAATGAACAGGATATAAGGGCATAACACCAATTATTAAATGTCTCTTAACAAGTTCAAACATTTTACTGCCAGTTTCCAAAGTCCTCAAATAAAAGCAAATAAACTTAATGCAAAGAATTATTAGGCTCAAGTATCACAAACAGGTCAGTTGTATAGTATAAATTATTGCCTCTACATTTTCAGGTTAAGGGTAAAAATCTTTGCCAAATCTGTTACACAAAATAATTCTATCATCTTAACCACTTCTGTATGATGACAAAATGAATCATGCTGGGATTTTAGTAAAGCTCTGTCATTCTTTCCATTGAAATGTTCTCTTTCCGCCTCCTGGTCCTGGAGGAAATCCACAAGTACAGCTCTAGGTCAGTCCAATAGCTGGAGACGTATTACAGGAAATCCAAACGAGAACTGCCTGCTCCCTTTCATCAACACCATCCCCAGATCCCACAGAGGTGTCCAATGAGGAGAAAAAGTTGTCCTAAGAAACTACCAGGGGATTTGTCCTTAAGGTTTTCTTATCTTAGGAAGAGGGGAAAAAGTCTCCCATGAGGAGTGGGGGTGTGGAATCTACCACTAACACCAGGTGAGTCCTATTAAAGTTGCTTTTATTTTAGAGTGTTGTAAAAGTCGTTTTACATATTTTACATTAAGATCAGAGCAGCTTATTGCTGAGTAAAATTCATAAAAGAAAGGCCCTTTTGGAATTTTCCTGTCTTTGTCTTATTACCCATAGGACTGGGGGCCTTCAGTGGCATATGTAGTTGAGAAATTCTTTTTACAAGTACCCATAAAAGAGACTAGGACATGCTGCCCCAGACTATAATTAAATGGGGCTGGTAGAGATTCCAGATGGGAAGCTTAGGGAATGGCACAAAGGTGTGGCTTCTTTCACTTGCTCACTCACTCCCTGTCCCCTCTGGCAAGCAAAGCTGGCACCAGAACAGGCTCAAAATGAAAATGGGAAAAGAAATTGTCTAGCGTCCACCCCCGCAGCCTCCACGTTATGAGTGCGTCGCACTTCCAGATTTCCACAACTACTCCTGTGTCTGTGCCCAAGACTAAACTCAGTCATGCTCCATGCAGACCACCACACCTCCTTCTCAGCTCCCCCATTACCTCAGCCCCTTATGCTCTGCTGTGCAAGAATTAGTGTATCTGAAAGAAATCGGTACTTAAAAACAGCAGCAGCAACAAAATCACCACCACCAACAGGAACTCATGGTTATACTCTGCCTGTTTTTCAGGAACCAGGAAAAATTTTTAAAAATTTAAAACGAGGGTTGGGGAGAGATTAGGGGCCAGGAAAGAATACTTTTCAAAACACCATTAAATACTTCTGAAGCAGGAATTCCAAACTTTACTAAGGGAAATGTTTTGGAGGCATGTAGATCTTTGTTAAACATCCACTTGATATAATCAAAGTGGCTACTGTGGCTAACTCTTCCCATTTATCACTAAAAAATAAGAAATAAAGACATAATTAGCCTCCACATATCCAGAGTACCTGGAAAACATGAGAGTTTGCTTAATTGAGAGTGACTAACACAAATCCCTGATTTCTCAAAAAATACAATAAAGTGTTTGGCACAACACACAGAAGGCAACAGAGTTCCATTTTTGATGCTCACTTTGTCATATAAAAATTATGATATCGGCATTCTTGTCAAGTCAAAAAGTTTCAAAAGAAAAGAGGTTTTCTCTTATCCTCTCTTCCCAACCACCCTCGAGGCTGGCATGTATAAAGCAGACCACATAAATTGCCACTCAAATGTAAACAAAATGTAGAGAAATAAAGAACACATGTCTAAAGCATATTTTCTTGACCCTATCCCACTGAAAATGTGCTTATTTCCTGCTCTTGGTTTAATCCATCACAATCGACAACCATCTTTAGTTATATTATCTAATACCTAGTCCACATGTTGCTGTCAGTTTATATACAGAGAGCATAGATTAGAGAGGTCTTATTACTATTGCCTTTTAAAAAGTAGATGTTTCCAGAGATTAAGGTTCTAAGTTGCTAAATAATATTTCCTTTTGTTTCCTACCAAGTTAAGAGGCACTTATGGAAAAAAAATTTTGTGTGTGTGTGTGTGTGTGTGTGTGTGTGTGTATGGTAGATTATGATCAGGTAATGTTTCATAAGAGGAATGAGTTATTTTCAAATTGAAATAGTATGCAGTAGCAGGCTTCATATTTAAATTTTTTGCACATTTCAAGAAAACATGATGAGGGCTTAGAGAATTGATTTATATGATCACTAACAACTGGAATATGTGAGTTGAGCTAGTCGGAGCATAAAAGGGAAAAAGGGTACAGAGCGTATGTCAGAGCATCACCTACCCAAGAGGTTGATTGCAGATATGTATCAGAAAAAAAAAATCTTGGGCACAGAGACACCAGATGTGGGGGTAGGGCTCAGGTCACCCAGGGCTTCTGTGTCAGCCAAAAGGCAACTGTCACTGATGAAAGTTGAGTGTAGCTGAATACCACACAGCCTCATCCAGAGGAATGAAAAACTAGGGATAGAAAAAATAATCTCGAAGCTTCTCTCTCCCCCAAACTGAAGACCAATGGCAATTCAATTAAAGGAGAAGAGGGTCTTAATAGGAGCAGCCCAATCAAAGCAGAATTAATGCTTAATGCTGGGGCAGTTATGAAGCCGCCTTTAGGATATTCAAAGCTGGAACATGTAAGGAGGGAGTGAGGATAACAGGGAAAAGTACTTACAGAGCAAAAATCAATTTTTTTTCTGGGTGGAAGGAGAAAGAGTTAAAACTTGGGTACTTTAATGTAGGACAACCACAGCTTTACCTTTGATTTTTATCACAAGGAAGAAGTGGCACAGGAAAAACTGGACTTGCTAGGCAGCAAGACATTGGTTCCACTCTTGGCTCTACCACTAGTGACTTAGGTAGCACTTTGGGTCAGTCAGAATCTCCTTGGAGCTTAGTTTCTTTCTCTTCCCTAAACATGATGGGAGCATCAAGGATATTCACAAAAAAATAGCCAACAACTCAGTGGCTCAAAACTTTTCTTGGATCTTCAAGAGATCTCCTCTGTACAGATCTCTGATCAAATGTAACTTCCACCATTTTTCTGAACATTAAACAGTGCACCCCAACACAGCCTGTGCACTAGTTCCCTCCTTATTCTTCACAGCCCTCATCTCCATATGAAATTACATATCTTCATCCATTTACTTCTTACTGCAATCATTCCCTCCAGAGAAAGCTCTAGTAGAGGATTTAAGCAAGCCCATGCCTCGAGCTATGAATGGTACACAGCAATGCTCAACAGATATCCAAGGGACAAAATTAGTCATCACAGAATGATGAAATAGTGAGGAGTCTCATATAGACAATATTTCAAGATGAAGTTACACAATGTTGGCCAATCCTATGAAAGAACGGAAGATTATAGACACCTACAGACGGCATGCTCGCCCGTCCATGAGCATCCTCATCATTCCTCAGCAGCCAGGATTTTCTTCTTCCATCTGTCATTGAAATATGATAATAGTATGTTTACCTCTTTCTACTAAGGTATTGCCTAAGCTGGGCGTGGTGGCGCAAGCCTGTAATCCCAGCACTTAGGGAGGCTGAGACAGGAGAATCTCCAGTTCAAGGCTAGTCTCAGCAATGGCGAGGAGCTAAGCAACTCAGTGAGACCTTGTCTCTACGTAAAACACAAAATAGGGCTAGGGATGTGGCTCAGTGGTCGAGTACCCCTGAGTTCAATCCCCAGTACCAAAAAAAAACCCATATTGCCTAATGTACAACATGGTCCAGACTTGAAATTGCTTCCACGTAAAGCTTTGGGTTATATGTGACTAAAGTAATCCCAACAGGAATCTATTGTTAGTGTACTCAGGGAGGAAGGAGGGGAGCAAAGACGATTACACCTGCAACAAGTACAGGCTTCATTCTTAAGGAGTCTATGCCTCCTTCCACTTGTTTTCCAAACTTATTTTTACTCTTTCTCTTTTATTCTATAGTCTTTTCCCTCATCATCTCATTCTGCATACATGTGCTTTATTGGTAGCTAATCCAGAGGTCACATAGAGATTTTAAAAGAATCCTATTTAGTCTTTAAAAGTTGACAGCACAAGTGGCCCTCCCTGAAGCGGGAGGGCAAAAGCTACCAGATGCAAGAGGCTCAGAAAATGCAGCTACCAGAGAAGTGGTCAGTTCCTTGGCCAGGAGCGTGTTCCTCCTCCTCCTCCGCATGTCAACCACAAAACTTGACAATATCTTTTGACAATTAAGCCTAGAAGCATTGGATTTTAGAACTAGACTGGGCCTTAGAGATCACACCACCAATCCCCGCAATTTACAAGTAAGGAAATGGAGGCCAAGGAAAGTTAAGTGACTTGCCAGGGTCACAGAAGTAATAAGTTGACAGGATGTAGAGACCCAGGTCACAGACCAGGCCTCTGAAGATGAGTCCTGGGAAAGTCTATTTTTGATAAAACCTTATGAAAATGGAGTTTGGGAATGTACTTCAAGTATCAATGTATTTAAGAAATTCCCAGCTGTTTTTTTTTCTTTAAAGCAAATAAGCATTTGCCAGTTAAAGGGAAAAGGAAAAAATAGGCTAGGTCATTACACTTTTTTGTTTTTACTCAGCCATTTATTTTCTCATATTTAGGAGTTTTCAGTGTAACATCTTATACACTTGGTGACTATTCCATTACGCTGACCTCTAACTTCAGCCTTTCAGTAATGGAAAGCAGCTGATTTTAATGTGCCGCCGCTTCAGTGTGAAGGAGGTTAAGGCTGCATTTGAGTGCAATCAGGTTAAGATTCGCTCCAACAGGAGAAAAATCCATACATATGTTGAAAAGATCTGAAAAATGCCTGTATTCCCAACCTGATTACGACTTACATTTTTGCATGGTTTGTCAAAGCAGATCACCAAAATCAAATCAAGATGTAAAAAGGGATAAAGTGGTTTTATTCTCCATTCTTCCATTAATCACCGTGACCTATTGAAGAAAGGGACTTTTCCCTCTCTCACCTAAGGCAAGGTGGGATACTTCACTAGAAGTTGTTCCAATTTTTATCGTCCTGTGCTCAAGATCCAAAATTAATTTTATGATTTTTGTTTTCTACATTTGTAAATAGGTATTTTATGGCAGAGTAATTTGCCATTTCTATCAACAATTCTTTCACTTCCCTTTTAATAAAATGAAAATATCCAATATAACTTTGAAAGCCTACTTGAGGCTATATAAAAATTTTATATTAAACTGAAAATGTAGGTACAGAGATCACCATCTGACCTTTCATAATAGATAAAACTGAATGAAGTCCAAATACAAATGAAAACAGACATTACTGACTAGCTTGTCAAAAAGAGAATAGTAGCAAATCATACACAAGCAATCCGGGGGGCATGATTTAAAATTGCCCAAAGTGTGAGGCATATTCTGTTAAGACAGTACAGTGTTGTTGGTAGCATAAAAAATACAAATGGAATAAACACAGTTAACAATCTAGCTGTTATCTGGGAAATTCTCAAGCAAGACTGGGGCTAGGTCAAAATAAAGAGTTTTTGAGGGGAGAGGAATATGTTGGTTCTTGTTACACATAAGCATGTTTGTTATAGGAGCATTTTCAGTTTTTTAATTTTTGCTATTAACGTGAACCACAATCGGGGGACCCACGTTGCTGGTAAAGGAATGGGGGAGGGGCTGGTTAATATAAACAATATACAACAAAGAAAGTCTTTCTTTCCAATACCTGAATACATCAGGTTTGTTTTTAGGCAGAAGGTTGCAGGTTAAATGCTCTCAGCTATCCAAGAAGTGGCTTATTAGTTTTGTAAGAAAATATTTTCTTATATTTTGACTGAAAAATACCCAGTTTAAGTGAACAAAACCATCCTTGTTAGTGAAAAGTAGAACCAAAAAAAAACTTTGTTTCAAAGACCCAGTAAGGAAAAGCAAAACTAATTCAAGAGGAAAAGCTGCTTTCTTAATAGTAGCTTCTGAATCTGGATCTAATAGTTCTCAGAGGGCAACTGGAGTCTTCGTGTCTTTAAAGTTTTGTCTCCCTCCATGGATCATAGACATTCTCTATGAAGCAGTGTAATGTGGATATAAACCCATTTTAAGCAGAGATATATGTTCGCTTTCTGGGATGCAGTTATAAAGCTGAAAAGCTATGCACCAACAGAAAGAACGAAGGCAAACAAGAGCTTGGATTATCGTGTGGGGCAGTTTTCCAAACACAACTTTCTTTTTCCCTTTTCTATTTTGTACACCAGAAAATCCCAATTTCATCTGTGGGCAGTGGAGCATCCACCAGTGATGCAAGTGATTACAGCTTTAAGAAGCACAATGACAGCGCTAAGAACTGCAGCTCAACCTACCGCTTCTGCTTGGCACCTCAGCTAGGTACTCCTCTAATTTCTAAATGGGTCTGATCCTGTTATTACAGAATAATGACTGCAAATCAGCACAATTACTACCACGAGTTGAATAAACACACACATACCAGTAGCTGTTTTCTACAAATTATTATCAAAACAAAGAGAAATGGCTAATTGTGGTAACATTAAGACAACATTTACTCCCCCCAGTGTTTGGGTAAGTTTATTTTAAGTTGTCATCTTCAACTAGTAATGACGCGAATGATTTTACAGATTCCATAAACCTTTCTAATCTAAACTCTTCTCAACTGAAAGTTGGCTGCTTCCCTCAAAGCAACATCTGCAAAGGCCTGATTTCACAAGAACCGCTTTTATGGTACATTTGCAAAAAAAAAAAAAAAACGCTTTTGGAAATCTCATTTTAGAAAGTGCATTCGTATTGTATTCTTCTAAGTTATTTTTGAGGCATCGTGAAAGTGAAAGAAATGTGCACTTTATATTCTTCAAAATTTATGCTTTTGTTTCTAAGTGCAATGTAGAATTGTACCTCCTTTCCAAGGTTATTATCAGATGTCCTTCATGGATAAATAAGTTTTATTGGAAGGGAGGGTGGTGAGAGAATTCAGAAAGCACACAGCACACGATAGAGATTACTCAAACCTTACCTCCTGGACAGTGCCTCATGGCCATCTTACACCTCCTGGATTCAGCAATGGTTGGACATGGTATTGTGTCTTTTGCTGGCTTTTTAACAATTTGCCGTGTTCTGGTTTCCAGACCCCATTTAAATCCACACGTGCGATTATTTCTGCTACAAGTTCCCCATTCACTCCAGTGACCAACTTCACATCCTTCTAATAAAGATTAAAAAAAATAAAAACACATAAAAATTGGATCCATTTGCTCTGTTATCAAATTTATATAGCAGTGTTTCTCCATGCCCCCTATTCTCAAATGCCAAAAATTAAGTCCCATGACCCACAAAGACCTATTCTTGCCTTTTAGGAATTAGACTTCTTTGAATCATAGGGCCTTTTATCTATGACAAATGCCACATCATAATTAAAAAGCTGTTCCTCTCCACTTGTCTTGTTAATTTTTTGAAGTGATGTTGCTGGTCAGTTCTAACACTGAAATGTATAAGCTCTAAAAGACTGAACAGCCCAACCCTACAACAGAAGGCACTATTTTCATACCATGAGAGAAGCCACATTTTTACTGTTTAATTCTGAATGCCTGCCCCCAAATCTAAAAATGTGTTTTATTTTGAAAGCACTTGAGAGAAATGATAGGGAGCTTGTTTTGCATTTTCTGGTTCTCTCTTCTTTCAGCAGGTGTCTGTGTACCACAGCATTATTTCTTAGTCTCTACATTGGTGCTGTACCTCACTACAGTTTGAAAAGTGAACAAATATAGTCAGATATATTTTTTCCTAGATATATAAAAGCTCTTGGCATCCCCTTTGGTGAGATATACAGTGGGGAAAGTAGACTGCCTCCATGCATTCCCCTGAAGCGGTAAGGAGTGAATCTTCCTCGACTTTGCCATTAAACAGCTCCTTCACACTAGCAGATCAGGACTCAGATCCAGAGTCCACACATAAGATTTTGTCATTCTGGAATTCAACAGGTATCATAGCTATTCTAAGATTTCTCAATATCACTAAAATTTTCATTTGAGGAATACCCAGGACTGTACTTGTAATGTCTACAAAGATTTCATAAGCATTTCCATTGAACATTCGTAATGGGTGAGTCTTGCCTCTTAAAAGCAAATTCAACATTCTGAATATGCTGTTTCAGTCACTTATTTTTAGTCATGTTGTTTGCATGCATACATGAGCTCACACACAAATAAGAACATAAGTATACACAATTCTTCCACTTCACATTTAAATATATTCTTTTTCTGAAAGCTTTCAAATATGTAATTATGATTATTTCACAATATTTTTGCATAAAACAGTAACAAATTTTCTTTTAAATATCTCTCTTTTAAGGGAAGGGAAATGTTTTTCTCCTAAATGTTTTTCTCTAACAGTTACTAATATTTATCAATAAGAAATAAATGTACTCTATAGAACAAAACTGCATCAGCACTTAAGTAGGTTAACCTAGCAAATGTACAACTAGAAAATTTCATAGCATCATATATGGGACTACCAATCATGATGCCTAAAGATTTTGGGAAGTCAGCAAAAAAAAAAAAAAAAATTCAGTTCTGATGAAGAAGAGAACCAATTCATTTTTAGGTTAAATATATCCAGGGTGCCTGTTTTCAAGAAACGGGTGATAAAAGTTACAGTTTGAGAGTTATGTTAAAAACTACTCACCCACACATTCCATGGTCTCATCTAATGGTGCAAAACCATCTGGACATTCATCAAAGCAACGTCCTCGATGTAAGTAAAAGCCTACTTTGCACTTGGTACAAAAGTCTTTGCTAAAGCAAGAGTCACAGTTTTCTATTCTGCATCCTAAAAACAATTTTAAAGAGAGAGTTTCAGTTAAGGAAATAAAATAAAATTTTGCCAATAAAGTTTTCGCAAACTCACTGGTTGGCCCAACAGAAATTCTAGTGGTCAAAAAAATGTGTCCTACGCATTTGTTTCCTAATGCCATCTCATTCTAAATCATTCTCTTCCAACAGCTTGCCACCATTAGCTAAGTCCAAATGCCAGCGCAGGGCCCTAGGCAGCAAGAGGCTCTTCAGGATTGTTTGCAACCCCAAATGGGATTAAAACAAAGGATGAAAAAGAAAATACCCACACTCCAAATTACATGGCTGTCTGGATTAAAATCTGTTCTTCCCTTCAAAAGACAACAGGAACACTATAATCAGTATCTTCTTTTTGGGGATAGTAACCGAGTTAAAAATTTTAAATTTGAAAATATTTTTAAATGTTTGGTCTATTACTTAGCATGCTGGTCAATGCTGGTGTTTCCTTTCCTCAGAGGGGGACCTGACAGTGGTATGGGTGGGTAGGCTGAGCCATTTTGTGGAAAACCTAAGATGTACCTAAGACATTATATACATTTCCACTGACTCTTCCTACAGAGCATATATTAGACTCTCCACTTTGCAAATGAAAAGCCTGAGACTAACAGAGTAATCACATACTTCTAGTGGCTGAGTTAGTCCTAAAAGCTCCCCAGACCATCTCCCTCCTAAATCCAGTCTCTCTAGGATTCATTAACTGAAAGCTGCTGAGAATAGTTTGTGAAACAGAAGTGCTTTCAGGTCAGATCTGAGTTTGAAGACTAGCTCTGCAACTGTGGATGACTATGTGCCTCTCTGAACCTCTATCACTTCCATTTTAAAACAGAGATGTCACTGACTTTACGAGATTGTAAGGATTTGTAATAATATATGTAAATTGACTGGGTCATAATAGGTAGGCAGCAGATGGAAGCACAGTTCATTAAAAACAGGTTTTTACACAAAACACAAGGTGTTTTTTAAAAGCAGTGATGAATAGGCTTATATTCTAGATCAGATTCCCTGGTAAAACTAACCTCTGGGACAGAAGTCATTGCACAGGTGAAAATAAATACACCTCAAGGGAAGGAGAGCAGGGTGGATTGGTTAATTAAAAGGTCGTTTTGAACATAGTACATTACTACTTTTAGTAGATTTAACTGATTAATGGCATGTAAAGTGCCACAAAAGTTCCAAGGCATCACATTTATCTATTTAACAAGTCCTCGGCACTATATTTGGTGTTTTAAAGATTCTAAAAAGCTATAAAATACATAGCTCCCCCAAGCAAAGAGATAATGGGGTAGAAAATGTAAAATACAAAATCACTAAATACTAAAATTTTGAAAATTGAAAAAATGCAAGAATGAAAAGGTGAACTTTTTTCATTAAATTACATTATAAATAATGACAGTTTTCAGACCTATAAAAAGAAATGGCCTTTCAATTTTGAGTTTTTGTGTTACAGTTATTATGCATTAAATGACACCACGGAGCGGGGACAACTTCTAAAATGTTATCAAATAGGAGTCAGCCACGTGTGGGTTCAAGTCCACAGACAAATTACACAACTGCTTCTTTATTGGGGGAGGGAAATAGTGGGCATTGGAATCATAGTTTAACATCCATAAAAGGTTCAGTTATCATCGTAAATGCCGTAGCCTATATTTTAATAAAACAGTGGCCTATAGCTGGTCAGTTGCCTCCTAATCATGGTCAAAATACATGACCATTATATCCACAAATGGTTGGTTTTCTTGCTATGTATTTTTTTAAGCAAGAATCTCTGTGTTACAGAATTATTTTCCAAGAAAAAATAAGCATTCCAAAGCATAAAACAGAACAAATGGGTGAAGAGAACAAAGAATATTTTTTAAAAAGGCTACCACTTCATCAATCAGCTGTTATCTACAAGATCTGATTTCTCTTTAAAATATGGCCTGCGCCAACAAACTTTTTGGCCAAAAAGTTATAGCAATAAGCATTTGGAATTAATTTTACAAGGTCTTTTACTGATCTTTATTATTACTTATAGCTCCCTTTCCTCATTTCATTCCACGCTCCTGATACCAGTTCACGGAATGTGGAATTTCTGAAATACCTATCATTCTCTTTAAAGTCCCTTAAGACTATTCGGGCATAAGCCCAGTAGAAAAAAGCTTAATTATTTTTTCTCAAATTTAATAAAAATATGATACATTCAAGTAGTAAAATACTACCACCATTAGAAGGCAAGAATTATAAGTAATGACCCAGAAAAAAATTTCTAAGACCTATTGTTAAGAAAGACAAGCTGCAGGGCATTTATAGTATGAGTCAATAAAACTATATTTGTATGCATGCACAATCGTGTGTGTATGTGAGAAAGAAGTAGCTTTAGAGAAGTTAATTTGAGGAAGGGAAGATGTAATCTTGAAATGTTGAAAATGTCATATAATTCTGAATCATATTAAGCTTTTCTAATTATATTCTCATAATGGGTTTAACAGAAAAGATTATCAAAAAACACATTTGCAATCTACTTATGTTTACCAAAAAATCTATTATATTAACATAATGAAATAAGCCACTTGATTTCAATGGGCAAGAATAAATAAAGGCATATTATTCCATCCTGAACTTCTTCAGACTGAGGTACATGAATTATACCATTTAATAATGCTAAACCTGCTATAACCTTTGAATCATATATTTAACTATCTCTTGCCAGTATCCTGTTTTCTTGTGTTCAAAGGCACTTTTCTTTCACTCTGATTGTAAGGGAAAAAATTAAAACATTATCTATGCAATACAGCAATCGAAAAAAACAAACTTTTTGGTTGATGGCAAATCCTGACATCTAAGCCCTGCTGGCCTTCCTGGTCTCCATCACTCTTTGTCACAACATAAAACCTGCATAAGTGACGCACACACTCAGCAGTCTACCATGAGATGCACCCCTACACACAGATAAGCCCAGGGCCCTTCACAGCTGGCCCTGCACAAACCACCTTCTCCAGAAGTCTTCTTGATGAGATGCAGTACCAGAAAACCTTTTCTTAGCAACTACAGATCCATGTACTCTCCCTGCCTGTCTAGCCAATTCTCCAGGAGCAAACTGCTTTACTCTGGGGATGAGGAACACTTCTTTGGGGCTTCACATTTCTACACATTCTCCCTCAGCCTGTAGCCACTTCCCAAAAGCCACTTCAGCTTGTTAGCCATGACTTAATTGGGATAAATATCAACTCTATTAACTTTTTTCTATATAAAGCATCATCATAAGTAATAATTCAAAATATTTCAGAAAGTTTAAAGGAAAATAGAGCATCCTCTTTCTCACCTGAATGGCACATCAGACCTCCTCCCCAGAAATCTGTTTCTTGTCTACACTTTAGGAAAATCTCTATATGAATCTTATAAATTCAACAAGTTAAGCATCATTAAAATACCAATGTGATCATACAATAGATTGGTAAAACTTAGAAAACTTCATACTGTGTAAGAAAATAGGTATATCAAAATTTACTAAACATATGCCTTTTCTATAAAAATATGGGTTTAAAATCCTTGTTCAGAAATATAAGACCCTACTTTAGCCAACTTACATGCCTCTAAATTACAGTGCCTCCTCAAAAATGTAATCCACCAAGGGAGAACTGCCAATATTGGTTTAAGTAAAATTACTGTCCAAGTGAAACCATAGCCAAATAGAGTCTAACGGGGCTGTCATTTGGCAGGAAGAGCTTGCCCTGGCCCCAAAACAGAAAAACAGCCTGAGTACCACCTCTCCTGTCCTCCCACAGCACCCTATACAGGCTCAAATATAACATTTTCAAATACTGTTGTCCAGTTCAACATTCATTTTGAACATTCCCCAAGGTTAAGTATGTGCCCGGTATTGTGCCAGACCCTCAGCATGTGAGATATTAATGCCATTCCCTATCCTGGGGGTCCTAAAACCAAAAGAAAGGGGCCACGTGGCAGGAATAGGGCATTGAGACAATAAAGCAGAGGCATGTGTTGGGTATTCTAGAGACAGAAAAGGTTTTCATATCTGATCTGCCATTAAATATTTGTTTATATCTTTTTGGATCTGTGAATTCTCTGTTCCTAGCACAGTGCTAGATACAGTGGAATTTCAATGCTTGCCAAGTGAACGAACATGAATGCCATTTTAAAATTCAATTTATTTCATATTCGAATGCTCAGTATGAAATTGCTTGCACATGCACTGTAAATATCTCTAATATTAAAAACAAGCTACACTTGCTCTAAAGAACTATAAATCATATTGTAAGAACCAACAGTTAAACACCTGAAAACAATTTTAATAGAGAATGTAAATATCAAAGTAAAGCAGGTTATCTATGCTATGGAGGCTGAAATCTCAACTGAGGCTCTTTTAAACAGAGGCAGAGTCCTGGCAAGGGGGCCACCCTCATACAGCAATGGAGAAAGCTCACACAGCCCGTAATGTGCCCTGAAGAGTGGCATGAATGAAGGACAGGTCAGTTGGTGGGATGCTTATTTGGGTTCAAAGGTTGTAAGGATGATAAGTTATTTGTACTTTGTGTAGTTTGAAGTAATGATTAAAATGAATAGAAAACAAAGCCAAGTTCAAGATTAGGGACTTGATGTGACTTGTAGTGAGTGATCTCTGTAGATTTTTGAGTACCTAGTTTGTTCCCTCCTTGAGACAAGCTGAAGCCCCAGGATCCAGGCAGCGTAAGGAACACACCTAAGGCACAGATGAAAAGCTAGCTTCCCATTCCTCAGGGTCTTCCTCTACTAACAGGAAAGTTCCTCAGCAGGATCAGGTAATTATGTGACTCTTCTACACTAGAAGTACATACAGTGTGAGCCAGTGAGTGAAGGTTTTCTGAGAGTTAATCTTCCTGAAGGTAGGAAAGGGTGGAGGTCAGGAAAGCCATTGGGAGGCTCAACATTCTAAGAGGAAACAGTCACGGGGCAACAGAACGGACACAGTGAGTTGGAGAAGATGAACACCAGAGAGAGAAGGCAAAGATCACACAATTATTCCCACTTCCTTTGGTCCCACAGTGCTCTCAGGGAACTTGGCACAGTGAGAGTTTGTTTGTCTTCCCAGTTCAGTCTATATGACAAGAAGCACCTATTTAACTATCTCAAGACCTATCACATAAATACAAAAATCAAAACCTTAAATTAAAAGCAGAGAAAAAAAAACCTTTGCTAAATCCAACTGTGAAAACATGATTCTGTACATTGTAATCAATTATTGGATATAGGGAAGAAATCTGTGTGGTAGAGAGGACCTTGTAGGCACAAAGAGAATCTGTTTTCTCTTATTGCTTGGTGCACATTATAGATGTGCAGTAAAACTTCATTGCTTGTTGCTCTTTATTTCAAACCAGCATCTCCAACCAGAGATGTGGCAAACATATCTCCAGGGGACATTTACTCCTCAGACTACAGTTCCCAATCCCTGGGAAACTTAAAGGTTTTTTTGTTCATTGTTTGCTAAAATTTAAGCAGAAATGAAAAGGACAGGTTGTTTCAAAAAGCAGTATTAGACTTTTAGCAATTTTTCATGTGGAAAATACTAGACGGTGCAACTTAATATGAGGTTTAAATTATTTAAATACTTTTAGACTTCCCTAACCACTTCAAATACTACTATGGAACAACCCCTCCCAAAACTTGCAATGGTTTATCAGTATCCCTAAGTTTTTGAGTTCTGTTACAAAACTATGCATGTTTAATATGTACTATTATAGTAATCCCATCACAGTATGGATTGATGAAAACTACAAATACAAGCTAAAATTAAATTATTTTGTAATAAAGTCTAGCTACACACAGCTCATTAAAAGCTTCATAAAATTTCAACCTAAAGTTAACAAAAGTCAAATCCAGAGGTTTGAGGACTCAACATCTGAACTGCTTGAGTGATGATACCAAAAACCAGCATTACTAAGCCAGGATTGATGTCTGTGTAAAACCCAGTGGAATGAATTCAAATCAAGATTGTTTTATTGTTAGGATAGTTATCACAGACAAAATTCAATTATGTCAAATGCAGAATAGGATAGGACACTTAGGATAAAATCCAGAGTCAGTGAATATGAATTATGCTGAGAATCCAGTGGCTATTTAAATAGTACAATGGTTAGCAGATCTGCGGTTAGAATCTTGGCACACCCTCATATGACTGGGGACTAGTCAGTAACACTCTGCCTTAACAGCCTCATCCATCAAAAGAGGATAACATCAATCTTTACTTCACAAGTCTGTCAAGAGGATTCAGAAACTTAATGCAAATAAAAAAAAAACATGCAGTACCTGCTGTGTGATTAGTAATCTAAGAATGTGAGCTACCATGAGAATAAAAATATACTGAGACAAAAAAATAGCAGTTCAAGATGGTGAATGAAAGAAAGCTCAAAAAGGATATTCCACATGGGGAAAAAAACATAATTTACATGTAACATTAATACTTTCAATAGTAATATATTTTAATAATTTCATATTATTAATATGTAATAATGTATGTAAATACATGTGCACTACTAAATGAAGGATTCTATCCAAAGACTACTATCTTCAGAAAACAGTGGCTTAACTCTTGTCTAGGTCATGCAATTCAACAACCTGATCATAAGTCATGGAGAACCAGGAGTCAAGAAACAGATCTAAAGGCAATCTAACCTTAGGGGAGGCTAAAGGCAGAAGTTAACAGCGTCTCTGCACCCTACTCTCTTCATCAGATAAGAGGAGGAAAGACCAGACTTCCCTTTAAGCAGGCAGTGAAGTCCTGGTCTAGATAGGGATTTTAGTCCTCAATTTAGAATTAACATGAATGGATTCCATTCAGAAATTTGTATACTGTTTTTCAGATAGCTATGGCATTCTCTCTCACATGACATAGTACCTTTTATTTCAACTTGAGGATATGTGTCCTATCAAAGTAGTTTTTTCCTCTTGACTCATTTTAACTTCAAGTCTTGCAACAATGCATTTTCTAAACCCCAAACTCAAACTTGTGAAATATGTTGCTGGTAGCATTATTATAAAATGTGAATATTTAAATTTTATATCATCAACATCCACACACCAAAAAGAAAAGAGTAAAGGAAACAGAATGAAGAATCACTCAGGTTTCTATAAAATCTTGTGTCAAATAATGAGGAACTATAAAGATGCTTCCTTCATTTCTCATATAGTCAAGTAATGCACACATAAAATTATTCAAGTGAAATTAAAACTTACACATATTTGCTCAGGATACAATGCTAAGAATTTTAAAGGGATTTTTTTTTTCATTTAACAGGGGGGAGGGGCATAGGAAAAAAAATGATGACCCAAAAGAAAATTGATAATCATAAAGTTTTTTGAAAATTATAAGCCAAATTAATATCTCATATCAGATTTTAAATTCTTGCCAGTAGCAGATCTCTCTTCTTGTTACTCCTTGTGCTTTTCCTTTTTTGGTAATTTGTCACTCTTCCACGTTATGGTGGAGCCACAGCAGCTTAATAAACTTCAGATCTGAGTCTTAGTTGGGTTTTCCCAATTCTTAGTAAAGGCAAATCTCTCCACTCAACTCAATGGAAAAGCCTATGTAAGTAAGCTAATATATGTCTTGCCCTCCACTCAACCCGCATCGAAAGAAAACACAAAGAATCCCTTCATCCCTTCCCACTCCAAAAAGGCCAGAGCAGGGGTCAGCAAACTTTTCCTGTTAAGGGCCAGATAGTAAATATTTTAGGCTTTGTAGACCATACAGTCTGTCGATTCTACTCAACTCTGTGGTACCACAAAAGCAGTCACAGATAATACATAAATAATGGAAACATAGCTATTTCTAATAAAACCTTATTTAACACTGAAATTGCAAGTTAAAAAGACTTCATGTATCATAAAATATTTATTTTTTTCCTTAACCATTGAAAAATCTAAAAGTTGTTCTTACTCCAAGGGCCCCCCACACACACACACACACAAATGGAAGGCCAGATTTGGCCTTTGGGCTATAGATTGCTGACCCTAAAGGCAGAAGATGTTCAAAATCTATGGGGCACTTAAAAAGAAAAAAGAAAAGGGTTTCATTTTGTTCACGCCAAGCGGTAGCCTTTAAGCTTGGGGAGGCACAGTGATGTGTTACATTCACCATCTGGCTATGTGTATAAGACAAATACCAGCAGGAAGTTGCTGGAATTTAATTATCTCAACATGGGAATGTTTTTATTTCAATATCTTTCACACTGTATTGATAAATCAAGAAAGATGACTTGGGAATCAGTTACCAACAGGTCACAATTCCAGCCTACTTTAATAAACTTCTCATTTCTTACTTGCTGTGGCACTGATTTGGAAATAAAGGAGGTGACTGGAGGAAAAGAAAGAATTCGATAAAACAATGTGTTTGAAACCAGTTGAATGTACGCCTAATACTTGGATTGCTCGTGAGGATGGCTTTGTTGTGTCTGTCACTCCAGTTTGATGACAAAAGTAGACACAATATGTGCATGTAGCAGCAGTCAAACCTCAGGCTCATCAGTGGACTTCTCAGAATGTCCACTACCTGCTCTGTCCATGAGATGTTACTGTTGCCTCCCTAGGATTATCAGGTAAACATGAAAATCTGTTGGTAAAAACACCCTAAAAACTAAAGTACTGAGTAGACACCTTATTGTACAAAAGAAAACAGAGCACAAGGTGGTTTATATGCATTTAAAATACAATCAGGTTGCTTAACTTGGTTCTACATAGAAATAATGGGATCATTCAAGAGAACTACAAAATCCATAAGAAATCAAAGCATAAGCTTAAAAAATGAGATCCCTTCTATTAAATAGCAGGTCAGGTCTTTCACTTTCCAGCCATTAATACCATTTAAAAAATAAAAGTCTTGGGGCTGGGGCTGTAGCTCACTTGCCTAGCATGTGCGAGGTACTGGGTTTGATCCTTAGCACCACATAAAATAAATAAATGAAATAAACACATTTTGTCCACCTACAACTACAAAAAAAGCTTTAAGAAGTCTTGTGAAGAGCATTGAAAATCAGTCATGTTCGTCAGAGAAAAGTCATTTATTCTAGTTCTTAAGACATTTGATAATCTGTCTTTGAGGTCAAATAGGGAGAGTGTCCTTGGAGTCTTACAGAGTTATGTAACAGAATTAAAATAAAGTCTGTATCTCACAATAGGTAATCACCGCCTTGCTCCATGGACCAGCACATTAAGCATGTGAGTGCACAGGTAAATAGCCATTATTGACTATCTGACCTACTAAATCCCTGATGATTTAGCCATACTGGTACCAATCACAACAATGGAACTAAGATTTCTCTTCTGCAGCTGGCAGGATAACCACTGTGATCTTTCAAAACTACAAATTTGTCATTTCCCTGTTTTACATAATGTATTGGATATTTCAAAAATCTAGAAGATATGATTTTCAATGTTTTCACCATAATATAATGATAAACATTTAAAGAGATAGATGTACTTACCCTGACTTGAATATTATACAAATTTATATATGTATTGAAACATCACAGAGCACCCCCAAAATATGTACAATTTTATGCAACTTAAATTCTTCAAAGGCTCTTCTTCACATCCAGAACCTAGTTCAAACCCTTGCTTTTAAAACCCAAGATCCCTCCTGCTAGACATACCTATCTGCCTCTCCATCCTTCTCTCCACAGACACCTTTCACCCAGGTCATACTGAGCTACATGTCTGATGTTTCCTCAAAGCACCCCATGCCCTCCCAGCACTAGATACTATGGCAACTCTTCTTCTACACTGGTTACCACCTATGGTCCCCATAATCCCTTCCCTGAAATGAAGGGCCCCATAAAGACAACAGAGCAGTCTAGTCTGTCCTCACAGGGCTAGCAGAGATGCCTTACCTGGCAGAGGGTGACAGGTATGTCTGAATGACTAAGGCATTTAATATTAAACTTCTGTCATTTTAGAACAAACACTGAAACAATCCACTTCATATATTTTAACACAATAACATGATTTCGCTATGAGCAAAAATATCTTTAGATAAGTTATTTCCAAATTAAGTACTGATTATATACTACAATAAAACTCATGCTTTGTCTATGCATATAAACCACATAGAGAGGAGAACTGGAGGGATAGAATGGATACTGAGGAAACAGGATTTAAAATGCA
This sequence comes from Xerus rutilus, assembly GCA_028644305.1. Taxonomy (NCBI): domain Eukaryota; kingdom Metazoa; phylum Chordata; class Mammalia; order Rodentia; family Sciuridae; genus Xerus; species Xerus rutilus. The sequence goes on from CM053400.1 coordinate 154,757,566, forward strand.
TATAAAAATCAAATGAGATCAATATTTAACAAAGGAACTACCAACTGGAGATTTTACTCTTTTACTGAAATGTTTTTACAGACTCATAAGAGTTATAAGCATACTATTATTCCAAAGTGGGTTATGTAATTTGTCTAAGCCTGAAAAGCTAGGTACTGTCAGAGCTCAAATCAGAGCCCAGTAACTCTTCTAATACAGGGTTCTTTTAAAGATGTGATTTACCAAATTGGTTTCTCCCTTTAGAAGATAAAACTGTCTTGAAATCCTTAATGGGATTTGAAACACTTAAACTGACCATTAGAGAAAAAATAGAAAAGTCTCCAAATTTGTGTGGCTAATACTCTGGTTTATAATTCTATATCACGATGTATTCTTTAAGGAACTGGACAATGAAAAGAATATTTCATTGGAATCAGAGTTCTCAGACATCAAGGGCACCCTGCTGCTCATGGTGGAGTTTGGAGAAATACTTTCTCTATAAGCTTCAGCAGCCACATTTATTAGGGTAGAGGGAAGAAGAGAGGCAAGAGGACGGAAGGAAAAGGAGGAGGGAAAGAAGGGGAAGCGACTCTATTCCAATCTATATAAATGAATTTTAGTTAAACTTCCATGCACCTGACAGAGGCCATGCAGGGCTGTGAAGCACACACACTCTGCTTGATCAGTGGAAGCATTTATTAACTGGTCAAAACATTCTCTTCTTTAATAACTATTTGAAATACACTGTTATTGCTTATTTTCTCCAGCACAATGCAATAAAAACTATTTGAACTCAATCAACAGAATAAAGAGCTTTGGTATAAACTTTGGATGGGACAGAGGAAGGTAAAGGAGGGGAGGGGGAATGGGAGTAGCAAAAAAGGGTTGAATGAGATAGACATCACTACCCTAGGTGCATGTATGAAGACAAATGGTGTGACTATCTTGTTTGCAACCAGAGAAATGGAAAATTGAGCTCTATATATGTACTATGACTTGAAATGCATTTAAAAAAATTTTTAAATAAAGAGTTTGGGTATATTGTGAAGTATTTCCTATTAAATAATAGGAGGGAAATAAAATCAACCGATTATCACTGTCCCTGCCAGCTCATTGGAAGAAGACATTGAAAAGGGCTCACATGTGATAAATTGTGGCCCACCAGTGTGCTCTGCTATACTGCTCCTTCCCAGACAGTACTCACTTAACAGCATACCAAAAAATTCATTCTTACATTAAATTGTAAAATAGGAATGTCTTCATTAAATATAAAAATAATTTGTTATATTCATGTACCAATATGTACAGAATGGTGAGCTTCATTGTGGCAATTAACACACATAAACCTAACAAAAACCAAAAAATAATTTATACCTTACCTGTTCCACATCTTTATAAAGCAATCCCTTTTTAGAACAAAACTAAAACTGGGCACAGTGGTACATGCCTGTAATCCCAGTGATTCTGGAGGCTGAGACAGGAGGATTGCAAGTTCAAGGCCAGCCTCAGCAACTTGGTGAGACCTTGTCTCAAAATGTAAAGTAAAAAAAAGGGGGGAGCTGGGGGTGTAGCTCAGTGGTAAAGCACCTTGGGTTCAATCCCCAGTATAAAATTTTTTTTTCCAGAAAACAAACTCTAATATCAAAGAACATTGGATTTCATCAGATACATATTTGAGTATCAAATCTACTACAAACTACTTGGAGACTTTGAATTAGCTATTTATCTTCTCTAGACCTCAGTGTACATGCCTCTAACACCCATATAAGTACTGCATAAGCTGTTAAAAAGAATTTAGTCCCCATAAAGGTGCCAGTTAAGCACTCATTATTAGCAGTGAGTACATAGTATCTGATCCAAAAGAGCAGCTAACATTACCGAGTCCTCCTTCCTGCACTCAGACCTCAAACCATCTAGGATGTGCAATAATTCAATATGTATTGAGTGTCTGCAAGATGCCAAACCCTTGACTGGCTGACCTCAATTAAACCGTGGCTCTGATAAAACTAAGCATTTTGGTACAATCCCTTAAAACTAAAATCAATTGACAAATGTTTTCTCCCAGGCATTGGTATATCAAATGTAGCAAAGCTATCTTGCAGAAATGAGTTTTCTTCAGAAGAAAGCATAAAATAATCAAGAGACTCAAAATAATGGCATCTCAGTTCTAATAAGGGGACAGAATAATCCTCTACTCCCTCCAAGGAATGATCCGTTAATCTAAGTTCTGACCAAGGTCATAACTAGCTAGTCACAGCTCTTATATAGCAATGTAAGGTCATTTCAGGGCAGTGAGCTTTCTCTAGCTGTCAGGAGCACGGGTTGGTCTGCAGGACAAGACCCCACTTGGGAAAGATATCAACACAAGAGAATGCTCTTCCAATATGTGCCAACTGAAAGTGAAGAACTATCTGTTTCACTCACTCTTACCAGAGGAGCACAGGGAGACAGATTCTAAAACTTATCTAGTGATACACTTCTTGTTATTTCCCCAAGAGAAGCTTTATGGTGTGGTTAAGGAAGTATAGACATTAGAGTTAGAGAATATCCTGGATCCCATTCTTGGCTCTGTTTCATATTGTGCCTCTTTGAGTAGGTTTCTGAACCTGTCAGAGAGTTGGCGTTTTCAATGGTAAAATGTTAAGGGTTACCTACATCATAGGGTTAAGAGAATACTGAAATAGCCATTTCTACCCAAAGTATGGGGAGATAGGTTCATTGGGAATATTAAGAGATGGCAACTTCTGGCAATACTAACAGAGCCACAGAATATTAGAACACTAATCTCATGGTTTTCTCTAGTTTTTAGTAATGAAGACACTGAGACTCAGACTATATACTTCCTCCACTGTCAGAGTTAAGTTAGGACACCTGACCAATCCCTAACAAAGAAGCCAGTTGTGGAAAAGCTAGAAGGACACCCTAGGCCAAGCAGTCCACCATGTTCCCCAACCCCTGCTTGCCAACATTCAGCTCCTCTTCCTTTCAAAGCATGGTCCAAATTAGATGTTTCTAATTCTATTCATAAAGCAGCTGTATTTCAATCAATCTTCAGTTAGAACTATTATTGACAAAATCAAAATGGATTAGATTTTATAAATTAGAATACTATATGTATCAAAATACATAAAATGGTGGGAATCTTAGAGAAGGAGGAAGGGAACATTATGAGAAAGTGGGGAATCCATACAAAGAGGGAGGAGGGGATAGGCAGGAAGAGCAAAGGTCTGTTCTGAAGGTCATTTCAGAGCATTTTACCATGATCAACTCAGAGTCTCTAAGTGGTTAGTGATATCAAGAGGGAGGTAGGAAAGGATCCACATTTCCTCACAATATGTTCATATGCTTAGAGGTTACCAAAACATATCTATCTAAATACAAAGTCTTCCACTCCATCACTAGTGATGGGCAGTGATAACATAACTATTCTATAGCAGAGGTTCTCAAAGCTCATTCTAAGTCAGCCATTGTGAGCAACACCTGGAAACTTGTTAAAAATGTAAGTTCTTGGACTCTATCTCAGATCTACTGAACTGGAAACTCTAGGAGTGGGATCCACAAATCATGTTTTCACAGCTAGCTTTGATTCTTCAATTTGAGAAACCTCACTCTAACATGAAAAGGTTTCAAGTTCTATGTGTCCATAATGAATAACCCCTCTCTCTGGGAATGACAGAGATGAGCTGAAAGAATGCCTAGTCTGGCAGTGAGGAAGGAAGGTTACAATCAAGAAGAAATACAGCAGAACAAATGTTTGGAAGAAGAGTTACCTAACACAAGTATCAAACTACACAGGTTTGCACAGGGTGGTTCTATTTGTCATTGCTTGGATGGGGAAATAGTGTCCCCAACATGTGTTTCTCTGCCTAAAGCACTCTCGAAGATTAATGTGTCACAGTTGTATAATATGGCAATTTTATACCCAGAGTCAGTTTAACCACATAATAGTATCCTGATAAGCATTTAAGCATAATAAACATTCCTGGTACTATCTGCATCCACAATCGTATTAACAGGAGATAGGACAAGATAACAAGGAGACCATTACTGAGTTCTATCTAAAAGACTTGGGTGTCCAACTCTCCAATTAACATGTCTACACAAGTGTCATATTGAACTCAGTGTTTTTAAACTTGAACTACTTTCACTGTCAATCAGACCAAAAATCAATAATATCAAATAAACCAAAACCTTATCAGAGTTGTAGTCCCTCTCAGCAAGTGTCTAGTATTTGTACACTCCTTAAAAGTGAAACTCTACATGATCTCTTCCCTGGCATGTCCATGTCCAGTGAATCCCCATCTTGTGTTCATTCAATCTCACCTCTTGACTCTCTTTCCCTCCATCTCCATCCACTGCTTCAGCTAAACTTGTCATTCTTGCCCTAGGTTTAGAGCAACAGCCCCCTACTCACTCTCCATGCCTCCTCTCTGGCCCACTCTCCCAACTCTCTCTCTGCTGCCAGAAGATGAGATTCTAAAACAAGAAAACTGGTTGTCTTCCCAGTTTAGGTCGGGGATCCTCTATCCGCATCTTCCAAATTTCCACTTCTGAAACTTCATGTTCCAACCTACAGCCGAGTCTGCTCTGAAGCTCTTTATGTTCTCATGCTCTTACCCACCTGTCTCCTCCTCCAGGGTTGATTCAGGTGACCTGAAGATGCACTCACTCCCAAGTGCAGGTCTGCTGACCCCTTGGGTTTCCTGAACACTCAGTGGGTCTGCTTCACAGTGGGACTGTGAAGTCCTTATCACACTGGATTCCCTTCAATTTTTTCTTGAAACAAACACTGCCTTACTACTCTTACATAAGTAGTAGTAAATGTTTGCTTAGTGTAGAAGCTTTATTAAGCAGCCTAGAAAATCCCCCAAATTACACTCTGCCCCTCTTTTTCCTCACAGAATAAATACCCACTGATCTTGTTCAGAAAACTACACAAGAATTCTTCTCCATTAGGCACCCTGAATTCTAACCCTACCTATACTCCAAAATAAAGATTATAGGTTCTAAATTGTATCCTAATCCATTTTTTTTAAATATTTAGTTGTCAATGGACCTTTATTATTTATTTATATGTGGTGCTGAGACTCGAACCCATGGCCTCACACATGCTAGGCAAGCACTTGACCACTGTGCTACAACCTCAGCCCTCTAATCCATTTTCTAAAGAGCAAACAAAGTAAAATAATGCAACACATGATCTATGCATCTTGTCCAAGTGTAATCAGAACACAGTACTTGAACTTGAAGTCAATTATCTTCATTTGGCACATCAGTGACATCACTTTAGTTTCCTGTCAATGACTCCATAGCAGCCCATTGGCTTGTAATACTAATCCATCTCCTTTGATCCTGGAATGTCCCTAAATCTTTCCCACCTAAGCCACCTAGGTTCAGTGGTGAGGAGAGGGGAGAATACAACTAAGTCCACAGTTGTTGTAGCCTGTTCTAACCGAACCACTAACTTCTCTCCTCTAGGACCTTTAATAGTTTTGTAACCCGCCAACCCTATCTGTTGTGCTTTTGTAGTACTTAATACAATGGTGCTGTGCAATACTGTTGGCTAATTCCGTACCCATTTCACATGCAACCTGATGGTTTTTTCAGTCCATTTATAGGTATCTAAAAAAATGCCTTTACTTAGATAAACTTCACTTCTTATAATCCTGAAGATACTGGGGTTGTATCAGTGTATTTGTTGTAAGTCTGCATTTTTACAGACCTCTGAACATACATTATATAGAATTTACAATACTCAGACTATATCTGTAGTCTGCAGTTGCCCATACTTTATTAAAAATATTTTAAACATATTTGTTAATTTCTGTTTTTCAAATGGATCATTAAATTGCATCATTGAAGAATGGCAGGTATTTCTGAAAGCTTTTAAACTTGATATGTACTAATTCTGTAAAAACACCTGAATACTGGTCTCAGAGTTCAAAAATTAAAGAATGGTTATATTTAACTGTGGATTTGTGTATATGTTCAAAATTACTAATTTTTAAACTTATTTCATTTCAAAAATGAAATTTTGCACTATCCTAGCTAAACATATTCACAAGTGCAAAATCATAAAATATACCATAAATAGTTAAAAGTATTCTGAATGCAGAATTACAAAATATATTTCTGTAATTTCTTGTTTACAAATAGTTTTTTTAAATAGACTATCTTTAGTGAGAAATGTTCAATGTCAGCATTCTTGGGGTTTAATCCTCAGAACTCTCTCACCCCAGTTGATTTTCTGTTCTCTGTATCAATGATTTGGTTCAGATTCTCTCTGATGGCTCCAGATTCTTACACCTAATGGCCTTTTGGAGAGTGTCACCAGGAGGTCTCCTTAGCCTCAACTCAGTAGGTCCCAAATCAAACATTCTCCACCATCCTCTCCAGGAAGTCCACTCTTCTTCTGTATTCTGTGCCTTGATAAATTCTACTATGTACTCCCAAACCAGGAGTCATCTTAACTTCCTGCTTTACTTTCATGCAGGGTCCTCCAGTTGATTGCGTACTATTGATTCTTCTCCAATCTCTCTAGGCATTCCTTCATCTCTATCTGCACTCTATGTATCCATTCAATAGGAGTTTGTGGAGCATCTTCTACAAACCAGACATTAATCTGCCTAACAAGAGCCTGATTAAAGAAAAAAGACCAATCCCTTCCCTCTTAGGGCTTAAAGCCTAAGGGGAGAATTACACAATATATATCAAGTAAAATACATAGCATATTTGCCAATTGACAAGAACTAAAACAAGAACAAGAGTGAGTAAAAGAGGGGAGGGAACAGGAAGAATGGACAAAAAGGAAGAAAGAAAATATTGGGATAGGGAAAATTACAATTTCAGGTGAATTGGCCAGGGAGCTCTGAGGAGACAGCTGTTTTTTTGTTTGTTTATTTTTTACTCTTTCTTTAACAGAAAGATTATTGATCTTTCTGTCTATGTTGTTGGCTCTCCTTTAACTCCTCCTCAAGACTGCCAAAATAAAATGTTTCTAAAAACTAACTTTGCCATTACCTTATTTAAAATCCTTCATTGACGACTTGCAGCTTTCAGGAAGGCACTCCAATTGCTTAAATTTATCATGTAACACCTGTTATGATCTAGCGTCTACCCAATCGACCAAGTATCATTTGGGGTGATACAGTAAAGTTGTACTCAACCACTTGCCTTCTATTTAGCAACAGACGGTGTTCTGCTTCTCTATGCGTTCACTTTTTTTCCTACTGATAAGATTCCATTCTAATAATGTTGAAAACACCCACTTACTGTTAATGCCATCCCCTTCATTGCCACAATCCACCCCACCACAGTGTATTTTTACCCAGTTTAGGAAATAAAAATACATAGCCTGCTTTGCACATTTGTGTAAAAAATGTGAGAAAAAGTACACCTAACATGGTTGTCACTGAACAGAAGCTAAACAATTAGCAGCATTTCTGACATACTATGTTGAATGGACTATCTGTCTTTTCCACTAGACCAAAGTTGCTCACCTTTGATACTACAAACATTTTAAGTGCCTCTCTTGCAAGGGTCTAGCCTATGCACTATAAAAGTTTAGCAGCATCTGTGGCCTCTACACACAACATACCAGTAGCATCCCTCTAGTTTTAATATAAATGAAAATGTCTCCAAACATTACTAAATGCAGCTAAACATTACTAAATCATCTCCATTTGAGAATAACTTCAATAGACCTTAAAAAACTCATGGATGAAACATATTATTTTATCTCCAGGTAACTAGAACCAGGTCAGAACACAATAGGTGCTCAATAAATCATGTCAGCAAGAACAACAATCCTGCTTTCTAGCAACACAGATTAGTTCTACCTATTTTTAAAATTTATGTTGATGTATTTATTATTTTTATAGCTTTCCTTCAACATTGAGAGATTCATCTGTTGTTGCCTGTGACTGATTAATTTCTACTTCTATATACTCCCTTTTATTAATATACTATACTTCCTTAGATAGTCTAACCAGGACGGTCCTGGTCTATGCTGTATGCCCCTATAAAGTTAGTAACAGCAGCTCTTTTCATTCTCCAATCACTCCAGTTGAGTAAGACATTGTATGGCCCATGTGTTGTCCACACACAGTACATACAATGCAAGTTCCAGAATCCAGGATAAATGCCTCAACCCATATGTACCCTTGCCTCTTCCTCCTTGTGCACTGACTGCCTGGAGTGAATACTGCACAGAGCATTCATGGATTCAACACCCCACTAAGTAGTCTAAAGCAATATGAACAAAAAGCTATTTCCAGGTGGCCCCATTATTACATGGTCCCAATCACATATGCCTTAAGAACAAAACACATATTTGCAAAAAATTTGACAATCTATTGATATTTCCTGGGATTAGCGTCCCTCCAATAATCCAAGCAATTCTATGAAATGAACATAAATCCAAATTATTTGTAAGCCTAAATATATCTGCTACTATTTACCCATTCAACTTAGCTAGACACCTTAGGATAAAATTTGATTCTCCCTCTTCCACTGTGCATGTGATTGGTAAATCCCACTGATTCTATTTCCTCTAGAACTCATCACCTACAAACTTTTCATCAACAAGATTTCTAATTTGATCGCTACAATAGCCTTCCTCTACTTTGTCTTTCTCCCTTACTTCTGCCACGTTATCCCAAATAAAGCAATCTCCAGTCCACCACCAGATCAGTGTCCTACATAATGTCCAGACTCTGTAGGCTGCCACGCAAAGCCTTTATCAGCTGTACTCTAGTCTTTTCATCCCCAGTCCTAACCACACCTGTGCTAAGCAAATGCTGTTCAGTGGTTCCTATCCTAGGACTGCCCTGCTCTCCAATCCCAGGGTGTTTGGAAATGTTTCAGGACATTTTTGCTTGTCGCTGTAATTTGAGACACAAAGGATATTTTGTGGGCAGTGACCAAGGACTCATTGATGTAAGACAAGTCCTATGAAATGAAATTGCTAGCCAGGCGCAGTGGTGCAAGCCTGTAATCCCAGCATTTAGGGAGAATCGCAAGTTCAAAGCCAGCCTCAGCAATGGCGAGGTGCTAAGCAACTCAGTGAGACCCTGTCTCTACATAAAACACAAAATAGGGCTGGGGATGTGGCTCAGTGGTCGAGTACCCCTGAGTTCAATCCCCAGTACCAAAAAAAGAAAGAAATTGCTGTACCAAAATGCCAAATAGCATACCAGGTGAGACTTGTTCCCCAAACACATTATTTTAAATGTATATAGTTCCTTCTTTCTAGATTTACTTAATCACCCTCTATTTCTGCCTCTTTCCAAAGTAATTGTCCTTGGATAAGGCCATCATGGCAACAATCATATACACACGGTGTTAAGAGGAGAGAGATATGAGAAGAATTTCATGTTTACTGACATAACACTTAATGTAGTAAACGATGATTTAACATTTATTATTTCAATGCCTAATTTCCTTTACCTCATCTCTTCCTTCCCCTAAAATCTAGGAAAGGGCTGTTCCTTTGGTATCTCATTTAAAATCCTAATTTCCACTGTTGATCTAGAAGATAAGATCATCCCAGAAGTGATTTTTAGTTTAAAAGATAAACAGTTGTAGCCAGGCGTGGTGGCTCACGCTTGTAATCCCAGCACTTAGGGAGGCTGAGACAGGAGAATCGCGAGTTCAAAGCCAGCCTCAGCAACGGCGAGGCGCTAAGCAACTCAGTGAGACCCTGTCTCTACATAAAACACAAAATGGGGCTGGGGATGTGGCTCAGTGGTCAAGTGCTCCTGAGTTCAATCTCCAGTACCAAAAAAAAAAAAA